>VWZW01013751.1:686628-841990 GCA_013397115.1 Edolisoma coerulescens | reverse complement strand
CCGTCCCATCCCACCCCATCCCTCAGGCGTGTCATTGCACCACTCAGCTCTGTGTTGTCTGCCACCTTGCTGAGGGTGCTCTCAATCCCTCTGTCTCTGCCGCTGATGAGGACATTAAACAGAACTCGTCCCAGTACAGACTCCTGAGGGACACCACTTGTCCCCAATCTCTGTCTGGGCATTAGCCTCACTTCTGGTAATTAGCTACCTCATGCATCAGGGATCAGAGGGAAGACGTGCCATTTCTCCCCAAAACAGATCAATAAACAATTTTCAGTAGAAAGAGACAAATAAATGCTGAATGTTTTGTTTAATTCAAGAATGTTTAAACAGGTATCAAAGCCAACCACAGTGTCAGGAAAAGGTTTGCTTCCATTCAGTAGGACAGCTGTTTTCCATTATGGCCTACCAAAGAGAAGCAGTATTGTTTGGCTCTCTTGAGTCTAGGTCAGGAAACTGAGATGTTTCATGATCCCATTGGGGTGGTATCAATCTCATTGAAGTTTATAACCCTGCAGTGAAGAATATTAATTTACAATCATGTTTTTAAAATAAAGCACCTACTAAAGTATTTTGTGGAAGGTTCAGGACGGCAGCTGAGTGCCAGCTGTGCTGAGCACACACCTGTTCTTAGGTTTAAGTTATTTTGTTGCATTTATAGGTCTCACTAAGGATTACAAATCAGGGTAAACTCTGAACTCCCAAGAAGAATAGTTTGGAGTTTACTCAAAACTGATGTTTTGTGAGCACCAGGCATCACTCAGAGCTGTAGCAGGTGAAGCTCAGGGGGCCTTCATGCCTCTGGACATCAAGTGCATTATGAAGCCTAAGTCTTCTTTTGGATATGGATGATATTCTAAGCACTTTTTAAATTCAGAGTTTAAGTTTGCTTTGAAGATCTCAGGAGAAGCTAAGCAAGCAGAGGGAGATTGAAACCACAATCTGAAATTTGTTTTTTAAACTTGGAGATATTCATGCAGGATGTGAGACCAACTCTGCTTTACTTTTTTCTTTTTGTTTTGTCTTGTGTAACTTTTAATAATAAAGAGTCTACAGGTTTATATCTCTATAACAATCCCTCCCCTTTGCATTCACTAACTCTGCTGTCTGCCTGTACAAGTGTAGGCTGAGCAATAGCAGAATACTTCTGCTGCCTGGGGTTAGGGTGACTTCAACAGAGGGAGAATCCCTCTGCAGTGCCATCTGAGTACCCCATCAGTGCCCTCAGAGGTACCAGTTAGCACTTGTGAATCCTCTTCCAGCTCAGTGTTTTGGTGGCTTATAGTTACTGATACCTCAGATTGAACTTACTGGGTGCATTTGTCTTTCTTTTCTTTGTTTCTTCAAGCTTTTAAGGCTAAATAAACAATGTGTTCTTTAACTTTCTAGCCATAAATTTTTTAAACTTGATTATGTTTGCTTTTGGGTAACAAAAAGCTCCCTTAAAGTAAGCTGTGTAACACGTGTAAAGATAAGACTTTTCTTTGCAGGCTGGTTATGGCTTTGGACAACACTTTAAAGCCTACTAGCAATTGTCAATCAATATATGTCAATTAAATGTACATGTGGCTGCCAGATCAAATTTGTTCTATATTTATTTACTCAGTTCAGCTGCTACCAGTTATTTCACCTTTTATCAAGTACAAGCAGCATGAAGCTAACAATGAAGAATGATGCAAATGTAATGATCCTATTGACCGAGTCAGAGATTTGTTTCTTGAGAGAGATTGACTGCACCTACTGAAACAGAAGATACTTAGGAAGGACTTAGATGAACTAAATATCAACTGAAACTTTTACAGAATGGACATCATGGTATTCTCCCCTTGAGAATATCTAGATAATAGTCAATTCTTTTCAGCAGCTGTACCGCAGCTCTCCTCCTGGGAACATTAAGGTTCACCATAATGACCTCCACAGCTCAGAAAGTTCAGAAATACCACAGAATGAAAACATAAGGTAGTTTCACTTCAAAATACTAAAAATAATTCCCAGCTATGGTTTTCCTTAGCCTTACAGAAGATACAGCCCCTTCTTTCTTTACCAGTTGCATGGCCAGGTTTCCTGTGGCTTGATTTCAGCTCTACCTGTGATCTTACACTGCAAGTGAACAGTAAATATAGAGAGCTGTCAAGTACAGCACTATTTCCCCTTAGGAACAAATGGGGAATCAATACTGCCTGAACTCATTATCTGCTAGTGCATCTGCATTGCTTGTATAAATTGTTATTCCTAATAAGTGACTAACTCAGCATCCATTTGTCTACATTAATGGGATTATTTCAAGATTTTTCTCTATTTCAAACAATCCCCTAGACAATTGCATTGTTACAGGAAGATACCATCTCTGTGATATTATCTGGCCAGTTAAAATGTGTGATGGGAACTTTGATTCATACACTAGAAATGCTCTTTCCCCTTATGCTTTTAAGATGTGTGAAGATTTTCCTTATTTGTTCAATGGCCAGTGCATATAAAGTCTCATCTTACAGATGGAAAAAGAAGTCCAGTCATTTATTTGCATAAACACTGAATCACTCAACCGTCTTCAATGCTATATTTTTAAAATGTGTTAATAATTTAGACTTGTCAGTTTTCCAAGCTTAGGAGGCAACTGCCAGATCTGGTGCCCCAGACTGACATGCAGCTCACAGCACCAAATTAGCCTCACCCTTCGCCTGCCCCTCTGGTAGGACTCCATTTTTGTTTGGTACATTGTTGTAATTTGATTAAGAGATGTCTGTATGCAGAGGGAAAGAACAAAACATAAGATCTGGTAGTAATGCTCTTTCTTTAGCACAATTGTCACTGATTTGCCAATAGATTGTAATAGGTGTAATCTAGCTAACTTTCTATAATAACTTTTTATAAAATACAAAAGCAGAGCAGTTGCAGTGGAATGTGCTGTAGTCTCCTGAGGATCACTTACATGGACTTTTATCTGTCCATGTGCCTACAGATATAGTGACAAAATGGTCTTTTTGTTCCTGTGGTTTGCACAGAGCAATGCAATCTGTTCGTTGCCATAATGGACATTAATCATTATTCATACATATGTGGGGAGTTTTCATTTATTGGTCAATCTGACTTTGATAAGAGGCATCATTATTACAGTCTCCATGAGTTAATGAAGTGGTAAATGCTTCTGTTACATGTCTTGGAAAGGAAAGCCAAAGAACGTGGTGACATGAAGCATTGAAACTTGCATTGAGCAATTCACTGTATTTTTTTTAATGTAGCCTTTCTAATAATAATTTTTTTATATTTTTATACATTTTGTTTGATTGGTTTTTTGGGTTTTTTTTGTTTTCTGTTTTGTTTTTTTTTTTTTTAATAAGAATTTACATCATCTGATTTCAAAGCAAAAACATGTACTCCCTATTGTATCCACAGATCAGGGACACTGCACTGGCAGCCTGCTGACATGTAGCCAGATTCAGACACATCTTTAAGTGAAGCTCCTCCATTAAGAATTAGAAGTCCCACACAAATAGGAGAATGTATAGTTTAATTTTTATCTTCTTTCCTTTTCGGACGGTTCTGCCATGGCTCTCAGCCTGTATTCTGACACTGAAATGCTTACACTTGTACTGATCTGCATGAATGTGAGATGTTACTGTGAGTACAAGGCCAAAACCAGAAAGCCTTTGAGTCAGCAATGCTGTTCATGTGCATAAAACTGTGCCAACCTCTGCAAGATCAAGGCTCAGGGGAGCAATTAGCACAGATGGTTCTGTGTGGTACATATCTGTCTGTTAGGGCCTGGGCTGAGACCAACAACTCATTTTACATTGGTCAGTGAGTAACGTTTCATATCAGCTCTAGTTTACTCCTGCTCTGAACTGAACTGGAAATGATGAAATGGGATTTGACCTCTTAATGGGCCCATTTCTCTTTCCAAAACTTCGAAATGCTAATACATGATTTTTTTATGGACTTGTTTGAAATTCATTTAAAAGTCATGCTCTTGCTACTATTCCTTTTATTATATATTCTCATGAAACATACAGTAAGGATAATTGAACTAAATGAATATTTGAATATTTTCATGCTCTAATTCACTGTAGTTCTCCTCTGGCCTGAGTTAGCTTGGTTTGGGTTTTAGTCTTTTAGGTTTGGTTTGGTTTTTTGGGTGGTTTTTTTGTTTGTTTGTTTGTTTTGGGTTTCTTGTTGTTTTGGGTTTCTTGGGGGTTTTTTTGTTTGCTCGTTTGAGGGTTTTTTGTTTGGTTTTGTTCATTCTCACTTTTCTGAAAGAGGTTTTCGGGTTCTCTTATGTTACACAAAACCTCCTCCTTCCTCAGGGGTGGAGTATAACTTATGTTAGGACTACAAGGCCATTTTTTGCATGTGTGTGGCCTTTCCTTCCTGAAGGCCCAGTAAGTGACTTTTGGTCTCCAGTTTATTCCTTTGAGAACACATAATACTTTCAATGTATAATTCAGCTAAATTAGCAAATCTTGTTTTGTTAGAACCCTCTCACTAAATGAGCAGGGAGCCTAATTAGATGTCAGCCCCCTGGGGTACACCAGCACCTGCAGAAGCAGGCTTAGATCTCAGGTGTAAGCCTGGGGGTGATTTATCTCTCCCCTCCTACCCCTTCCCTTACCAGACTTGTTATTTTACCTTTAAATGCTGATGGATTGCCAGCTCCTGAGCTGTGATGGATTCTGTGTGGCAGGGTGGGTGACAGTGAAGCAGCTGTGTGAGAACAAAGGCTGGTTTGTTGGTGCTTGTGTGATTCTGTCTGGAGGGGTTCTTTCTTTTAATGGCAGCAATTTAGACATGCAGTAATTTGGGCAGTTTTCTAGTTATATTAGTCTTCTGCACCCAATTTGTGCGAATAGCAAAATTTTGGCATCTCTTTAAAATAAGAGTGTTTATAGCACGACTATCTTAGTTTAAGAGCACATTTCCACTATTCTTCATTGATAATATTTTCCCTCTTAGTGCAGGGGAAATAGAGTAACAGAATATAGATGAGGAGGCAAGTGTGGTGAGGAGAAAAGCATAGTGAAAGGAAGTAGGAAATACATCATAAAATTACCTATTTAAAATACTGTCAGAATTCTTTGTTGTTCAGAAGACTTTCTACAATATTTTCTAGCAAAATGCTGTTTTCTGCATATAATAAAGAATATTTCTCCTATCTGTCTATAACTTTAAGTACCCACTGCATGGATGGATAAGATATTTCAATGTTGGTATTCTTATTTAAACTAAAATGCAAAACTCCAACAGTTCCAAAGACAAAGGACCCCAAGGGCAAAGTAGTAATTAACACGTGAAAAAGGTTGCTGGGGGGAAAAAACCCCTTTATATATTTGCATGCTAATGTAAATTAGAAATGAATAAATTTCTGGAATAGTTAAAATGATTTAATATTTACAGCTTTGTTCAATATTTGAAATTATGCCGCCAAATTTTTAAAAACCACTTGCGGGCTTAGCACGGTGACACCATGAGAATTACTTTTAG
The DNA here is from genome assembly GCA_013397115.1 of Edolisoma coerulescens. Classification (NCBI taxonomy): domain Eukaryota; kingdom Metazoa; phylum Chordata; class Aves; order Passeriformes; family Campephagidae; genus Edolisoma; species Edolisoma coerulescens. The sequence continues at coordinate 836,515 of VWZW01013751.1, read as the reverse complement.
TATTTGTTCTTTAGTCTTCTTTATAATTCTTTTAGTTTTACTTTGTAACTGATCACAGTAAAAATGTGATCATCCTCCTACTCCCTGTAAAGGTAAACTACCCTGAGAACAATTTGCATGAATCTATAAGACCCTGTTGGCAAATGGCTTTGCTAACAAAATATATACACAGACAATATGAAAGGAACTTTTGGGGGATTTTTTGTTTTGTTTTGTTTTGCATAATTGAAAAAAATGCCTGAACTTTTAACCATACTGTCAGAAAGAAAAATTCATTGGTGTAACTACTACTATATGGGAAAAAAAAGAAAATACAGAGAAAGCAATATGGAGGTAATAGAAGACTCAGTGAAATAATGGGTTCTTCTGACACTCAGCAATTTTATATCAAAGAAACAAGTTCCTGTTTTATGGTGGTAAACAAGAAGAAACTACAGAAATTGCCAAGTTACCTTCTAATTCTCAAATGTTATACAGGTGAAAGCAAAAAAAAACCCTGAGAGACTTCTTAGGCTCTTCAGCCTTGGATGTGTCACAGCTGGATCTCAGTCTCATCACAGATTGCCTGTGCAAGGTTATATAAATAACCAAGGCTTCATCAATGAATTGTATTTTCTTTCCTATTTCTCCTTCATCTATAACAAATTTACTCTTTTTTTGGTGTGTGTTAGTCTGAGTTGAAATTAGATTTTTGATTGTATATTAAATTTAAAAGCTAACAGTTTTTGAATAGAATGGAAATCTGGCTTAAAAAGAGGAAGAGAAATGGAAGGGAGGATGTAAAGGGGAGCCTTGACGTTGCCTAATGTTGGTAAAAGTCCAATCAAACCTTGTGTTAGCAGGCGCTTTTATGGTTTGAGGCTTTTTCCACCTAAATGATTTTTATTTATGCAAAAAAAGAAATCTTATGAACTTTTAAGAACTAAACTCTGGTCTGAATGAAAGGTAGTCTTAGATCAGGTACTGATATAAAAAGAATTAGGAAAAAACATTGTGTCTAACTCAAGTGGGAGAGAGGGTTTTGCTTATTGATTTTTCAAATCTGTAACCTACCTGAGAAACCAGCTGATTTCTTTTTAAACCTGCATGGAGTGTGAATTTTCTGGGAAATGCTTTCTACAAAGTTCTACCTATCTGCTGCTCTGTAGTGCACATGCATGCACAGATGAAGTTTGTGAAGTAAATTTTAAAAAATATTTCTGAATGTTTTATAGATATGGAGATGAATTCTTGCATTTCATATTCAAAGTGTTAGGAACTGAAGTCTTCAACAAGTATTTCCTTTCCTGTTGCTCATTTCCACTGTGATAAACTGGTAACATACTTAACATCTGTGTTTATCCAATACATCAACAGATGCTTTACTAGGAATTACACCTTCTTCAGGAATTGCACCTTCTCCTTAAGCAATTAATCTTGCTGTAGCAGCATACCTACGTGGTGTTCCTATCAGCAGAAGGTATGGGTTATTTATTATAATTATAATTAGTTTTCTAAAGGGCACTGATACTCGCTGGGTTTTATGTTCATATTCACCCAGGCAAGCACAGGAGAGGAAAAAGTTTCAGAAGTAGCTGTGGTTGTCTAAACCAATAAGGCTGCATGGCTGGAAGGGAAATGACAGATTGCATCTCTTACTACTCAGAGACATAAAGAAGGATTTATCATATTCTTTATTTTAGGAATTTTTAAAAAGGACTGAAGATAATCTCTATTATTATCCTTTAGATTCACTAATCTTAGAGAAAAAAAATGTTTTCTGTGTTTTTAAGATCCTTTTAGTACTCAAAGCATGGCTATGTAGTAGAACTAAAGCACCATAATGAACCAAAAATACCGTTTAGCCAAATGTTTATTGGCGGGATTTAGGAAGTAATATAAATTAGTTGAAGTCCATTAATGCTCTAGAACATGTTTTGGGATACAATATCTGTGGCAGATTATATACAAGGATGATGTGACTGTCAAGCAAATTAAATGAATCATCTCCAGTGTGTGAAGTGACAGAATAATGAAATTTAAACCCAAATAATGACTTCATTTATCTTAATTTAGGGGCTGCACCCTAAATCAGGTGCAGATATGAGATAAAATAGTCTGAAAAATGACACTTGTTCTGTAAACTCTGGAAAATTGTCTGTTCACCTTTTTTTTTGTCTGAAGGTCACTTATTTAAATATCAATTATATGTTTAGTCAGAGCTAAACAGTTCTACTAAACATAGAGCTGCATAGACAGTACATGTTTTTTAATACTTTTTTTTAAAAAAAGCTTTTTGTCAAGTCTAATAGAAGCTATTTAACATTTTTTCAAAAATGTGATTCCTGTGGGCTACTCTACAATATTCTTTTTATCAGAGCCAAGCACTTACAAAGAAAGATTGTAGGGCAAAACCTTCTCAAAACTGATGCAGAGTTAAACTGAAAAGTGTAAGCATTTCTGAGTTTAAAATTGCAGCTAAGAACCTGTGTTGGAATATGACAATCCTTAATAGCTGTTTATGGATGCTTTTATAATTGCAATCCTGCTGCTTAAATGAACTACAAGAAATTCAGTTTACAAGGTAAATCTGACAAGTGGGTCAAACAGAGCCACCTTCTTGATTTTTCTTTCTTTCATTCTTTCATAAATAAATGAAGAAAAATTCAAGCTGTTTGTGCTCATATCTGCAAGATCATTTGCAATACAAGCAATTGCATTTCAAATAGGATTGGGGGCATTTTTTTTGCCCTGGGTTTTGAGGCCAGTATTAACATTTCATAGTTTCCTTAATAATGAAAGGCACAACAGGGAAAAGTAGTATCTATCTAATGAAAAAGAATATCTAGTGATTGCTATGAATAAACCAACAGATCTTCTAAAGTGTGTAATGGCAAGCTGCAGAGTTAAATGAAAGCGAGTGATGCTCATTAGAGTCTGCTGTGACACCTAGTTACATTCATTAGTGCACAAACAAAGGTTTAAACTGCAGAAGACAGGCACATAGTTTTATCTGCAATGGGTTGTAAGTGAACAAAAGGAAAAGGGAACAGTTAAGGAAGAAAATGGTATTGCAAAAGTGCCACGTGGGAAACTGATTCGTTACTGGTTGCTTACCTTAAAAAAAATTTCTCTTTGGGTCACTTATATTATAAATAAGCATCTAAAAATCACAAACTCCAAAATGAAATAATCAAAGCCTCTGAACTGGCCTTCTGATCCCTAATAATCTCTTTACTTTAGGATTACATGTCTCAAACACATAAACCAGCTCTCCATCAAGGGGTATTTCTGCTGCTCTGTTTTCCAGCAGGACATCCAGGGTGATGATATCCTGTTTTAAAGGATGCTGCAAAATTTTAATTTTTTTTAATATTCTGCCCTCATTTGTGTTAACATTTTAGGTTATTAATAAAAAAAATATTGACCTGCTAATTTCTTGGCACTATTTATGCAAGTCATTTCTTTTTGACCTGGCCAAATACAATGGCCTAGATGATTTCATTGCATTTTTGAGCTGCTAGCACAACAGCATTGAATTTATTAATATAGCTGCGGTCCCAGCTCCTTAAAACAGGAAGGGAGTTCCTGGGAACTCCTTTCCAAGGGACTTCCTACATGGCACCCAGAGCCAGGAGCGGGCTGGGGCACACTCCTGTCCCTGAGCAGGGAGAGGAAGCTGACAGGCAGTCGCTGCCTCAGGACTTCTCAGCTGCAAGGAGGTAGGAAGCCAGGACCAGGGGAATTAGGCACAAGAGGTGCTGTCCTGGCTTGTGGTTCTGCTGGTGGAGAAATGGTGAAGGGTAGAGGAGCAGAAGCAGTTCAGCATTCTCAGGGTTCTCTTCCTCAATCCTGCGTCTGTGGCATCCCTCAGGTTCTGCAGAGGGGAACCCCCTACCGCACGGAGTGTGAATTGGAGAGGATCCTCTTCCTCAGTGGTCTGCTGTATGACCACTAGAAACCAACAGTAGTCACCAGGCAGAGATACATGAATTTTTTCTCAAAAATATGTGACGGTTAGTAAAAAAGTTGAACTGGTCTCAGTGATAAAAATATTAGCAATACAAGTATATTTTATTTTTGTGGGGAACTTTGCCCTGCTTACTTTTGAATATTTTCTGGTTAATGAATTTCTTTCCTTTTTCCTGTGATTATATACAAGAAGATAATGGAATTGTAATCAGAATTTCTAGATTTAAGTCCAGCTACAGGCCTGTTTTGCAAGTGAGCTGCTGTAAATACTGCAGAAAAGCATGCAGAGTTATATCACTCCTGTCAGTTTGCAGAGCAGTTGTCTGTTCTGGGTTTTGTCAAATGGCAGGAGACTGCTGTTTGGATCTAGCTGCTGGAGTAAGAACCTGTTTTTCAGGAGAGTGTTTTGGAAAGGGTAATTATGTGGGAAGAGTCATTTAAGCACAATACTTCATCATAATTAATAATAACTGAACGAATGACTCTAGTGAGATTGAATTACTGAGCCCAATTGCAGTGTTACAATGTCCAGCAAATCTTAGGCCTTTCTGCTAGAAAGCTTAAAGTTTTCCTTAGATATTAGAAATTCCAGTGTAGCTTTGGCAATGGTGCTGATTTATACCACAATAAAAACTTGAATTCTTTCAGTCGTTGCCACATCTCTTTTCAATTCCTTGTCAACAGTTACAGCAGTTTCAAAACATTTAGGCTACTTCTGGGGCATCAGGTTTGAAGTGAGGCAAATGATGGGTTCACACTTCCAGTCATCATATTTTATGACAGTCCATTGAAAAGGAAAGATCACCAATTGCGCCAAAACAAAGAAGGAATTTTAATTATTGGTCTTAGGAAACTAAATAATTCAAGTGATGCAAATCATCTGAGTAGTGTCAGGTTAACTCCTGACACCATAAATCAAACCTATTGGTGAGCTGTGTAACCTTGTGAACTAATCAAGACCTTCACAGAGCTTAAAAGGGCATTCTCCAGCTTATAGGTTCTGAAAATAAGACAATTTGGGGGGGGGTTGCCTCTCCAGACAGCTCTCGAACAAGAGAAATCCTGTCTTATGAAAGCTGAAGAGCAGAAATTTTCTGGGCTTCAAGACTCTCCTCAATGAGCTATTTGCATAGTCCTGGAAAACTCTCATTCCTTTTCCAGTCAACTGAGTACTGCTTTGGCAGCAGGCCCTTGTCTCTACCTACCCATCTTTTCTAGAGTCACAATTGCCACAAAGGAGCTACAGTGTCTGACTCGGAATCCAAACAGCCAGGAAATGGAAGAAATTAAAAATAATGCTTTATTAACCTAAGTCAGCATGCTGATATATTGACACAGTTGTGGAAAAACAGAGGTACCTTGACAGATGCTTTAGTGTAATCCAACGTGGATATATTGAAAGCAATGCTGCACTTCCTGGTGGCAGTGAGGAGCTGCTCTGCATATGGATAAAACAGAGGAATTAGAAAGTACCGTGTCATTGTGGTCAAGAGGTTATGAAAGGGAAGTAGTCACAAGATTTCTTGACTTTGGGGTGACCACAATTCTGAGAGCAATAGGACTGGATTTATTTTTTCCAGCCTCTAGCTCAGTGTTCACTGAGCTCATTTAAATGAGAACTCAAATTCACTTGGAAGAAATGTGAACTCATCCTTGTGTGCTGCTGACATGGCCTGAGCTTAAACAGAATGTCCATTTGGTTTTCTTCATCACAGTTCATACCAGTTCATACATATTTATTGCTAAAGTAGAGATAAAGTGAATGTGTTTTGTTGAGTCCAGCATTTCTCTTTTCATACAGTGGCAAACAAAATCTGTTTCCTTTTAATTTTTTTTTTTTTTTGCTAGCCTTCAGTTCCTCCAGGAGTCATCCCAAAAGCGTGTTCTAATGGGATGTTATGCTGCATTTCAAGTGCTTAAATGCCTGCTAAATGATGTATCTTGTCATCTGCTGTGGCTAATGTCAGATGAGGTGCAGAGAGAAGAAAGTACCTACCTCACTGTGTGATACTGACTGAAGTGATGAGAGGGACTCCCCATGGCAATTCCTTCACAGCCTGCAGCATGGGATTTGCTTATCCCATCTCTTAAGAGAGAGAACTGTTACAACCATAAAATGATCCAGCTAAATAGAAATATGGAGATAATTTAATGCAACGCTGTTGCAGAGTGGGTAACATGAGTGAATATATAATTTAATATAGGTAAGTGCAGGAATGAGCTGTTGATTAAATGAGACACCATTACTTCTTGTTACTGGGGATTCAAAAAGATGGAAGTTTATTTCTGTGGGACTCAATTATTCTTTTTTCCTTGACTGCACAGTAAACAGCAGTCTAACTAATGGTCCTGACTCATTTAAGGATAAGCGAGTGCCACCTTCCTGTCTAGACATGTATGGTATGTAATGACCTACCTTCCCACTAAATGCCTTTGAAAGCTATAGTTAAAGCCCAGTTTTCAGTTTACAAAGACCATTCAAGAAAACTAAAACTAGTCTTGAACACAGTGTGCATCCAAGACATCTTTTAGTGTAGTTCAAAAAGAAAAACAAGAAGAAAAAATAATTGCTGAATATCTTGACTAAAAATAAATGATGCATCTTTTAGAGGTATTAAAGGTATGTGGTAACAAGGATGACATTTTCCATCTCAAAGATTTAAAAATAGACTGTTAGGCATAAATCAAAAAGATTTTTAATATTTCACAAAATAGTATGCCGACTGACCTCAATGATAAAATATTGTTATGAACATACTTTATGCATTCAAATAGTGTCATTTAGTCAATCACCCTTGGAAAAACACATTTTTAAGCAACACTGTTAACAGGATTTGACCTGTTTTTATCCTGACCAGTTTTAGATGTTGTAACTTATTGATAGGTAACCCATCTCTCAGAACTGGCAGAAGGTTCAGGGGTTTGGAATGGTTTGGAGATGCAGTTAGATACAATAGCCCACAGATGGAGATGGTGCTTTCTTTTGATATTATTTGGTAATTATGTATACCTCTATAGATGGAAATTTAAACAAGAAGATGGTCTTAACAGTTATCACTAGGTGAGTTTCTTTAAAAAAAAGAGTAAAATCTATTGTAAATGTGTTTTCCTTTCGAGCTTTATTAAAGCTGTAAATGTGTTCTGAAAAGATGAATTGAAAGATGAAGTAGATTGTGCAGATAATACATTCAGCTTTGGAGACAGGAAATTATGTTTAATTTTAATATTGAAAAGAAATTTAAATATCAGGCTTTTTATTTTTTTGAGTCATCTTAGATGTTTGCAATATTTAAGATAAAAATCTTTATTTTTGAAATAAAAAATTATAGGTGTGTCAGTTATTTGGGGGTTAATATTTGTATATCTATTCTTTATAAGCCTTGCTGAGTTTATTCTTTTTTTATTGAACTTTATAGCCTTCATGCCTTATAGCTCTGTCTCATAAAGTCCTCTGTCACCTCTTCCCAGATAAATATTACCCTGTGTACCATTACCCATTTTTATGATTTTTTTTTCTGCATGAAACAGTGATTCTTGATGTATTTCTGCTTTCATTTCATGCTATCTAAGCCTCTATAATTCAATTACACACTTTAATCATAGTGTTACCATGAGAGGATAAATTTTCTGTGGTTTATTTAAATTACACTTTAATTTTCCTGTTGCTACTCTCAGGGGTCTAGAAGGCTACAGCAGACACTGGAAGGAAAGGTGATGTAGCACAGACAAAGTTTCACACATTGAAATGATTTTTTTAATGAAATATTTTTTTTTTCTGGTTTACCACCACTGTCTCAGAATAACCTGCGTTAGCCATTGTAAGAACACCAATGAAAGCAGCACATGTCTACAATGTTTTTAAAACAGATTTGACTTGAAAAGGAGGAACCGGTTGTAGTGGAACTGAAGGCATGTTTATAAATGATTTAAATGTTGCCTCACAGCAGGGTTAGGATTTCAAGAAAACCACACAGTACTGACTTTTCCTGACTTCCAGGGATTAAAGTTTCTAAATAGACTCTCTTTTGAGCAGTATATTGCATGATGTAATGCCCATAACTGTGCAGATAAGGACATATTCTCCCCATGTTGTGGGAAACAATAGGGGAGGACTGTTCAGAAAACTGCTATTTTTTTTCCTGCAGAAAAAGCAAATGTGAATACTTCAAAAAATAATTTAAGGCATGTAGTAGCCATGTCCCAGCAACTTCATACCTTGAGTGGAGCACTGTCCTTTGCACTGCAACTGATGTATAGATTTCAGTGTTTTAACAAGGGCTTTTGGACTGGTTTTAGAAAAGAGCCTATCTTCAGGATCTTTTTTCATTTTTTCACAAGTAAACCTTATTTCTGGTCAAAGCAGCAGAGTGGGATGGAATTATGAGAACCCCAATATGGAAATAACATGTAACTCATTTATGAGCAATTAGAAGAAATGACTACAAATTTCAGGGGCACTCAGTGAGATTCTCAAGACTGGTGAACTAGATTTTCATACCTATTAGTTTGGTCATTGAAATGTTCTATCAAAACCCTTTTTTTTTTTTTCTTGTAAATTAATGGGCTTTCAAAGTTTTACACCTGCAACAATTTTCTACTTGCAGTTTGTCAGTTAAATTACAGTTTTATGTAACTGTGAAATAGTTGAGCTGAATAGCAGCTGGAGGCAAAGTTTAGAAAGGCAGATGAAAGGTGGTGCACTGGCCCACTGTCCATTATGTGGTCACCATTAAGATTCCAGGACTTAGGAGCACACTGCTAAAATTCTTTGCAAAAATTAAGTGCCCAAGCCTGGCAATGAAAACAGAGGATGAAATAACTGAAACTGGTTGCTAAGCCATGAAAAGGCTTTTGCTAACAGGTGTACGTCAATGGAGGGCATAAATAGCAGCATCTTTGATATACTAAAGCTACTAATTTGATTATTGGTTCTTAGCAGATGCAGTGCAAGTTGTCTTAATGAAAAATACGTTTGCCTGTAGCTAAAGGGTGGCTTTCTAGTGAAAATGACTGCTTGGCACTTTCAACTGTTTATATCCCCCTAAAGGCTGTTTCTTAAGTACAATAGTATCCCTTTGTTTTCATTTTTAAGGGACAGAATAGCCTTTTATGCTAGGAACCTAGTAGTGCTTTGTTTGCAGATGTTCTTTTAATTTATTTTTTTAAGCAAACATACCACATAGAACTAAATCAACGTATGTCTTCAAATTACATATTTTAAAAGCTGTTATTTTGAGAAGCATTGCTGAAGGATAGCTATTTGGGGAATTGCTTCAGGCAACTTGCAGTTCTGCAAATCAGAAAATAAAGCTTCACGAAAAAAAGGTAATTCTAGAAACTCAGAAGGTTCCTCAATATGTAACGTTATCAGCTGAATTATTTTTCTTAGTCTTTCACAGGTGAATCAAACTTAATCATCTCTGTAGAACACAGAATTAGAATTGATCAGATTTGTATTATTAAAATGAGTGAATCATAGTACTGCCTAAAGTTATGGGAAACTCTACTTCTGTTTCATGCCAATTAACAGAGCACCTCTCCCCTCACCTCTCTTCACAAACAAAATTTACTTTAAACAACAATTTGTTCCAGAGATGTGAATATTGTGTTTATAATACTTTTAAAATGACAAAATATAATAGATGCGTCCCACTTCTTCTGGGAGGGAAAAGTAATAAAATCATTATAATGATATAAGGAATCCAGTCATTACAAAGGCTTAAGAGAACCTAAAGTAGAAAGGTTTTTTGAGAGCTATAGAATCTCACAGAAGTTCTTCAAAGATGTTTTCTATTTGCAATTAAACCTCTCTATTAGAAAGGCAAAACAGCTGTATAATACCAGGTTCCATTTTTCTCTCTGTTTTTGTTTGTTTATTTGTTTTGTCTTAGAGTGGTTTTTTGTTTGGTTGGTTTTGGGGCTTTTTTTGTTTTGGTTTTGGTTTTTTTGTTGTTGTTGTTGCTTTTGTTTTTTGGGGTTTTGTTTTGGTTTGGTTTTGGTTTTTTTAAGAGGAAGATTTTGCTGATGTCCATCTCCATCACACGTGATGGCTTACTTGGCAAGACGAATGCCATCACTAAGATCATCCCCCACTTCCTTCTCCTTCCCTCAGATGATATGCTGAACATGATACCTTATGGTGAGCAATATCCCTTGGGTCAGTTGGGGCCAGCTGTCCCAGCTGTGCCCCTTCCCTGCTTCTTGTGCACTCCCAGACTCCTTACTGGTGGGCTGAGGAGCAGAAAAGGCTTTGGCTCTGTGTAAGCACCCTCAGCCATAACAAAAACACCCCTGAATTACGAACACTTTGCAACACAAATCCAAAATATAGCCCCATACTAGATATTGTGAAGAAAATTATCTCCACCCCAACCAAAACCAGTGTAATTCCCTTCCTACCTCTTCTCTGGAAAAGGAGAGTAACTTGAAACCTAAGAGTTCAAAGGGAGTCACCTATGAAAGGGACTTCCATTTTGCAAACTGGTTAATTGTATGTGCAAGCAGGTATTCACTAATTAGATGCTCAATTATCCATTTTTATCAAACAATGGACAATTGTGTGTATAAAATTAAAGGTTTTATGGACAGCTAACTCTTCCTCTGGTAATGAGATTAAGCAGAGACCATCTTAAAAGACATCATCAACATTTCAAGCCTTCAGAGAAGTCAAGGGGGATGCAATTCTCTTATGAATAAGCACTGTGTAGTGTTGCCTAACAATTAAAGTATATATGTGGTAATATTAATATCAGAAAGCAGCAGAACCCAATATAAATGATAATTAGGAGAAATGACAGCTCTGCAAAAAGGAGCGATAGCATCATTAGTGCCACTAGGGGCTTTGTGAAGCACACTCTTGGCTGTGCAGCTATAGAATAGGGAAGGGGGTGGGGAACAACAGCTTTTGATCAGGCCAGATAGTTCTCTGGAAATTCAAACCCTTGCCTGGACAGATTGCAATAATTTTCTAATTTTCAGAAGGGTCTACGTATGGCTTTTCAAAGTGTTCTCAGTCAGCCATTTTAAGTGCTTTTTGAAAATAGGACTTAAACTTGATTCCTGAGGTTTTCTTTTGCCGTCTCTCCATATTTTGTTAGGACAATTACTCTAGAGCGACAAACTGATATCCCTGGAGGCTTTTAAAAATACATTCAACCTAAAATATAATGAACCATGCTTTGTGGAGTAGAATATAGGATTACAGAGATCCCATTTAATGTTTCTTTCTTCCTTTCACTTGAGGATTTTGTCTGCTTTGTGGTGTTGATGTGAGTTTTACCTACATTGACAAACAACTTCCTAAGCTCTGGGGTAAATCTAGGAAGGGAAAAGTAAGAAAAAACACCATATAAAGTTGAATATTGTTACTTTCTCGCCAACACCACGCTCATAACTTTTAAACCATATCAAAGGTGAATAAAAGTTTTAAGTTATTTTATTTAGAATATATAATGGCCAATAATGCTTTGATTTTATAAAAAAAATGAGAAGAAATAATTATATAATTTTCTGTGTACCTCAGAGCCTATAGAGATGTTTCTAATTGTATTTACCAGTCTTGTCAGTAGGTGATGTGTGTCCAGTGGAAGAAAAATAAAAGCCTGTAACTGAAGTCCTAAGTCCCAGAAGCTCTCAGGTACTGAAACAATTTTCTGCTTTGATCTTGCTTCCTCTCCCTTGTCCTCCCCTCCCCTCCATTCTCCCTCTATGGGTGATAACTGATCAGTTTCGGGAAGGTTAGAAGCCGTGGAGAAAGCAAGGCTCGTCCCATGTTCCATCCAACCTAGGAGTCTTGCAACCTTTTGAGTTCAGGTTTTGGTTTTAATTTTTTTTATTGCCTAGAAAACACCAAAACTTCAAAAGATCCCAAACTCTAGCTTCTAAAGTCTAGAGCCTTACACTGTACAGTAATTAAGTTTCTCAATGCAGAGTTTATAGCTCAGAAATTAAATTTATATTATTAGTTAGGTTATAAACATCTGTGTGGCTTATTAGCCAATATTTCTGGCTTTCAAATATACAAAAAATATATTTACATGAGCTGAATGAAGTGACTAGAACCAAGCCTGGGATGACACGTGAGAGTGTAGCCAGATTTTGGTCTAGACTTGGTGGAGCAAACAAAAGGATCACAGAGTATTCTGAGTCGGAAAGCACCCACAAGGATCATTGAGTCCAGCTCTTAAGTGAGTGACCCATTTGGGGATTGACCCCACAAACTTGGTGTCATTAGCACCATGCTCTGACCAACTGAGCCAATCTCAGGGCATATCAGACATGGCAGCAAAGAAATAATATCCTCATCATATCAAGGAAACTTGGCTTTGTACCTCAAGGGTGAGAGAGTGTGTATTATTTACGTATGTTTTATAAATCCCTTTTTTTGACACTTTTACTGCATTTTAGACAATGCTAGTGATTTCAATTGCAGTGCTTGTGAACAGAATTTTTTGTAGGATAAGGCAGATGAGTTACTCCTGCCTTTTCTCTTAGCTACACCTAGCCTTTCCTTACATGCTGTGACCTTACTGCCTCATTTAAAAACAAACAAACCCAACTCTGATCTGAATAAAATATGAAAATAAAAAACCCCAAAAACCAAAAATGAACCGCCAACCCCCAAGTATTTCTATAGTCAGGAAAGGAAAATTCCCTAACGTTTCAGAAGACCCAGTCATATGAATAGACACGCACAGTTATTATTTCCCCCAAGGGATTTTAAAAGATACAAACATAGCTGTGCAACTGTTTCTGCTGGGCAGTTTTTATTATGATTTATCTTCTGCTGGTAATGCCTCTGTGATACTAGTTTAAAGTATGATGGCACTCTGTATGACAGTAAAATGTCTTTAAAAACTACTGTACAAAACGTTTTCATATTCTACATAGTCTAAAAAATGTGCTAAATACTCCATATCCACATTTCCAAAATAATCCCTTATGGACCATTCCATACCATGACAGTTTATGCTGTATCACTGATCGAGTCATCTTAGACAACGTGACATATTTTCCGAGGTACTGGAATAATGGTCTATTGAAGAATTACAAAATTAGTATTTGTGTACGGTATGCAATATTGCAGTCTACTAGAAAATTGTCATCTTTTGTAAAAAAAAAGTATTATCACAGTTAAAATTGATAATAAAGTGCAAGTGGAAAACTCATGGTGGAAAATAATTTCTATTCGACAGATACACCATCTCTTGATTGTGCCCCTTGGAATAATGAGCCATTTTTCTGAGCCAAAATCACACCGAGGTGTGGCCTGCATTTGGCAATTCTTGAGCAATCCAACACAGGAGAGGACATAGGAAGTTTAAAATTGAAAATTATGACGTTTATATTGTAGTGCATTAAAAAATGACCACTTCTAGCACTCATGATCAGTTCATATGTCTTAGTGATAGGATGACTTGGTACCTGCTTTTAGTGAATAAATGTATACATATAAAAGTTGAAAGAAATGAAAGCCTACATGGTCTTTTCTCACCACATCTACTCCCAGGGCCAAAGAGTATGATCTCACTTCATAGAGCCGTAATGAGTGGATTCCCTTGAAAGAAAAGTAGTTCACTGGAAGGGCTCAGTGAGTGATGTTGCATTTCTTCTTATTGACAAACTAGTGATTTTTTTCCAGGACCCTTAAGAATGCTGTTGGGGATACATTTTTATCTCTCTACAGGCAAATCTGGGAAAATTTTACCCAGTCTACTTCAACGAGACTGGATTTTTACAGTTCCTGACTTAGCCATGAATTGTGTCCTTTCTGCCTTTGATATGTGGCCCTTTGTAGTAGATTCAAGCATTGTTCATTCTGTCAAAATTTCAGTTATGCTATATGTCTTGAAATAGGATTATCCACATGTTTCCTAAGGGATGATGAGAGTAATGAGCAATTAGTTCACAGTGGGCCAGCTTTTCATGTAAATTTCTTCCTTCTATGTATATTCTGCTTTCGTTAACAGAAACTGACCTTTATTTTTCAAATTGCCGGCTCCCTGGAGTTTCTCTAGTCTCCAAACTACACTGGAAAAAAAAATGAGCACAGAAAAAAGAATGTTTCAGTAAATTATCCTTTGTCAGTTTAATGCCAGTGTAAACATGAAACTGGCAAAAAAATAATTCTCTATTTAGAAGTTAACTAATACTAAGAAGGTTCATTATTTTTAAATGAAGGTAATATACAGCTGGCGTTTTATACAGGCATTAAAAGTGTAATAAAGTTGTGCGATAAAGGTTCTTGTCAGGTTTTATAGTGCTAAAGTTGACATGCTTTTGTTTGGTGTATATAGAATGCACAGTGAATGACAGAGCCTCAACTTTCCATGTAAGTAATGGTGAAAGAAGAGCAGGAAGTCCAGTGCAGAGTGTGTTCCAGGAGCATGAATCCAGGAGCAGAATGTTCTCCTCACACTTCTTGTACCTTCAGCATAAAGCAAGGGAGAGGTGAGTTAAAATACTGACATTCACCTGGGATGAAACAATCGATTTTCTTCCCCTTGTGGAATACGGGCGATCAGGGATATATATCCCTTTGAAAAAATACATTGAAATCTTCATGAAATTAATAACATCTCTCTAATAGCAGGAGTAGGGTAGACTTGGAGCGGTCCCATCTCATGGCTGACAACTCACATTCCTACGAGTCTCCTGCAGCAGCTTTATGCCATCCTGTCCTGTTCATAGGAAGGTACTCAAAATACATTGCTGAGAGAGACAGGATGATAATAAGATTTCCTTCAAGAGACCAAATGGGCTCATTGGCATGGCAAGCTCAGAGGATCACAGATACAAATTGAAGCGGATGGTCCTAACTTTATTTCCTCTTTCAATTTCTTAAAGTGTGAGTGTTGCAATGGTTCTATTAACCTCATTGATCTGAATAAAATTTTCACTGCTTGTCGCATAAAGCTTTTAGCAGCTAGGCTTGCAGGCCTTATGCAAAATAAATTTACCTCAGAAGGTAAATCCCCATGGGGATCAAAAAAATTAAATATTATCTAGTTCTGTTCTGAAGCATTTTCTTCCTGCAGTTACGTAAATGTTATTCGCAGCTTCCCGCAGCCCCTTTGTGCACCCCATTGCTGTTCTGCCCTTTCATATTGCCTGGCAATATGATTTCAGGACCTTCTTTCCCCCTTTCCTGCCAGGTGTCTCCAGTCTTTCCTCCCGTCCCTACACAGCTCTCCATATTTCTTACTCTTGACACCTGGAAATATTTATTGCTCTGATCATCATTGCTGGAGCTAGTGGTAGATATAAAATACCATATCTTTCTTAATAGCTGATTTGAACATCAGTTCTCCCAAGGCAAGCCTTTATGGCATGGCAGGACTTTCCTCAATGACCAATTTATATTCCAGTACTTTCATGTATTCAGTTTTTAGGGAATACACAGAAAAATGGATTTGAATAGAAATGTCCAACATCTGTTTTCATTCAAGTCTACTTTTTATAATTATTTCTAGTAGATCAAATGCACTGCTAACTGATGTCCTAGGAAAAAAAATTGTCCAGCAGAAGCCTTTTCAAAGATGATAATTTGCTAGGAAAACTAAGAGATGGAAGGTCTCCCAATTTGTATATTTCAGATATGACAAAAGACATTTTTGTTTCTGAGGCAAGACCAGAGGCATCCATAAATAGATGGAAAAATAAGCATTCTTTCATGTTTCTTCTGTTTTAGGACATGTGGCCAAAATAGCAAGGGAATGCCTTCAAACTGCCCTATTGCTTATGCTTGAAAGGAACAGTCCATGAATAAAAAAAGAAATTACCAGATATTTGATTTTATCCTGGGGATAATGTTTCACATAGAGGAAGGAAAAATACAGTTATTCAGTAATAACTTATTTTTGATTTTGAAATAAAGACAGAAGACAGTGGTTTGGAAAAGAGAAGGCAGGTGCTGAGCTGCATGTTAGGCATGGGCAATGTAAACCTGTCTGTGCTTCGCCATCGTTTTGCCTTAAATGCTTTCCTGTCAGCACGGGTGCAGTTGTGTGTGTTGTCTGTGCCCACATGGTGCTAGAAAATTAAAGCTTTCTAGACTGAACAGGAATGCCAATTAGGGTCTGCTGTGCTGCTGATATCTTGGGTAGACTTCTGCCCACTGGAATAACTAATTAATGTCACATAAGGCATAGGATATGTAAAATAGTAACAACTCAGTCAATTTATCACAGCTTTGCTGAACAGAGACAAGAGCCTCCTTATTCCACTCCAATTTGTTGGGTGGTTTCCTCCTTGACTATGAACATGTATTTTCTTTTGTCAAGTCTCTTACGGATGATTTTTTCCCCATTTATTTTTTGCATGATTACAAAACCTTTGAAAAGCTTCAGAAGTTCTTAACAGATTTAAGAGGATATTTCTCTAAAGTCTCACGGAACACTTCAATTTCTTTTCAGTGCTCATCCTTGATTTGCTCTAAAGGGTCTGAAAACATCCGCACAAAACAAATTACAAGCACACCTTGCAAGGCAGATATATTTGCTTAGAGCGTGATGGTGATTCTGCATCCTAACAGAATATTACATTTCAGGTATAGCTGAGCACTTGTTCCTAGTGTGAAATGAGGATTCTTTCAAACAAGGATGTCTGTATCCATGGGATGCTTAAGATTGTTTACCTTATATGTATTTTTTATAAGATATATATATATGTATATGTGTATATATAGAGAGAAAGAGCACATAATTTTTGTAATGAAAAATAGAGAACAAGTTAAAATACAAATAGCATTAAGGAGCATACTGGTGAACACGACAAAGAGTTTAAGATGAATACAATGGGTAGAAACCCTAGTTTTCTGTTTCGTTGAGATGGAAGACAAACCAGAGCTTGTGTGAACAAAAGGTAAAGGAGTTTCAACCTAAGCTTTCAACCCTTTTGCCAGTTTTTCCGTTTCTCAGCCTCTCTCTGTGCTACTGCCTCTGACAGCTTCAGTTCATGGCCTATCTCAGAACAGGCCCCTGTGGCCGTGCACAGGTCATAAGCATGAAAATGTTATTAGTTTTCAAATATAGATAAGAAACTACATCTCAGCCAAAAGTCATTCTGGTCAGAGCAAAAACCTAATATTTGGTATTAAACATTTCTTTAGGTAAGGCTTGGGAAACTCAGTTTGCTCTGTAGGTGCTGCTGATACCCTTAAAGTTACCACATGACCGACTTGTATGGCCAAACGGGATAGAAATATTTTGACCTACATCTTTGCCCTTTAAATAGAAATAGGAACTTAGGATGAGGTTTTACTTTGACCATGCTGAGTTTTGTAGGATTTGTCATGAGTAACCCGTTTAGAAGAGGGATGAGTCATTTTGGCTACCCATTTTTAATACTCTGAGAGATAAGGGAAAAAAGAATCCCAAAAATAAGAGTTTTGCTTTATAATATTAAATTTGGTGCAATTTATTAAAAAGGAATAAGGAAAGAGTAGTGAATTTGTGAACAGTTAGTAATATTTCTGAGAGGTCTGAAGAAAAGAAGGCTAAAGATGGAGGATGTCATTGACATCTGCAACTACTGAGGGAATGCTTCCAGGGAACAGAGAACCACACTCTTCTCAGGTGCCCAGAGAAGGGATGAGAGGCAACAGATCCCAGCTGCAGCAAGAGAAATCTGATTAGGAAAAACAAAAGCGTTTTTTGCAATAAGCAATAGTCAAAATTGAACAATTTCCCCAGAAAAGTCGGAATTTCCATTCTTGGGGATTTTTGAAACTAGGCTGGACAAGGTGCTAAGGAAGCCAATCTAGCTTTGAAGTTGCACTGCCTTGAGCAGGGAGTTGAACTAGATCATCTCTCATCAACCTAAATTATACTGTTTAATTATATTGCTGATTGCAGATAGTGATACTTCTCAGTCAGAACCAATGATGTGGTTCTCCACTTGAAGTGTTAGCTTCGTCCTTGTGATTTAAAAATTAAACAATTTAAACCTGATTTTCCCCTAGAGTTTGCAGCAAAGTTAGAAAAGACAATACTTGTATGCAAGACTGTTTCTACATCACGTGCTGAAGCATTTTAAAGATGATTCAGGGTAGAGGGCTCAAAAAATGCAAATGCTGATTTTTAAAAAGAAGGCACTTTCTATATTTTGTACATTGGTTTTCCTAAATCTAATAAAAATCACAGTAATTTTTCTAAAATAAGCTTTTGATAATAGAAATTAAACTGCTAGGCCTGGTGAACATTTAGTTTACATATAATAAGTTAACATTGGAATATTTTTTAAATAACCATTGTAAACTCAGTGTTTTGAACACTGATCCTGCTAATGTGATAGAACAGATGCTATTATTGGATTTATAGAGTGTGTTTCTGTTAAATTCTGAATGTCGCTGTAGATTGATCACATTATTGCCGGACATGCAATCAAGCTTATAATCACTCAGTCATAGGTATTGGGGCTAAGCTTATATTTAGACAAGCATTTGACATATCAATCAATATGATACCATGAAAGATTTACTGAAGTTGATCATGCCATAACTCATTTCTGCTATGTAAAAAAAAAAATTAGGGGAGACATATGAAAAAAGTTTTCCTCTTCACTTGGACTATTTAGATTCCAGAGAATGTCTCATGTTCTTTTAGGAGCTATGAATAAAAGCTGCATTGATTCACTCCTTTCCTCAAAGTGCATGAAGAGAAATAAAACTAAAATAAAAAATATTTTGCTGCAGTAGTCACTGCAAATAAATTTAAATCTACTGGAGGTATCAGGACAAGCCTATTGACTTACAACTTTTTTCGCTTATTTCAGGAAGGGCATTAAAGCAGTGATTTGGGTACTCGTTTGCCTGGCTTTGCTTCTCATCCATGTCCGGAAGGATGAGAAGTGTGAAAAGTCTAGTTTCTTTTCCTGGCTTGAAGTTTCTGACATCCAGGAAGGAAAACCAAATACTTCCATTATTTAGAAAGAGAAACATAACAGTGATTAGAAAAGCTTTCCATGATATGAAGTGAATATTCGTCTTTCTAAGATACACTTCTCTTCAGGAAAATGTATGAGGTTCTGTCATTGGCTGTTTAATAATTCCAGACGTTGACGATTTACGCCAGACCTGGAGAGCGCAGTGTTTGCCTGCCATCTGTCCCAGCTAATCTCCGAATTCCATCTACAAACGTGGATGACTTACAACTTCCCTGATTAATGTCATCTATCATTTTCTTCATAACACAGAGCAATTAATCTCGGCTGGTCCCAGGGGTCCGCCGCAGTAATAGGTTTGTGGGGGGTAGAAACAACCCGCAAAAGTCCGTTTGGAAATAACACCCTGTAACACCCTTTCCATCCTTTCCTTCCCCTTCACCCCCGTTTATTCTTCTTTCCTTTATTATTCCTTTTGTGTTTGTGTGTGTGTGTGTCTTGTTTCCCCCTTTCTTGTCTTCTTCTCTTGTTTCGCCCTCTCCCGTCTCTCCTCCCTATCTCACACCCGTGACGGGGCACCGGCGCCAGGAGCTCCCTGGCCGTGGGAGCGGGCGCGCTGCCCGCTCGCCGCCGCCCGCGGGGCCGGGCCCGGGTGCGCAGTTCGTAATCCCGGACCCACGGGGTGGTGGGCAGGTGCCCGCACGGGCCGGGCGCAGGAGGAGAGAGAGGAGAAGGAGGAGAAGGTGGCCGCAGCTGCATTGCGGATGGAGCCGCTGGTTCCNCCGCCCCGCCGCAGGAGGGAGGGAGGTGCCGCCGCCGCGTCCCGGCACGGGCAGCGGAGCGGCGAGGGGCGGTGAGTGCGGCGGGCGGGCGCTCACGGCAGCCGGGGGTGCGGCGTCCTCCCGCTCCGGGGGAGCGTCTGCTCTCCCCGGGCTCGCCCTCCGCGGGCGGGGGCGCGGAGCCGCCGCGGGGAGGTGCGGGGATCGGGCGGGGAGCTGCGGGCGGCCGCGGAGCCGGGCTCTCACCTGCGCCCTCCGCTTCGCCCTCTCCCCGCCGCTCGGCTCAGTCACACCGGGACCTTGCCCGCGCTGCTCCGGCGCGGCTGTGACCGGCTGGGAGCTGCCGCGTTCTGGCAGCCGGTGTGGGCTGCTCCCTACGCGGAGTTGCGAAGGGGCCGGGCGGGCGGCTGGGAAAACTGTTTGGTCAGGGTTCTTGTAGGTGTCACGCAGAGTTTAGCGCGCTTAGAGCGGCTGCTTGGCTGTGGGTACACTCTTCGGGGGGAGGCAAAGCAAAAAGGCGTGACGTGAAGCCATGGCTGTAAAAAGCAAAAAAGCTGTCAGAGAGGGTTTGCCGGGCACTTCGTGAGCGAGCCTGTGGCCCGGGACTGAAGCTGTCAGGGCGCTTTGTGAAAACAAATAATTGCAATTTTAAGAAAATAAATGTCGTTTGTCAGGTTAATTTGTGCGTGTTGCAGGAGCAGGGTTGTAGTTGCGCCCTTCCTACGCACGCAGAAGTGCCGCTCGGTGCTGGTACTGACGTGCTTACGCTGCGTTTTGTAACGGGACCAGCGAAGCTGATGTTGCAAGAGTAGCGAAGAGGCATCTGAAAAGGGACCAGAGGGCATGGGGGGCAGTCTTATACCCCATACGGTGAGAGGACTTCTGGAACTCTCTTAAACAACCAAAAGGGAAGTAAAGAACAAGGTGTAATTAAAAAAAGAAAATAACTCTTATAGTGAAGGCTGTTGGCATAAAGTTAAATTCAAGTCACGGGTCTTTCCTTTTAATAACTCAGCCTAAGTGAAACGTAGATCTGTGTTATTACGGAAACTGAAAAAAGTAGTTCTGGGTTATGGATGTGGCTTTCTATGTTGTATGAACTATTTAATGTCTAACACTGAGATTGGGAGGCTTAATTCTGAGTGAAATTTCTGATATGGCTACATTTAACAGCTTATAAATCAGCACTAAGTTCAAAGAAGCTGCGCTGAAGAAAGTTGGTTTAACAGACTTGTACTTCATTAAAATGTCCACTTTCTAAAAACTGATCTGGTCATCCTTTAGTTTTAATGTGTGTAAGATAACATATTAAAATAATTTGCTGCTTATGTGTAGGTCACAGGACCTATCCTGTCCTTTGCTGACTTTAGTTCTCTTTTCCAAAGACTCTATTGAAAAAGCCATTTTTTATAGGAGGTCTCTTTGAAAGCATCTGGACGACAGTCGGGGGCAAATGTAATGAAAGTTGCTTGAAAACATCATGCTGTGCTTTGGGAGCAGGTGATTTTCTTAGGTACAAGTTGTCCGTGACCTGTTCCTGTTTGGGCATTAGTATTGGCTTTATTCAGGAATGGCCATTGGTACAATAAGAGACAATAATTTAAGACTTTCTTTAAAAATCCAGATTTATGTGACTGGTTAATTTTGTGAGACCTGTTCTGACTTGACATTCAGAAGGACTGTAGAGATGTTCCTTTTTCTTAAGTGATCAGATGTTTCATTGGTTTTATGACACTACTCTGGAGTAATGCAAGTTTTCTGGTGAGATGGCACGGGCTCTAATTCATCACCACTTTGTCTCCTCAGAACAGATTAAGTCTTATATTGTCAGGGGCTTGCTTTTATAAACTAAGGAATTTAGAGAATCTTTAGCAACTCCCACATTATTTCTGATGTTTTATGAT
Organism: Edolisoma coerulescens; assembly: GCA_013397115.1. Classification (NCBI taxonomy): domain Eukaryota; kingdom Metazoa; phylum Chordata; class Aves; order Passeriformes; family Campephagidae; genus Edolisoma; species Edolisoma coerulescens. Next base: position 815,001 of record VWZW01013751.1, on the reverse strand, counting down.
TCATTTTCCTGGGCAGTACAAAATACCAGAAATTCCGGCTGTGGCTAGGCACTAGGATTCCACATTTGTCTTCCCACATTGTGCATTTTATGACAAGGGGGAGTAGTGGGAGGCTGCCAAAGTGATAATACTCTGACATAGTACTTGTGTAGGCTATATATCACACCAGTGTACCATGTATTACAGCAATCATACGTGGTGTGTCTGTCACTGCTGGCCACAAGAGCTGGGGGAAGGGAACTAGGATTGCTGCAGTTAAGCTCTCCATCCATATCCAGAAGAGACCAGCAAAGTTTGTATTTGGATCCTATTGAAACATTAATGTGGACAGTAGGGAAAGGGATAACTTTAATGACTAGATTGTACTTGATACTAACATTTTTATTGAATTACTGAATTCAGTTGAAGTAGTAAGATCCCATGCTTTCCATTCTTTGTAATTCCTTAGGTCAATGCGTGTGGGGTGAAATACTTCTTCACTTATGTCTTCCTGACTGCTTTAAATTTTAAAAATGTAAATCATTGCTTTATCACACTTAATCGATAGTTAATCAATATCCCAAATGTATTTGGAATCTAATTAGGAAAGGAAAGCATTTCAGGTTTTTTTTTTTTAAGAGCTGCAAAACTGTATGTGGCAGTCTACTTTGTCCAGCTCTATTTCATTAGACTAACAAGAAAAAGTGTAGATAATACAAAAGACATCCTAGAATTTGTTTCTTTAATAATTTGAGAAAAATTCTTGCTTCTTCATTTACTTTCTTCTGTGCTTGAGACTTTTACCTGACAGAGGTTGAAACTAGGATTAAACGTCTTGTGAAGAAGATGCAGGAAAAGATGAGCTAGAATGCTAATATTCACATAGATCATAGGTTTCAGTCTGCTGTGATGGATTGTGCTGATGTAAAAGTTACTCTTCCTTTCAGAAGCAAAACTATTCATGAGCTAAATATATTCAATATCTTCTTTGAGCTGTTAGTTTATCATAAGCATAGAATGCCTGTCAGAACTGTGCCCTCAACTCAAATTACCACATACAAGGGAAGTACCCAAATAATATAAGAAGTGGTTCTCACATTTATTTCGATTCTCAGACCATGAGCAATGTCAATGTGGAGTCAATTTGCCATTTAAATTTTGGTTTCAGCAGGCCAGTTTTTCTTAATTGTGTGTATTAAACCACTTGGAAATAATTTGCATATTGCAAGTAGAAAATTACTTTTGTAATATATGAGTATCCACTTTAACTTTCATATGGTTGACTGGTGGTGTGTGAATATATACCAGCTTTCTTGAAATTTATGTATGAAAACCCAGTCTCCCTTTCCTCAGTTGTCCTTATCTCCTCTGTTGTATATTTGGCAAAGATGTTCATAGCCAAGCTGCTGAAGTTGAGGTTTTTGAATGATGTTGTAATTAATTCATTAGTCCTCCTATTCATACATGAATATATAATCTATACAACATTTGTCCTGTGATAGAAGCTTGGGGGAGAAATAAAGGAAGTATTCACCTGGATGGTCAATGTAAAGTACAAGTAGGAAAAAGCAAAATCTAACATCATGATGCCTGTGTAGAGAGGGTTCTGAAAAATCTGATAAAAATAATAACATAAACTCACAGTAATTTAAGGTGAGATGAAATGTTCTGATCACTCATCTTCAGCAAGAAATAACTGAAACTGGGTCAGGTGCTGTAAAGGGCTAACAGGATGGTTTGGTCATAAGGAGATGAGGGAGGTCCTGATTTGTTTGACCGAGTGAAATGAAAGCTATGTAGGGTATGGACTACCTCTGCAAACCCAGGAGAGCATCAACAGAAGGGAAGCAGAGGCTTTTGGTAAAGGACATTGCCATCATGAGAACTGTGTACTACTCTTGAAAAAAATTTCTTGCAGAAGTTTGGAGAACATCCTGCTGTTGGAACACGTGGGTTGTGGAACACCCAGTGGCAGTTGGGAGTGGTTGGGAAGTACTGTGGAAGTTTTGAGATGGAGTTTGTCTATTATTGCAGAAGGGATTATTTGTGCCCAGGAAGTGTTTGCATTTAGCTTCTGTCAAAGCTTTAAGTGTCATGCCAGGCAGCATGCCAGTCCAGCTCCCTGTCAGGCTGTTTTTAATGAAGCTTCAGAAACCCGTCATTCTTTTTGGGTGCTTGCCAATGTCTAACCCCTCTTGAGTGACTTTTCTTCTATGTCAGCTTTAAGCTGCTTGTTGCTCCTTAGCAGGCTAAAGCTGCATTATGTGCAGCCTGTCTTTCTGTTCTTGTTTCTTTTGCCTTTGCTTCAGCAGCCCTCTGGGCTGCCTGAAGTGGAACGTAAATCTCTTCTGCTCTCTCACTCGTTAGCCTGTGCTTAAGTCTGGCTCTTCTTCTAAATGGCCTGACACACTCTTATAAATTCCTTCTGAAAACACATAATATTCAAAATGTTTTCAAATGAGAGCTGTCTTGTAAAGGAATATGAAAAAATGGGCAATGTAGACATTTTTAGACATTCTTCTGCCACCCTCACATACCAAGGGCAGTGAGGAAAGCCTATGTAACAGTTTGTGGAGCTGAAATTCTGCTAAAAATGTCAGAATTTTAAAAGAAAAGACAACTTAGAAGAGCTTTAGTCTGGAGAATCTCGTTGACTTTTTTGTCTCTCTTTTTGTGTGTGCGTAACAGAACGTAATTTTGCTTTTGTGTGGCCTGCCAGCATCTCTGGTGGAACTACTCACATTTCAGATAATAGCACGAGCTTCTATATAGCTCTCAGTTGTTCCTTAGAGATGTCTTTTGGATGAATCCATTAGCAACCAGAGCAGAGTATGTGCTGTACTCTTCCTGCTTCAGGTCAGGATGTCAAAGTTTGGCAAACGCTGCTCTGTCTTTCAGAGGGTACTTAGCTAACCCCTACACTTTGGGACTACTTGTTTGTCTGTTTGGGTAGAAAAGGGTTTGCTTCAAACATAATATTATTTAGTAGAAAGATACTTTACATTAGTAATTTTGAGTAGATTCCAACTGGAGAAAGATAAGTCTTTCTCTCTTCCCTGGCCAAGAAGGTCAGTGGTGGCAGTAGTAGTTGGAAGTGGAAATCCAAAAGCTGTCAAACAGTTGAATTTGAATTATGGCCATATTCACCCTGACCAGAGTGAAAACAGCTGTGAGAGCCATGTTTAAACCACAGTTAGGAAACTTGGATGAATTTTTTCATTATGTTTATGAAATTATTTGCCTCCTCTCTGGCTTTTTGCATCCTTAGTCTTGATTACTGTCCACTCTTTTGGTTTTATTTTTGTTTAAGTAACTTCTCCCATTTGCTTACTATTCACTTTATTCTGCCTACTCTTATGTCTTTTAGTGTCTGCAACCCCAGAGGCAGTGGAAAGTTTAAAGTTGAATTTTTAAGCAAATGCTGCTGCTGGGTAAAAATTCTGTGTATAAGGTCTAATAGAATTATATTGAAGTGTCCATGGGTAACTTATAAGTACTTGGTTTTAATAAGACTTCTGGACAGAAATTTCATGGAGTGTTTAGTATTACTTTAGCTTAAAATTTCAGCTAGGTTGTGAAATTATTTAATTTAGGGTAAATTGCCTGAAGGAGCAAATAAACATGCGGTTCTTGCCTCAAATAATTTACTATATGAGGTCCTAATTTCCTTGGGAGGCAAAATTACATTTTGTAACCAGAACAAAAAAGACATTAAATGAATTTACTAATTTTAATTTTAAAAACTATTAATTATATCCTATATTTATTGATCTTTCTTTATTCTTTGTGTTTTTCTAAGCTTGATGCATTTTTTTTGTTTGTTTGAGGAAAGAGAATAAAAGTGAGGAGAAGCCTACCCCAGATCAGTCAGTAACAATTTTGTTATGTTATCCACTGCCTTAAAACATGTATAGTTTTTATAGTCGTACTTTGAAATTAGCCAATATAATAAGAAAGCTACTCAGAAATCTACATTTAAAAAAAATTAGCTTTATGGAAGTATGCTTCTGAGTGCCATGAATATTCTTTTAAAAATGTGCTGGTCAAAGAACTTTGACTGAAAAGGCTTCCCCTGCTTTGCTTTCAGGGGGACCTAAAGTATAAATGCAGTATTTTATATGCCCCCCAAGTCATTAAGGGTCCAGTTTTGTCACTGAAGGGAGATGTATTCTCCCATTGACTTTAATATGTGTAAGAATGGATTCCAGTAGCCCAGTAACTATATAATATGATGGTGTTCCTCCAATTAGATAAATACAAAAAAGATTAATCTTAAAATAATTGAGGACAGATCAAGACATTTTGCGAAGTCCACTACAGTGACAATGTGATTATGTGAATTATCAGTTGCATGTAAATCTTACTAAGGATGATGGATAGAAATCCCAGATAGAAACAGTTGTAACAATATACCTTTTGTGGTCTCTGAAATTAATTTAATAAATGTTTTGGAGATTGACTAATATACAGATAGTGACCTTTTTGTTTAGGTCAGTGCGAAGTCAAATATATCTTGGAGATTAGTATTGATCAGAGTAAAGCCAAAATCAATCTTGGATTTTGAGGGTCATTACACTTGGAAATAGGATGCAATACTGCAAATGTTGGGTTGAGGACGGCTTTTACAGTAATCATGGAAAAATAATCTGTTACTTAGATGCAGTGTCTAAAAAAACGGATAACCTGCTAAAAGTTTAGTTATTTAAATAAGTAATAAATTCAGCTCCTTGCAGCTTTCCTTAGTTTGAGAGATGATATCCAACAGTCTTGAAGTTGTTATTGAAGTTCCCTTTTGCTTCAGTGCTGGAGGGATTTTGCCCTCTCTGTTTGGAAGTCATAAGCTGGTGTTGAGAAAAAGGTTAACCAATGTTTGTTTAGAAAGTTTGTGGGGTTTTTTTTTTAGATGGTAAATTGTTTTCTGTCTTGACTCCTTTCCTTAGATGTTTTGGTGAATTTTAATTTGCGCAGTTGGAGAAGTGCAAGTGGAAGAGGTAAATTACAATACAATGTATCTTTGGAATACTGCATAGCAAGCATAATCAATTTCACTGAAGGTGAGCTAGTGCTGCTTGCTAAACCAGAAGTCTTTGAAATCTTTTGTTTTTGTCTTTCATAGATTTTTTTCTTTGTTTGTTATGTCTAGTATAAGGTCTCTCGCCTGTGTATCCCATTTAAAAATAACCTGGTGGAAATTTTTAATATCTTACCCAAGAGTTTTCAACAGAAGTCTGTGAAGATCTGACTTGACTGAAATGTCTATCCCGTATTAAGTGAAATGGTGTAAAGAGTATTTTGCCCAAGATTCCTCTGTAAAAGATATCTTGGTTTCCCCCCTTATTTTCAGAACCTGTTAAAAAAATGAGGGTTGTTTTGCTTATTTTCTGCACAGAAGTCATCTTCTGATATAACTTTTTCTGCAGAGAGCATTGGACGATGTTCTCCGCAATTAATTGATACACGTGCTCTGATATCTGTGATTATACTTTGGGCTGTCACCTAGCCTTAGATATTGAAGTCTGAAAAACTATATTTAAACTGATAGATTATGCATTTATATTTATTAATGGATGTATATTTCTAATCTTAATGATGTGTTTGAATGCAAATAGAAGTGTGTATATACATGTGCCTATGTATCAGATTCAGGGACCGTGTACCATTGTCCTTGAAAATGAAAGCCCTATATAAATGCTGGCTATTGATATTTGAAGTGATCTTCAAAGCTGCTCCATTTAAAGATATTTAACTATTAATAATGAGCTACATTCCAGATGCATTAGTTCATATTCTGAGAGATCAAAGTGCCAAGATTATAGATAGCAGTTCTCAGGCTATAAAAGTCCTTTTACCTGAGTAGCTCTTCTATCAGTGGACTTCTCTTGAATTTCTCATAATAGTTATCCTCAGAGAAAATCTGTGGTGGGTATATTAAGAAATTCAGCTTATTTGTACCTGAAAGAACACTTTGAAATGTATTGGCAGTAATTTCTAGAGAGGACTAATATATGCTACCTTTTGCTGCAATGACAGTTGCTTTGGATTTAAGGCAGACTCAGATAGAAAAAGGCAACAAATCACCAAAAACTCCTGCTAAGTGTTTTTCAGAATAAAATTGTTTGATAATCAAAATGAAGCTATATTTAAAAATGTCTCAGAAAATGGGGCTGTAAGTGTAGAAATGTTTTTCTTTTTACTGAAATGTTTTGGATGAAGTTTGCAAGATTATTTTCCAATGGACATTCCCACATGGGATAGTATATGGGTCAGTTTTACTTAGTTGAAAATTTTTGTCCACAGCTGCTCCCCATTCCTCTGTTTCAAGTACTTGTAAAAGAAGATAGTAGAATTGAGTTAAAGAATTATCAGTTTTTAGTTTCTCAAAAGAAGGAAATCCTATAGTAATTATGTTATAATAGGAAATTTATATATTCTGATTTTTGATGTTTCTGTTTTCTTCAGTGAAATTAATGCAGAGTGATCAGAAAAAAATAATGATTTTTATGTTGTGCTCAGCCCTTATATTAATACTTGTTTACTCTAGGAATTATTAAATAAAACACATAAAATACTAATCTACTTTGAGCTAACTAGTGAGCCCTAAATGCATGTGAGTTCTTCACATCAATCTTTTCAGAGTATGGAATTCAAATGCTAATATATTTAGTATGTGAGACCTTTAATGCAGATAAAAATTATATATTGAAAAGTGATGAAGCCACCTGATTCATTTACTCAGTCAGTTTTGAAGAGCCCACTCAAAATGGGTCAGGCTTGCACTATTTGAGCTGACTTTGAGAAAGTTTGGAGGCAGTAGGAAACTTGACCTATATTTTTGAATTGGGACTTTAGAAACTGGGCTGAAGGAAAAGTCTTGTAAACTTCTTTCTATGCAGGGAAATGTTGATGTTTGGACACTGACTTAATCTCATTCTAAGGATACATATATTAAATGTGCCCCTGAGTTAGAGGCTGCTTTATTTCTTCATCTGAGAGTTTTAATCACTAAGTGAAGTTCATTATCATTTTTTCTGTGTAAGAGCAGAGGAGGCTCAAGTTGCATTTAACCAGGAATGGGTCCATAAAAAAGATATTGTATGTCTGAAAAGTGGTTCCTTCTGATTTTTAATGGTTTGTTGCTTTTTTCAGTAATGGAGTTGAGTACTTTGGGAGTAAAGCATTACTTTTCTTTTAAAAAGATTAAGAACGTTGTAGGACTGATACTGCATTGCAAAGTGCTACTGCTTTGATTGGTATCACAAGTCTCCAGTAGTGTTTTCCTTGAACTCTGCCTCCAGCTATGTTAATATGCTACAGTTTCTCAGAAAACAGACCACAATCCAGGTCCTTTTGCCTATTATGCTGTTACCTGTTCATCACAGAAGACCCAAATTGTCTGACTTTTGAGCCTGAAAGATTTATGGAGATTTCAGTCTATTCTTATTTGAAAAAAAAATGTAAATAGCATTAGTAAAAGCATGACATTGGGGATGCCTTCTAGTATATTGTTTTTTTAACTACTGTCATAACTCTACTTTTTCCAAGTGGAAAGATGGCCACCAGAATACAAAAAAAGTTTGAGAAAGAAGGGGTATTTGCCCGTAGTTACTGCAGTTTTTCTTTTGCTGATCTAGATTGTTCTCTCTTAATTTTTCCAGGCCTTTCACAATCGTCTACTGAGTCCCAACAGCTCTTGTTTTGCGAAGCTTTCTGCATAAAAGAATTGGCTATAATCTGTTTTTCTCATATAAGAGACACCTATAGTGTTCAAAAAGGAGATTGATACTTGGGATTTTTGGCACTGACTACCATTAGTATTCTGTTGTAATTCAGTATTTTACGTGCTGACTTAGTGAGGCTTTACAAGTTTCCCGTGAGCATGTACAAGGTCCACTTGAAAACTGAGGAAAGTGGGTGTAGAAATCATCCAGCACACAGAAAATGATGGCATAATCTGATCAGCTGGTACCAAAGACATTGCAAAGCTTTCCTTTAGATGGGGTCCTCTTGGACCACTTTTATAGTCTCTTTACACCATTTGCAATATATTAAACCACAGTGCTTTCTAGGCAAACCTCTTCCAAGTAACAGACTGTAACAAATGTAGTTTTGTGGTTTTTTGTGAGAAAAATGTAGTGGTTTTCAGATGCAGTTTTTCCTGCCCCGTGGAAGCTTTTAGGAACACTTGGGATTATCACTTTTTTCTTCAGTTTTCCAGAAGAAGCTTGTCAAGACTTGAAGAGAGCATCTTAACACTCTGTCAATGATGGCAGCAGATTTGGTGACCTAGCTGCTTAGTGAACTTGCAGATTCATTTGAAGCAAACTTATTTTGGGAAAAGAACAAGTATTTTACACAGTTTTGCTACAATCAGCTTTCTAGTTTCAGTATTTTGTATCAGAGTAGAAGTTTTACTCATGGGTAGTAATGGCATTACATGCCTCCCATCTGAGTGCTGCAGGGTCTTTGTGTATGCTTGAGGCATAACTTGTCATAAAAGTGCTACTGATGAAACAAAAGCCCTCTTCTATTTTTTTTTGTCCTAATTGCCAAATGAGAAGTCCAGACAATGAAGACTAACAATACTTACTGTAACAATGTAAAAGTAAAATCAAGCTATTCAACTAAAGTAATTAGAATATTTTTCTTGCTTAACTTCTGTGATTTTCTCTTTTTTTAAAGTTTTTTTCTGTGTAATATTGTGGTTAGCTGTAGAAGCAGTTTCCTAATGTGATGTCTTTATATGGGCTGAACCACAGCTCAAGCATGGCAGGCAATTGCCATTCAGTGCATGTGGTGTGGGAAGAGTGACTTTGGGTAAAATCACTTTGTGAGGCATTTTAAAAATTAACTTTTTTCGTTTTTGTTTGCTTCTTCCTCATGAACAAAGGAGACTTTCTTTTGGAAATATAAATGGAAATGTATGCTAATGAGTATAAAATTCCTTCATATACTCCAAAAGAGGGTTACAGTACCAAGAAGAACCGAGATTCTGGTTTCAGGCTTCATCAGCCAAAGGATGCTGTTTGGAAAAAATTCTGCCTCGGGTCACAGCTAAAGCATTTATTTAACTAGTCTCATTATAAAGCTTTATAGACTTCCAAGAGAAATTAATAATTCAAAAGGACATCTGTTAGTAAATAATTTAAATAACCATTTTTAAGCTAATAGTCATTAGCTAGTTGTGTAATATTTCTGAAGAACAGTTCTGCAATAGAAAAGAATGTGTGGCAAGACTACAAGAAGAGAATAAGTTGACAGTCTTCGATATATGAAACACACTTATAGTATTTAATGATTTATGCTTTACCACCTTCTGTAATCCTCGTTTTTAGCATTTGACCTTCAGAGTATGTTGTGACAATGAATTGCACAAAATTGTAAAGCTTCTGTAAAATAACTGTAAGTTGCATTTGAAAATTGTCAATAATTTTATTAAATGGCCTCTAGTTTTTGAGCCTCAGTTTGTCTTTCATACCTTAGATTTTATGAACCTCTGCTCTAGCCACTCGGTGTGCATTTCTCTTTCATGATGAAAAATACTTTTTTAAAAATGAAAGTCACAGTATAATCCTTGAGAATCCATGTTGTTATGCCCTATGTCTTTTCTAGTTCTTCTGTATCCTTGCAATGGTGTAAAATGATCAGCAACCAGAATTCAAGCTATTTTCATAATATCATCATTTTGATGATTCTTGGTTTGCTATCTAAATCTTTTCCAATTAAGTCTCCTCCCACTCTGTCCCATTGCCAAAACTGATAGATTTTTCTCTGCTGCTGGACATCTAGGAGGCATTTTCAGGTAGCTGTCCTTGATGACTCTAAAATATCATTCTTATAAGCTGGTATAGAGCCCATCTCTGTTTTTGTGTGTTTGGGGTTTTCTGTGTATTTTTGTAATGCATCACTTTATGTTTATAGGCAGTGGATTTCACCTGTAATTCAACTTTCCACACTTGTGGTTGTGAGAGCCTTCTGCAACTTTGATCATTCTGAATTATTAGCAGGTATGTTTTTCCTTCATTATCAATTTTTGAACAGTTATCTTTTCTTCACTTACATGCGGAAGTGTGAATGTCTCTATCTACAGATAGATTATATATATTATATTTTGGATATCATATATCCAGATTATATGTTTATACTTATGTGTTGTAATGAATGGATACATTTCCTTTATAAATGCAATATATCCTCTCATTCCTGTATAATATCTATCTTCTATTGTGTTCTTCTTGCTACTGTTAAACACACATGCAATAGATATTCATAATTGGTCTATTTATGGTGAATAAAATACCATTTTACACAGAAGTGTGTGTATATGTGCATACATGAATTCATATACTCCCATATTTGGTTTTAGCATCAATATAAAAGCACAATCATGTTTAATCTTAGCCTTACTGGTAGTTATCATATGTACTGCTTAACCCTTACACTGCTGGTTTTGTAAAATTGTCAGAGGCTTCCTAATTTTGTAGCCATTTTTTCTGCAGTTAAAATTATACCAGTGTTGCATGAGAGCTCATCGTGGGGCCGCCAAATCTGAGACTTACACAGAGATGCTTAAAAATAGTAGCTGGCATCAAAAAAAAATTTTAATAATTCCACATCCACAATTTGGATTTGCCTGGAGACAGGAATTGTTTGGGGGGCCCCTGGAATATAAAAATAAATTATTTTATGATATTTAAACTTCATAAAGCTGTGGCTCTCTGGTTTTACCTCTTGCTGCAGTGGGATGGAGCAATTTTGAATTACAAACTATTCACTGTAATTTTGCAAGTTTTTGGAAACAGCTGTCTGGTAGAGAAGTTCCACAACTGGAAGATATCACTGAAGCCCAGTCTGCACAGATCAGTGACATTTCATTCCACCTGCCTCTTGTTGCTCTCTCTACAATTTCTGTTGTGTCTTGGGAAGATTGAGTCAAGTACTAGAAGTGTTCATACATTCTTGAAGCAGCACCCTGTAGTACAGGAGATGTGTAAGGAGAAGCAAGATCCGTGTGTGTGCATTCATCACAGGTGCCAACACTGCCATGGAAGCCGTGTTCACAGGCAGGGGGGTTTGCTGAACACACGGGGATGCTCTGTGGGATTTGTGAATCCTCACCTGGGGGAAAGCTTCTCTGTCTGGCAAGCCCTGCACTTACACAGCAGAGCAGCGGGGACTTGCTGGCAGCTGTGTGCTGCCCCTGGGCCTGTGGTGAAGGGCAAGGTTAGACCCAGGTCAGAACTGTTGGTGTGCAGTGAAGGGTTATGATTCGAAGTGTTTTGTTTGCGAGTTGGCTTGCTGTCTGCATGCAATTGTAATACTGCTTCATGTCATACCTAGAGCCTGTCAGACACTCAGAGGGCTCTAGCCATGTTCTATATTGCTGCTTCTTGGGGGTAGCGTGTTTGGATGTGCTTCCACATTAGGAATTTATTAGCACATTTAAAATACGGCTCTTAGGCTGTGGTGGGTAAGGACATCCTTGTTTGTTGTTTTCCTTCCAGCTGAGTGCAACAAAGAGCCTCTGTTTGTTGAGTAAACTCAGTAAAGAGTTCAGCTGTGTCTGAACAACAGTATTAAGGAATATCAGGCTCTCCAAACAACCCAGAAGGGATTATAGCAATTTTTTTCCAGCTGAGAGGCTGTGTTAACAAAATAAGTAACATTGAAGGAAAACAATGACCTCCTTGCTTAAATCGGCCTGGAGAGTTTTTAAAAATGTGTTTGAAATCTGGATGTCACTTTTTAAATCTGATTAGACCTGGAAAGATGTGCATGAGATTGAGCCAATGTCACCCAGTCAGCCTTGCACTGCAGTGCTTCCAGCAGAACGTTGTTGTGATGAGAAGCAGGGTCTGCATGGGTTTCTCTTGCTGTTTTGTTTTTAATTTTATTTGTTTTGGATTTTGCTGGTTTTGTTTTGTTTGTTTTTTCTTTTCTTCAGAGAAGTGCTTCTTAAATGCTATTTATTTGCTGTGACCTCCTGTGTGATATTGATTATAATTAATATTGAATTAGGGTGCATCTGCATTTAATTTTAAAAAGAATGAGCTGGAAAGCATTGCTTAGGCTTGTAGTTGTACTTTGTTCTCATGCTAAGAAATGTCGCTTCTTGTTAGGAGAAGAACCAAATGTTTGCATGTGTCTTGAAATGGTCCCATTTAATGGATGTGAGTGCTTTTATCTGAGTTCCAGTTCAAACAGTGATGGCAAGGCTTAGTCTGAAGATTTTTGATAACAGTAGGACTACATGTAGGAGTTATCTTTTCCTGATTTAATCTTGCCTGTCAGCTATGAAGGGTTGTGCCTCATGGTTTGCTGTTTGTTAATTAGCTTTTGTCTGGTAGGCACAGGATGGAAAGTTACTGTTGTAGGCAAAATCAAAAGCCTCAGAGGGCTGAGGCGAGTGTCATTACAACTGGCCTCAGAAGGAGCCATGATAAGCCAGAAATGTTGCCTGTCTTCTTCTGTGATGCTATTTTCTCTGTAACTCCTCATCTGAAGGCAAAATTGCTGGGAAAAGTAGACAAATTCATATGAACTTTAGTTTCTCTTGTCCAGGGGTCTGATTTGTTTGAGAATACGTTTTGTTTATTGGTGTTAGAAATAATCAAAATAATGAAGATGGAGGAAGACTCTGTCAGTGTTTATCTGTGAGAGATAATAAAAACTAAACTCATTATTAAAATTTAGTATTTGTTAAATTATATTGAGTTGGGTCAGTAAGAAGAGGAAGGATCTAGCATTTTTATTCCTTTTTTCTTTTTAAGTTGGAAATTGTTTTCCTGTATGGATGGGCATTTTCTGCAAGAGGTGATTGTTTTCCTGAATTATATACACCGTATCTGCTGAAACAGACTTGCCTTTCTGTGTGCTTCTGCTTCTTTTAACCTTACAAAAATGAATACATTACTTGAAGGTATGATGTGACACATCCTTGTGGTCCTTTCTATATAAGATTAACACCCACCTTCACTTTAAGACAACCAGAAGTTGTACAGAAAGTGCTGTGCACTTGTTAAACTCTGGATGAGACCTGAACTACTTTCCATTAGTAAATTGTTCTCGTTACAGGTTTTTCTCTGGCTTTAATACAAAATAGGGTTAAAACCTGCTAAACTTTAATCCTGTTATAGCATTTTGTTACCTCATATGATTTGCTGACTCCAAGTTAAGTATTCTGTGAGGAGTTTGCCAAAAATGTCCGTTCCTGGTATTTCACAGAGACAATGTTGCTCCACTGGTCCCTCTTCAGCCTCTTTCTGGGAAAAGTGTTTCACTTTCTTGGTTACACTAAATCATAATGTCTTGATTTTAGCATTTTTGTTGTCCTGTTGCTTGTGGCACTACAAGAAGTTTCTGGGGTGGCACACTACTTGTGAGCCCTGTGTTGGAAAGCCCTGATGTGCTGCAGTGCCACTCCCCTGTTGCTGCAGGGGACAGGGGCCCTTGCTGCAGCCTCAAGGGGCCAAGCAGTGGCCAGAGCTGCACTTCTGTTAAAGCTCGGTCACCTGAGCAGTGCAGGAACATCTCTGGCAGCTTTTGCACCAGCTGCTGTTCACAGGCACTTGAGGAAACTCATGACAGCGATCTGTGTTGTGTACCCAAAGGTGCGAGGCAGCGGCCCATGGTCTGGCCATGCTGTCCTCCCTGCAGCAGCCTGAGGTGGGGGCCAGGGCCCTTCAGGGCTGCCTGTGCCTCTCTGGCTGGCAGAGATCTCACTGCCATTTAATTGGCATCCCGTTTTCCCCTGAGGCCGTGGCTGGCTCCCTCATCTCCCCGATGCCTGCAATCCACAGCACATCCCTCTGCAGTACCACGCCGCCTGTGACTTGTCACGCTGGCCTGCTGGCATGGACCGTGTCCCTCTGGGGGTCCTATCAGCAATGCTGTCCTCAGGATTGTTTTTTGAGATATGGTTATCAGTTTAATTTGCTTAAAATTTGCCATAAGGAGAAATAGGCTATGAGGTCTTTCTTCCTGGGAGGAATTTCCACCAGGCAAAACCTGTCACAGAGCATTAGCTGCACACTGTCACACTGTGCTGCTAAGGAAAAGAGCAAGTGAAACTAAAATAGTTTATCTCTCTGTTAAAATTTGACTCCATTATTCTGTATATTGCATGTGCTCTTAGGAAGACCAGATTCTTTAGGAACCAGGCTGATCTGGTTGGTGCTTTAAATCCTGAAATCTCAGGTCTCTGACACCTTTGTCTCTGCTGTACTTTTGTTGTTGCATAAAATCATGAATTTCAATGGGGAGTAAGAAGAAAATGAACTCTCAGCATATAGAGAGCCTTTCCCACAGAGTGGGAAGCCACAGAGTAGATGGATTTAGTACACCAGGATGCCCTCACTGACCCTGATAAAGACTTCTTCTGAGCCCTTGAAGTCATCTTTAATGATATGATCAGTTTTAATACTTGATGATGGTTATGCAAATTTAGAGACTAAAATAATGCATGTTATAAGATCTAGAGCCACTGTATCTAATACTTTTGATGAGGTTTGGCATGAGATAAGTCTTCCTACTCAGACTTTCTAGAAGCATTGTTTGTCTGCTAAGTGCTAACAAGAGCTAAGCAGTCCTTAGTTTTCCCCTGGAATCTCTTAAATTACTTGTTCTTGAATCAGTTCTGGGGAAAGAACATTACTTCATAACATGGAAAATATGTATTAGTTCTAGAGGGCAAATGTGTGGTTTTGAAACTGTCTCTTTTTGAAGAATTTTCATCTAATATTTAATACTCAATGCAAATTTTGGAACTAAAATTTATTTTGTTTGAAAAGGTGTTACACCAAAAGGGTAACATAAATAACCAGTTATTGGTGTTTTATAGGAGGATGAGGAGAGAGTGGATCTGTAAGGCCTGGGATTTTTTATTGTTCTTTTTAAATCCATGATAAAACTGATGGTCTGCACCTTAGGCAGAGAGTGTTAAGCTGGCACCTGATCAAACCCTATCACTGTTTGCAGTAAAGCAACTTCATCATTTGCAAATATTATAAATTATTAATAGCAATTATTTTGTGTTCACTTCTGGATTCTGTAAGGATTCACCACCAAAAAACCCCTGTACAGCAGTACTGTTTAGCAATTCCATGTCTGAAGTTCTGCTTTATATTTGTTAACATTTTTTCATTAAGAAACTCGTATATTATTAAAATACCTAGACAGTCTTAAAAGCATTTAAATTACTGGCTGTTGAGATACTGCCTTTTTTTATATCATTGCCTGTATTGTTGACCTTTCTGTGGCATTTGCAGAACCAGTGTCACCCCAAGTACAAATCTGTGGGTCATCTTTTTTGGTTGGCTGGTTTTGTTTTAAAAGTACCATTAGCTTTGTCATTTCACATTGTTTTACTTTGTAATTGTTTGGACATTTCCTTTGTTAAGGCAAAATCCAAAGCTTGAGGAGCTCTGCTGGTATTTTTAATATTTTGAGATGCATGCTTTCTGTTTCTGAAGATTTGAAAATATTTTACAAATACTCGTTATTTAATAACTTTTATTTTGTAATAAATAGAACATAATAATTACTGTAAAACATTGATACATCATTCTACTTCCTTTATATACAGGAGAAATTACCTTTTGAACACAACTTTATCAAAATATCAAAGTTTTTAACTCTGAACTCGTTGCTTGGTAACCTAGGTGTGCCTTTTATTTAACTGCGAGAGCACTGGCAGAGTGTGTGAATTTGTGAAAGGTGGTGCTTGCACGACCAGACTAGCCAGGAGAGTTTCAACCATAGCCTTAAGAATTCCTATATTTGGTTGGGGTTTTTTGTTTGGTTTTTTTTATGTCTAAGGAAGCTTGATCCAAATAAATCTGTATGTTTGTTTAAGTGTAAATTGAGCCACAATTCAATTTATCTTTTTCTCAAGCTTAGCTATGTTGGTAAATTGGGTTGTGTTCGAAACTGGAATACAGAAAGAGTAATGTTGAAGTGTTTTAGGATCTGCTCTGTGAATTCTCTTTGAGGTGATTAGAGCAGACACCTCCTGGCCCTGAAATCAACACGACAACAGAAGGGAATTTGGGTACTAAGAAATGTCACAGCAATACAAATGTTTCTTTTAGAAAATAGATTGGCTTCTCTTAATTAGGAGGAGAATTTCTTTGAAACATATAGTTTATTTTAAAAGGTATGTTCCAGTCAAGACCCTGTGGATATTTTCATTATATTATCTAAACATTTGGGATTATTGGAAATATTTTAAATTATTTTACTACATTCTTTTTTATATCTCTTTTTAATGTTTATAAATAAACATTATAATATTTTAAATTCTTAATTAAAATAAGTCCCATGATTTCAAGTACTCTATCATGAACTTCTAAGGAAATTTTATGTTGCTGCTCTTTCACTACTGTATTAGATATTGCTAATCTCTGTCTGTCATTCTCAGGTAGTATTTTTTTACTCAGGAAATTGAGCTTGGGTACAACAACTGGATATTGATACAATTAGTGCAAGCCCAGTCTAATTTTAAGGAAAACATATTTTTTAATGGTTTTCTTTCCTGAGCTGAATCATAGTAAAGAACAACCACTGTGAAATAAATCAAATAACTTGATGAAAAATATCACGTGTCCCAAAGATCAGCTCAGTTGGTCAGAGCAGGGTGCTAATACTGCCATATCATCATTAGGAGTATTTACTCATCAAGAGTAAATCTTGTGAAATCTCTCATTTGAGGCAAGTAATATTGACATCTTTGAAAAATGTAATATAAGAAGTTGTTAAATATTTAAATATTTAGGCATCACCATTGGTTTGAGAAGTATTGTCATTACCTGTGGGATTATGGGTTGGCATGAAAACATTTATTCTTGTAAATAAAGCAGATTTGAGTTGATCATGTCAGTCTGTAACTGGTTTTAATTTATGAGGATGCCAGAGTGTATGATATTCTTTTGTCTCTGATCTCACCAGATGATGCTTTCCTTTTCTGGATCTCAGTCTCTTGTTCTCTGGTTTTTGATATACTTTTGTCCCTCATCTGTTGTGAATTGCCCTCTGCCTATACTTGCCTGTTGGTAAAGGAGCTGTTTGCACCTGGGTAGCTTGGCTACCTAGCCTAAATAGTACAGTTCCTCACTGGCCTGTGCTGCCAGGATCCCAGAGAGCCTAGTTTCTCATCTGTGTGTGATGTCCCAGGGTCAAGATGCCAGCTGTCACAGATGGAGTGGCCCTTGATGACTAGTGCACCTCTAGGAGCCCCCAGAAGACAAGCAGCTGGCAAGGGTTTAATCCTGCCACTGTCAGAGCTTTTACCCTGTTTGTATCTCTGGATTGGTATGAAACTGCAGTGCAGGCTTTGCCAGGAACCATTAATAATCATAACTTTCTTCCACACAATTAGAGGACAATTTACATTTTATAAAGCAGTTGTACGTACTGCAGTAAAACTGGACAACCTGCTGCTTCCCTCCCCAGAAGAGCTGGGAAAATAAGCAGAAAGTCACAAATGCTGCTTATCTGGCTCACTACAAAGCCATTAATGGTAGTAAATGGTAAAGAAGTAATCAGCTTTGTAAATAAAGGACACCTGATGAAACAAAATAAAAGCTAAGTGCCAGCAGACAGTACTTGGTTAAGGAGTATCCAGCACTGTTCATGTTCAAGATTTTTGAGTGGGTATTGGGAGCAGAGATGTTAAAATTTTTCTGTGAACTGTTTTGCTCAAATGCATGGACAACCTCCTAGCTGCATACTGGAAAATCTTATTTATTTGTAGTAGCTAACCTGCGGTTAACATGAGCTCAGGAGTAAATATATTGTTGCCTTGCATCCCTGCTGACACTAGTTTCTGTGTATTTTTATTTCAAGGGTGCTACTGGGTGAGTAGCTGGAGAGAAAATGGGTTTTCTCACAAAATCATGACAACACAGTGAGCTGTTCATGCAGCTGTACCTATCAAAATGTTTCACCCCAAACTTGCTGAGTCTGAGATGTGGCACTGTGTGTCTCATGGTAAGCTCTTTCAGAGAAGAGAGAGGGGACCCTGTGAGGGGTCATCAAGAGGAGATGCTGGGGTCACTGTGGGTTGGGCTGTGTGGTCCTCGCCACCTGCGTGGTGCCACTGACAGGACACATGCATGAGGCAGTTGCTCCAGAAATGACATCTCTCACACAAGTTGCTTTCAGATAATTTACTGTTGAGATGCCTCTGGATCCCTGGTGGAGCTGCTTGGCAGGGCTTTGGGCTTTGTACTTTGAAAACAAAAGCCCTTTCTCTCCAACGTATAAGTGACAAGTTAGTATCGAGGCAGAGCCTTCAAAAGTGTGTTTTGTTCATCAGCTGTCAGAATGTGTGAGGCTTCTTCCCTAAGCAAATGGTAACAAAACAGATGAAAGCCCTTACATGGTGTTTGATAACATCTTTGAAAGTCTCATGGAGCCCTCTTAACAGTTGGTTGTATGTGGGATTGTTTTCCATATAGTCCTTCAACAAAGAAGTTACAAAAATAAATTCTATCAGTTTATCAGGAAGGAACATGAAAATGGAGGTTGCTAAGAACCTGTGAGCACTGTTGTTACAAATGAGTGCCAGGAGATGTGGGCTTGCTTCAGGGTCTTTGCTACCACAGAGCATTTTAAGACAAGTATTATGATTAGATCATAAAAGGAGTAAGTTGAAAATTGTATTGGAACTCACAGAGCAGTTGTGGATATTATTTGTGTTTGACTGACAATATGCAAGGGAGAGAATGTGATGATACATCCTTGTCATTCAAAGGCTTTATTTTTAATCTCACTTTCACAGTCGTTTTCATCTCCACCATGGTAAATCATTCATACACCATAAACAATTTAAGCTGTGCACGTTTGTCCCTGAAGTATAAACTGGAGTATGAAATTCACTTTACCATCTTACTGGTATGAATTTAATACATACTGGTATCAATTTGTCCTTAGGCCCATCTCAAGTAGTCTCCTAGGTAATTAGCAGTATGAAATGATACCTTTCTGGTGACTGAAAGACTTTCAATTTTAGTTTAACTTATATTTTATTATTTGATCCTTTTATGTGTTCAATCTTTCTCCTTTTTTTGCTTTAAAACAAAGGTGTAACAATCTGGATTGATACGAAATCTTACATGAATTTTCATAGTTAATATTGCTGAGTATGGTTTCCCATGATTGCCAAAAAGTTGAAAGACTGTTGTAACTGAAAGCTTTTTAATAAAACCTAAAGCAAAGCAAAACTGATTTTCTAGTACTTAAAAACTCAATAAAATATCTCGTCATAAATTTTGAATTTCCAGGTTGTGAAGCCATTGAGCCCATGTTGAGCCCATTGTTTTCAGACTCTCAACTGTAAAATGCACACCACTAACAAGAACACTGCTGTCACTACAGAAATGACACTGTAGCCTATTTCTGTACCTTAACTCTTTTAACTCTTTCCACAAGGGGCTTAGAATTTTAATCTTTAGATTTTTAATATTTTTTATAAGGGTCCTCTTATAGGCTTTTTTTTTTCAGAGGGCTTCCAAAGAGGGATTGTACTAAATCCTTTTCTATCCCTGTCAACAAGTTAACCATGCTATGGTTTCCCTGCTGTTCAGAAAGAGGAAAAAAAGTGTTTGAAGTTTTTCTGTATTATGATGTTCTGCAACACTTGGTTTGCTACAGTATATGCTCACTCCTGACTGTGATTGGAATTCAACTAGGGAAGTTTTTTGAGGAAGGGTCTTGTTCTGTGAGTTCTCATGTGAAACTGAGACATTTTTCTCTGTTGTTGCTCAGGAACAAGGTGATTTTGCACACCTCATTTATGGCTAAAATTGGGAAGTATAAGTTACGTTTTAGTGTTTGTCAATACTGTTTTACATAAGTTCCAGTTATTGTCTATGCAGAACTCTTCTTGCTTAATAAATGAATTTAGAAACTGTCATTCAGCTACCAAAAAAATGTTTAATCTGAATCTTTAAAAATGGGCCGCCACAAATAAATTTAATTAGGACATGCTGTCCCAGAAAAAACTCCTGCTTGACTTTGAAGATCTGGAATAAAAACAGTTATTAGACAACAGCCAGCTACAGGAGAGAAGAGGCAGCAGGTTTTTTGGTTGTGAGTTTTGTTTTTTAAAAATTTACATCACAATGTTTACTATTTTTTTTTCTGCATGTTGGTATATCAGTTCAAAGTATAGCACAGTTCAGCATGAATAAAACTTCTTTAAAGTGATGGAAAATGGGGCAGTTGTTGGATGTAGTACTAGCAGCACTGAACTAACAAGCAATAATAATGGTACATATTAAGTTTTAAATACTTTGTCCTCTTCCCCATCCTGCTTTAATATTTAATTATATGTAATAGAAGGAAAATTACCATATGGCACAAAAGCTGTCCTGAATGTTGTTTTGTCAGAACGTGCTGTCTTCTCTCGTGCCCTACATTTTAGTGTAGGCATTAACTTTTCAATACAATTGAACTATAAATACTGATTTTTATTCATTTTCATTTCAGAAGACAGATGGATGACACTGTGACTTCCACTGGGTGTAGCTTACTAGAATGTATTGAAATCCACCACTCTCCATACTGTAGCAGTGAAGTTCTTTTTTACAAAACAAGAATAATTTATTCATTTGCTCTTTTAATGTGTGGCATCACTGCAATCACCTGCAGAGATTCTTAATGACTGACTTTTAGGAGAAGCTCAGTTTGTCACATCTACCTCTAGAGTTGCCTGTCTGATGTCTGATTCCCAAGTCAACATGAATTGATAAATAACAGCTTGATTTTTGTTTTGTGTTTTTTGGGTTCTGTCTCGTTGCTTTTTTTTTTCCTAGTGGACCTCTTACGTTCCTGCATCTTCTCTGAAATTTCAAGTGGAGATAATCTAGTAGATAAATAACATTTTGCTAACTCATCCCACAGACTGAAGACATGGTTTGTGATTGTGATTGTGATTGCATGCTCAGAAGAAATAGTTGGGAGGTAAGAGATCTATAATATAAAAAAAATCAGGAGATGAGTAAATGCAAAAGTGAAGGGAAGATAGAAATAGAGGTAGCCTGTCTAGTTACAGCTTATTCAGACTCTCAAATGCTTACCAGGAAACCCCAAATGTCAGTTTTGATCTGAAAGTTCAGAAGAGTAGGATTTGTATGTAAAATCCGTGGAGTGATCCCACTTCCAGTATCTGCAGAGGAGGTGGCAGGCAGATGGGTGGTGGAGCATTGAAGGAGAAATGACACGGTGACAGAATTTGAAAGTTGTGGAGGACATACTAATCACCTTTGGGGTTTGTGGAGGATGTGTTACTTTCCCTATGTGTTCCTGACAGTGTAGCACAGTGAGGAGATGTAGGGATGTGCCACAGGTTGAATAGAAACTCACACAGCTGTATCTGGGCCTGAGCTTGCATACTTATCCTACAGGTCATAACACTTGCCTGGCATAGCAGGTCCAAAGTAGATCACCAATAGGAAAATTACATTTTGTTTTTTACCTCCCTTATTCTGATCATGGAGGAGTTTTCAAAACTCAGAATTTTTAATGGGGAAAAGAGATATTAGTAAGTGCTAAAACAGGTGTCCCTGAGCCAAGGTTTCACACTCTACATTTTGCATCCCAAGCTTGTAAAGTCTTGCTGTGGTGGGGTAAATCTCTGTTTGGTCCCTTTAGCAGAGAGACAGCATCCTGCCTTTTCCTGTGAGCTGAAGTCAAAGGAAGGCTGGAGATCTGGGCAGGGCAGGGTGATAAATATGGAGAGTGAGAGTTGCTGCTTCTCCTGTAGTAAAAGCTACATGAGCTGAAAAGAAACTAAATTTTTAGTGGCTCCATCATTTACTTAGTCTCTTGACTAAGTAAGGCAGCAAAGCTTTGATGGTTGTATTGCTGGAAGTGGAAAAATACCAGAACTTTTCTATGCCTTGATGATCTGCTTGTTCCTAAATATAGTTTTCTGCCTTCATGGACTGTGTTCAGAGCAGTAGTGTGAAACTGAGCTAGTTTTAATCTCCTTCAGCACCCTGTCAAAGAGACTTCAAGAGACTGTGTTTCATATACTGGATAGCTTTCCTCAAAAGTGATGCTTCTTTCCAACGCTAGTGGTCAGTTACTTTATGAATTGAGCTTCTGAAATCAATCACAAAAATCAGAGTAATCCTCAATGGGCGCTTTCAAACAGCTCTTTTGAAGGATATGTCCCAGGTGTCTATATGGATAGATATTTTTAACCTTTTAGTACAATAAAATGATTATATTCAGTTAAAACCATCTGATTGGATTCCTATAGTCTCTTTTCCACGCTAAAAAGGTAACAGTATGTCTTGACTTTTATTTTATTGCAGTCTGGCCTGTTTCATAGAATTGAGCTTAACTTCATTAGAGAGTGCTTAACTTGGGTAGAAGCAAAGCTCAGTCTCTTACTTGCATTAATATGGTAGTAATAATTCACTGAATAGGCCTAATCCTGTGAGGATGAGAGCAAGGTGCAACACAAACTACCATGTTGTAATTTAAGATTAAATGTATGTAGCTTTTACACCAAGATTGTTCCTGTGAATATGTGCGATAGGAAGGGCTGGAGGAAGTCTGGCAAGGTAAATCTGCGTGTAGTAGGACATTCAAAGACCTCTCCACAGCGGTGCATAGGCCAGGGCAGATCATACAGATCAGCTCATGCTGCCCTTGGTTTCAATTTTCACAGGTGTGTATTTGTTGTAGCCTGAAAGTCAGTGGGAAGTGAGGAAGCTGCGTAGGACCCTGCCTGAGCCGGGCAGCCAGCAGTGCTCACAGGGACCACGGCTATCTATTTGTTCTTTAAACCACCTTTTGTCTCATTCATATTCCTCATGACTTTAAAATGACTAAGAGCATATTCCAACAATTCACAACTAGCATGTCACTCAGTACAATTTTATTATATTTGGGCTGCACTTGTGAGGTAGCTCTTGGAAGAAATCTTAGATGCCAAGACTTCCTTGGATTTTTTCCATGTGGAATCCTAACTGTGACTTAAATCAGTGTTGCATAAGATTTATTCTTTGATAGATCAATTTCTTAATTGTTACAGTTGCATAAAACAGATTTTTCCCCCCTGTCAGTCTGTTCAACTTCCTCATGGCAAACAGGAATTCTGAGCATTTGAAAATCCTGATATAATATCCTTTTAAAAAGGATTGAAGTGTCATGTTGAAACTTTTATACAGTTTCTTTACTAGGCTGTCAAGCATAAGACTGATGTGTTGTGTTGTGTTCCCTTCCCTAGAAGTGTTTCAGATAACATGGTTATATGCAAGATACATTAAGCCCCAAGTAATACATAGGAACTGAATTAAGTAGCTGGATTTGGTATTTATTCCTTGCTTGGTCAAGATGTTGGGAGGATGGTGAAACTGGATTAAATGCAAGGTATGTATAGAGCCATGTGCAGTACATTAACACAAATCGTTTTGTTTTCATTATCATTAGATGCCTGTTGGATGGTCAGAAGGTTGACTTGGATTCTTGTGGTTAGCAGTCAATAAACTTGTTGATGATCTCATTGAATAGATTAAAATTAAAGCAGCATTTTGTGGAAAAGGACTGTGTACATTTTTAATGGTAGGCAATCTCTAAAAGAAAAAGTAAATAATTTGAGATTTTTAATGGAAATTATGGTATTGTGTAATTTTTTTTTGTTACTATTTTAAAAATTATTTTTAAATGCATATGAAGACTGTCTTCACCAATGACTCCTCTTACAGAAAAGTAATATAAAGATACAGTCCTGCTCTAGGGTATTTGAAATTTGCCTTAGGTTTTCTAAGTAGCTCAAGGCATTTTGACATGATAGGTCTAGGGCTGTTGCAGTTTCTGTTAAAAATTCATGTCACGTTTTGTATTACATTTTGTCATATACAATTTACTTTTCCTCCTTTTATATATTCTGTGTGAATAGGAGATACCTATCATTTAAGAGATAACAAATGATTATCTGTGAGTAAAATTTATCTTCTGTTACCTCTTAGCTATTTGTGATAACGTTATGTGTGTCATGCTTTGGGAGTTGTAGATTACTAGGATGACAAAAGCAATTAGAAATTATAATAATTAATGTGAAATAAAATAAACAGATAAAATCCAAGAACTCTGTCCTGCCATTGAAGCAGATTATTTCATTTGGTGTTCAATTTCATCACAAAACTATTGAAATCATCTTACAGGCATATCTGAGTGAAAGTTGGTTAATAAATTTTGTTGTTGTCTTTGACTAGAACCAGCTTCAAGTAATAGGGTGGGGATTTTTCCACAGTGATTTTGGGAGCTATTCACATCACTTGCATCTCATATTTACTTTAGCTACTATGTTTGAAATCAAGAACCTGACTTTTAATGAAGATACTTTTGGCTTGCTCCCTAGAGGAGATTTACTTATGTTACATATGTTAGCTAGGCAATGTGAATGGCCTTCATGAGCCAAACTGCATATCCATGGTCATTCAGTCAGCTCCAGAGCACTCAGCAGGATTGCATGGGTACAGTAGAGATCAGAATTTGTTTAGCATGCTCTGTTAGCACACATTCTTTCATTGAGAATAGTAGTCTATTATATTATCCACTCCTTTCATGAAATCACAAGGATGTGTGTAATGAAAATTATCATTATGGCACTTTTTTTATGCATGGTGAATTGTTTATAAAGTCCTTTGCGTACCCAACATAAACTCTCTCACTGGGAGAATTGCTTTGGGTGAGTATGTTAATTCTGAGGCCCGAGTAAGACTGTGTGCTCGTACTAATCAGTTAATTTTTAACAGGAATTCCAGGAAAGTAAGTAATCTAGGCTGAAGATGTGAGCAATACCAGATACCCACTATAATTGGAGAAAATTGCTATGGGCGAAATTATGTAGGGCAAAATGGGGCAATAAGGTTTTCTAAGCCTTCCCCAGGGAGAGGAAAAAGAAGACCTTCGGCCTAAATTTACATTGTGAGAAAGAGAAAATCCATTTAAATTTCTTCCCATTAAATCTAACATTAATTTTCCAACACCTGGTTGGAAGCTCTGCTCTTGGAATTAGCAATTTGTTCAGAAGCTGTAAACACTGCAGAGGCACTGGATATGGTAGCATTCTCTCACCCAAAATTAAAAGTACTCATCTGAGTCTTTCAGGCTTCTTTTTTACTAATACTTGAACTGTGTGGGTTTAGATGTAAACATGTGGTTTTTTGTGCTTTACTAGTGTTCCACATGCCCCTTCCTTTATGTAGAATTTCTTGTAGAAGATCCTAACTTAAGAATGTTAAAAAAAATATGACTGTTCTGTACATAAGAAGAATGTGAAAATGGAAGTTGGGTGTTAAAACTACGAATGCAGAAGCCTGATTTGAATGCATGTTGTGTGAGAGATTTGTGCAGTGGTTTCCCTGCTTTCTGGGAGGTCATTACCATGACAGTTTGTTGTTAGAACACTTAGAATGCATATATGAAGTCATCATTGAGAGGGGAAAAAAAAAAACAACCCTGTAAAAGCAAGTGAAGTTTTGTTGAAGGAGAGAATCTGCAGGGATAATTCCAGTGTCAACAAGTCCTGTTCGGTATCAGATTTTTTTCTGTGCACAATGGTTGTGGAATAAAAACCTCCGTGGGTTTTAGGAATCTTGGCCAACAGTTTCATACAAAAGAAATGAACTTTGTTGCAAGTGGTTTGACAGTGTGTCTTTGTTGTAGATAACAGTAAAACAAGGCCATATTATTGCCTGAAATGGGTGATAGGTGTTGAAAGCTTTGTGATACCCAGGTCTTAATTCAGAAGCGGTTTTGAAGAAATGGAATTTATAGTTCCTGTTTAAGCTCATTAAATTCTTTTTATGACTAATAATGTGCTTTATTCAAGGTGATGTTTTGTGACAGCCAAAACCATTTTTAAGTTAATGTTTGTTTTGTAGATTTGTTCAAAGTGTAAAGGGCATCCTCTTTCAGCTTAGTACACTTGTAGATGTCAGGAAACTGAAGAGTAAGAGCTAGAGGAACATTCATCCTTGCTTTCAAATTCACCAATGATTCAAACATTTTCTTTAGTAATAAACCTTCTGCTTCAGTCCAGAGGACTTGGATCCATAGTTCTGATTGCAAAGACTGGGGGAAAAATATTTTCTGTCCTTGTGGAAGCATTCTGCAGCATAAGATACTACAGTTTAAGAGGTTAGCTAATTGCAGCTGGGATAGTCGTTCTTGCTCTTTCCTCTAGTGAATATTCAGTATTGTCTTACAAAACTGACCAGATCTCCTTGAGCAAGGTCTCAAGTGAATGACTCTGGACTTTGATCTCCACTGCTCCAGGGGAATACAAATCTTACTGTAGCTCATAAAACACAACCTGGTCTTTTGTGCAGTTGATTCTGAATGTTAATACCAAGATTTTAATGGGTTAGAAGCTTCCAGGGGGGCATTAATGCTTTGTGACAGGAATTTCTTTTGCAGAAAATGGCCCTTCTTTAGGAGATGTTAGGTAGGTGCTTCAGCACATCTAGGGCTTCCATGTTGCCATTTGTTTTACTGTGCATCATCTTTGCAGTAAGTAGTAAAAAGCCATATGGACTTCTGTGAGATGGCTTTCCTCAAAAGGAAACAGGGCAGAGTGAAATAATATGTTGTCCATAGGAGGCTCAAAATTGTGTTTCCCTTCCAGGATAGTGATAGTCTTGTGTTGGAAGATGAATTAAAATATTTGGCATGTTCTACGTGATACAGAAGGAAATGCTCTTGCAAATGCCATGAAACTGTATCAATTATTAAAACTAAGGTATAGGATGAACTGGTCATGCATAAAACTTACTTCAGGGTTTATTATTTGAAGTAGCTAAATGTTTTCATTATTTCCAGAGGTGTTGTACATAATTAATCTATCTTTTTTTTCAACTCTTGCATTTAATCAAGCAGTTCTTTACTGAGACAGTGGTCACACACTGCAACAGGCTTTGTAGAGAGATTTGTGATGCCCCAAACCTGACAGTGTTTATGAGGCATTTGAACAATGCCCTTAGTAACGTACTTTAACTTGATCAGCCCCGGAGTGGTCAGGCAGTTGGACCAGATT
Source organism: Edolisoma coerulescens (assembly GCA_013397115.1). Taxonomy (NCBI): domain Eukaryota; kingdom Metazoa; phylum Chordata; class Aves; order Passeriformes; family Campephagidae; genus Edolisoma; species Edolisoma coerulescens. The sequence continues at coordinate 787,973 of VWZW01013751.1, read as the reverse complement.
GTTGCAGGTCCCTTATTATCATTGCAGATCCCTTCCAGCTGAAGTAATGTATTCTATTCAAACATGAGCTGTGAAATGGGTCTGCACTGAAAGTGTAAATTTTACCTTCATACTGATATGTGTGCCAGGCTCCAGAAGGTCTGGAAGTATGTATTCCTTCTGAAGTGTAGCTGAATGCTGTCTGCCTGATAGCTCTGCGAGGAGGTGGCCCCTTGGAATGGTGTACCTTTCCCTAGGAAGTGGGCGAACAAAAGACGTTGGTTTCAAATAAAATTGAGAGCAAAGATGTTCAAAGAGGATAAAAACAGGGCCCTGAGAACGAGATACCCTTTGGGAGACAATTTGGTCAGTCTTGTGTAGAGTTGTGGGATGCTTATTTCCAGATAGAGGCTGAACACTTGGGCTATTTAAATAAGCAAAGCAAAGGTAAACATTATGTATGAGTGATACATTCAGTTGTTTGTGTGTATGTACACATCTATATTTAAAAGCATTAGTTCCTCAAAGTCTGTAATGACATTTTTGTCTGAAAATCCTGACATTTGGCATGTTAGATGGACAAGTAGTTTTGAAGTCCAGGTCCTTCTGCTTTTTCAAAGAAGTTCATGTGCTCGGTATTTTCAGCCTGTCCAGAACATGCCAGTGTGTGGCTAGATTTCTCTTCAGTGAAGCAGAAATGACTGTTTATCTCGAGGAATGCTGCAATGAGATGAATGTGCCGGGCATAGAACTGGTTGCCCTCTGTGTGGGTGTATGTCGTGTGTCCTAATCGTGCTTCAGAAGGGCTTTCCTTATGAAGCCTGGATAACACACAATCTAATTCTACTGAAGAGTTGTTTTGGTTTTTCTTTTTCTTGGTAGTAGTCTATCACAGTGACATAAAGCAAGATTTTGTCATCATCCACACTTTTTCTAGCTTCATTCAGCTCCAGAAATCAGAAGACACCATTTTAGACCTTAACAAAAGAAATGTCCTCGCAGTGTGTTTCTACGTCATTTTGCTTTTGTCAGTGAAAACATGCAGTGCTGTGTTATTATTTGGCCTGAGCATTTGCACAGATTATAGGGTGCTGTCACAATTTCCAGTAACTCCAACAATTTTTTTTCTTTTAATAGAAGAATAGAACCAAATGACCCTTGACCCACAATTTTTGTCATTGTTTTATTTTGCACGTCTCACACTAAGCAGCTTCCAGATGGACACCAAATTCTTGTAGTCTTTTGCTGAGCCACACATTCATATTTTACTTACTTTTGTATAGGAGAATATAACATTATATGAAGTTTCATGACTTTTAAAAATAGAACTTCTGCAAGCTCAGCTAGCATCTGGACTGGCGTTCACTTAGATACAAAAGTATACACCAAAAACGTGGAGAATAACGTGATCATTTGATAGAATTAAAAATCCGTAGATTCAAATGCTTGCCTGTCAATGGGATTGTAGATTGATTTTTTTTCCCGATGTTTTAAATTTAATTTTATTTTTTTAACTGAAGAAATAGTTCATTTATTTTGTATTCTGTTTCCCTGGAGTCTGGCTGAATGAGAGTCTTTAAACTGTTTGAAATGTTTGCATTATAGTGATCTCTGCTAGTGTCTCCAGTGCTGCTTAGGATTAAGTGCAGCTGTGCTTGCAAAAAAAGTAATATGTTTCCAGCACAATGAAGCACAAAGAATGCTTAAGTGGAGATTAATTTAAAGTTCTCCAATGCCAGTAGGCTTTTTTTTTCAGCAATAATCGATAAATAAATAATTAATAAACAAGGCATAGCAATATGCAGATCTTGAAATGAAAAAAAAATCACAGCATGTAGAAAAAAAGGATGAAAAAATATGGGAAAACCATAATCAGTTTGTGCTAAAGCAATGTATATGGCTTTGGCCACTTACTTAAAAGTTGGGATTTTTCTTAGGAATTATTTATGTGTAGTTAAGGCCTTGGAGTTTTTAATTTATTTTCTGCATGGGAAGGAGATGAGTTAGGGAAAAAGAAGAGGGAACTGTTTCTGTTTTTAAAGTATGCAACCATCAGTTAAAAGCATGACAAATTCTGCAGTGCCTGTAATTTCAAAGTAACATGTGCGTTTTCTTTCCTTCAAGAAAACTTGGGAGTTTGATGTATATGAAGAGAACTTTTCTGCCTAGCACCACTGTAGAATGGATTTCAGAACTTGATATTTTAGACAAAAATGCATTTAATTGTAACTGCTCATGAGAATACTTACACATCATAAATTTCTCTCTCTTAGAGTTTGATTCATTTTTTTATCTTTTCAGTGCTACATCCCTATTCTACTTCTGCAGACCAACATGTTCCTCCAGCTCCTGCCAGATTTCTGGGCATTTAGAGCTCTTGGCCATTCCTGTGCTCCTTAAATGTCTTTGTGTAACTTGTGTATCTTTACTGTTTCCAGTCATAGCCCTTGGTCTTTTGCAGATATTTTTTTTCTTCTTAATGTGGAATTTACGTGGGAAGGATGTTTAAATGGACTTAGTTGACCTTGACATTTCCCTGGCCATTGAGGTCTGCCCATTTTTCCTTTTATCTTCACCTCTATTTATACCTTCTATCACATAGTTTTTTTAGCCTTGTGTTATTCCCTTTCCTGGCAAACTTACTTTGTTTTTTCAACTGTAACATTTTAAAATTTTTCCCCTGGAGATAAGTGTTGTGTACCACTTCTGTAGAAAAGAATAAACCATATAATGATCTTCCATATCTGGAATCAGTCTTTGTCAGTAACAGCAGACAGCTTAAAAATGGGATTTAAACTTTTTTTATTCATCACGGGTTTTAGGCTTAATTTTCCTTTGTACCTGAGTGTTCAGATTCATTTGTATTCATGGTTATCAAGTTTAGCTAGCTAGTTTAAGAATATTTTTGACAGCTTACAAGGATATACTTGACTTATCTTTACTAATCTTAAGTCCCATTTTTCTTCCAGTCTCTAGACATCATGATCTTTATTGTAAATTCTTTCATTCTTATTTTAGCAGAGTTAGCATATAAAAAAAAGTTGCTGCAGGCTCATCCTGAAACAGCAATGACATTGGTTTCCCAGAACCACTGTGCAAAGCCGTAGGGATCTGCCTGTAGGGAACTATGTATCTCTCTGCCTTAATCCTTTATTAAGATCAAATGGGGCAAGGGCTTCGCTCAGTATTAATACTCTTACTTTTTGAACCAGAAACACCCCATTGTATCACTATAATAATTTTACAGAGGGTTTCTGACTGCAACCCAGAGGCCATCTCATGCTATGCAATGATTATATGCTTTCTTTAAATCTGCTGTGTACTCTGATCTTATTTCTTTCATCTCTTTCATTTTCAACCATGTGATTTGAAATACTTGAAACACCGTTGGCCTGTTTTCACATATTTCCTCCCTTATTGAAAAATAATTAGATGAGTAATGTTGTTAATAGCCTGCGAGTTTAAAAAGAATGCTGTACTGGAATGGAAGTTGTTCTTTCCCTTAGCTTTTTACATCAAAAAAATTATTTAGGTAGGCCAGATGTCGCTAAGACAGTAATGTTTACAAATCAAAAAAAAAACCCCCAAACTCTTCAGTTTTTACCTTCTTTGTAGTTAAGAGTTTGGAAAAGAGCAAGAACTGTAATAGTTAAGATTCCAGCAAAACACATCAGCTTGAAAACAGTAAAAAAGAAACCTTGAGCGAGTGAAAAAAGGACTGATGTAGGCTCTCTTCCTTTTTGCTTTTTGCCCAGATGTTGAAGGCTTACACTTACCAAGTTAGTCCCAGCACAGTAAGTCTTGTTTGCCTTTCCACAGCAGAGCGGATTCCAGGCAGGCATCTCTAGGTGGGACCTCCACACCACCTCTTTACTGGTGAGCACTGGTGGTCGTTCCTTGTCTGATGGAATGATTTATGGGGACCATCACTAGAACAGATGCTTGGGTACAAGAATGCATATTTATAAACCCATATAATATATATAATAATAGCTATGTGATAAAAATAATAGAACTACCAGTTCTTTTAGCATTAACTGAACAGTAATTAATCTCCTTACCAGCTGCAGTGGTCATTAGCTTTTGAGTTTGATCAGTGTGAGCTGAAATTTTCTGAGAACCATGGTTTTTCTGTTCCTATATATAAAGGAAATAGCTAGAAGAGGCTGCTTGAGAACCTTTGTCTAACCAAGGATAGCATGGTTTGATTGTAGCTTTCTTTTCGGATTATTCTTGTTTCCAGAGATTATACCACTGGACATCATATGGTAATATTCTTCCTCATTTTCTCCAAGTTTTCTAAAAATATTTTTAGTGTCTTTCTTGTTTAGACTATGTTTTTGGATTTAGGTTTAAAGTGCTGTCCCATACCTGCAGCCTTCTTAAGTCAGAATGCCTTTGCAAAGTCATATGTAATTTGCAAATATTGGTAATTCTTTCAAAATTGATAATGTGTCTCAGTATCTTTCATAAGGAGGGATCTGTTTTTGTTGCCTGCAGTGTTGGTGTGCATCACTGAGTCAGCGTAAGCACCACTTAGAGCTGGAGGAGACAAAGAGGCACTTCAAGGTGTCTTTCATTTATTCTAGATGTTTGCTGCCAGGGTGACTGACCTCATCCATAAGCTGCATTGCCTAGGAGGCTGTCTTAGATATCTACCTTATACCTATTTTTAAATAGATTTTTTTGTATGATAAAAGGTTAGTCTGAAGACAGGAGTGTTCAGAGAGTGCAGCCTTCACTTGACAGTTTTAAAATTTAGGACAGCCCATTGCATGAGTGCTTGGTTTGGATTAGGTTCAGTATCATCCCAGAAAATAGGGAGATATATAGCAAAGAATACAAAGTACTTTCTAAGATGCTGGAATATAAATGTCCTGAAAAGAATGTATGGGTGAGAAAGATTAATGCTGGGGGATAAATCTTTTCACAGAAGCTTGACATTTAAACCTGATCTGCCAGAGAACCAGTCATGGGTATGAAATCCAAATGTCACTTCTGTGCTTGTGTGGGTTTGTTTCTTTATATTGTGACTATCCAAAGCTGTGAAATGTGTAATTAAATTTACTATAGCAGTAAAGTTTAGGGTTTTTTTTTTTTGTGTCAAAGTAAGGAAATCATTGTAGTGACTACTGAATTGTGACTGTCAAAATCAGAAATCAAATTAATGCAGGTGGAATGCAGTTTCTGCAATGAATTCTGGACCTTTTCATCGCTCTTATTTTGATTTGCCTGGTGAAAGCAAAATATAGATCAGTCAGTCTGGTTCATAAACTTGTACGAGCCTGGGTGTCTGGGGTTTTTTGCATATTTTGGTTTTCTTTTTGATCACAATATAACCAAAAATTCCAGTGTTTTCTTTACTATATCAGTGTGATTGTAGAAAGCAGGTAGTACTGCTCTTTTCTTCTGGGTGATTTACATTACTTACTCTGTCAAGAATCGCATAAATTGAAAACCTTTAGGCTGCTCAGTGAGAAGTCTCTCATTCTTTGTCTCCCTGGACCTGCAGTACAACTTTCTAGAGTCCAGGCATTCCCAGCCACCACTGACAACTAATAGAATACAAAAGCTAAAGCTGAGGCCAACAGGTTGACCAAATTATAATGCTACCCACAGCGTCTTGCTTGCTAGTAATTCCCAAATCTGAATATCATGCATAGTTTGTTTTAGGTAATAAGAATATTAATCTGTAAATGAACCTCTGAGATGCAAATATAATGTGCTGAATAAATATCAATTATTATTCATTAAAATGCAAATGCAGATAGGCACTTTAGAGACAGTTTAGGTAGTCAAATGAAATGAAATAAAAGTCAGGACATCAGTAATTAGACACTTACAAGAGGTGTATAATATTTTACCATGATTGCTGGACCCAGACAATGAAAGGCTCCTTTTTGTTCAGCTTTATGTTGCAGCCTCACAACCACTTTTGTCTCCGATGACTATTTAAAATATTCAGGTACTGCAGCTCATACTTAAATTTTATTAGATATATTCTAAAGATAACTCTTTCTGTGGCAGTAAATTTTAGCTTTGTGGCTTCCACTCACTTTAATGAATTCTGCAGTTAAATCCCTGTGTGCTATGTAACAAAATCTAACCTCAGTTTACAGAACAGAGTGAATGGGAATATTTATTTTAGCATTTAATGAACATATGTTTTCTAGGTATACACAGGTTTTATACTTTCAGTTCAGTACTCAGGAAAACCATTAAGTCTTCTACACACACATGTCAGTCAAGGAAGTTAAGAAAAATGACAATGAAATGTTGTGAATTTTTCTTCTGAATGATATGAAGGACTTGTTACAGTAAGCACTCGTAAGGGTGTTGCTCAATTAAAGATGATTTATAGACACTTTTGTGTTTAAAGTGCTATCAAGAATTGTGAACAAAAAAGTTTGGGTCTTTTTTGGCATGGACACAAGTGTGATGCATTGCTATTAACTTTTAAACACCCTTTGAGGTTATGCATTTGCAGCAGTCTACCAACGGCTGTGTGATAACAGAGATTCCACTTGGTCTGATAACAGCACTGTTATGGCTTCATGAACCCATATCTGTGTGTATGTATGCTCCTGCATAATTAGTGCTAAGTGTAGCCACATGTCAGCATTTAACACTTCATTGTCTCGTGAGTTAGATCAAGTAACACGAAAATAATTGTATGTAACGTTAATTAGTGATCTGTTGAATACCTTGAATCTAGATGGAAATAGAATCCAAATATAAATTGAATATTGGTATCCTATCTACTAATAAACATATCCTGAAGCAAATTTGTTTTAGAAACTATTGAGAACATGACTTTTTATATTTTAAAACTAATTTATGAATTTTTTTAGTGAGTTCAAGTGACTGATTTTCATGGTCTATTGAAGAGGTTTTCTTTTTGTGTAATAGTATTGTTAAATTTGATCGAGTAAGATGCTCTTTTAGGTGTTATGAAATAAAGACTAATAAGAATTAATTGCCTTTTAGTAATTTCTGTTTGCAGTATGATAGCACCAAAATGGGAGATTATTTTAATGTCATTAGAATTAATTAACATATATTTGGCAAATATAAATTATGATCCAAGTCCTTAGTGAATTCCAAGTTACATTCAAGTTGCAGTGCTGTGAGTGTATTTTGCAGAGGGCAATATCCAAGATTTTTTCTGTTTGTGTCAATCCCTGAAGCACAATGTGAAAGAAACATTAGGTAGAATCCCATGGGAATTGTTTTGCCCTTTTCCTGAAGCTGGGCATTAGTGGCATCAAAACCAGATACAAAGTAGATGAGATAGTGATCTGGAATTGTAATGATGTGAGGAAATAAAAAGGTATGAGAATTAAGTATTTCATAGCACTATTCTGGTTAAGTACAGGAAAGGAAGAGGAAGAGGAGAGTTGCAATAAAATCCTCTGTGTAAACACTGAGGCAGGAGTTGGATGATTGCCTTTTCCTTTATGTATGTTGACCCTTAACTGGGATGGTGGTATTTGTAAATTTTCATACTGGTGTGACTCACTGTTTGCATTTCTGCCTTCTATAAATGCCTTGAAATAATAAAAAAGATGGCAGATCTCCTTTTCATATGGGGAAATATTTTGCGTATTTTCTTTAAATGAGGCAAAGGGCACAGTGTGCTGTAAATGATAGAAATTAAATTCTCTGCATAGCGGTAGGAGTGAAATAATACAGCTCTGAAGGCTCGAAATAAAAATCCCCATCCCCTCCCCATGTGAAGAACACAGATCATGGACAAAACCTCATTTCTTCCACTGAGTTTACTTCCAGTAGTTGCATCAGGACCTTGAAATACTTGTAACATATTATTCACTTTATATTACCTTTTTACTCATTCATCCTACGCCTTCATCCATATGCCACGCTGTTATTATCCCTCTCTGTTCAGATGAACTAGTCTCTCTACAAAGTAGAATATTTTATGATGGATTTTTAAAAAATTGTGTTATTTTTCATTTTTGGTGTCATTTAAAGATGCTTGGGTATGGCAACCAGTAATGTCTCCATTAGGCCTGCGTGGGCCTAAGGAGTCACAGACTGTGTTAATAAATCTGAAGAAAACCTTCCAGTGCCAAAGTGTTTATAGCTGTGGTGGGAATTCTGTGATTTAAATTTATTTATTTAATGTAAGCCTTGCTGTAAAAGTACTATTTCTGAGCTTATTATTATTCTGTTCTGATAAGTGTGTGTGTGTGTGTGTGTGTTATGATATAATGTACATTTGCAGATGGGAATATTACATACAGTATATACACACAGTAAATGTCAGAAAAGACACAAAAGGAAGAGAGAAGAGCCAGAGTGTATTTGGACTACTTACGTGTCTGAGACACAATTTCAAGAGAGATCTACATACACAAAATTAAGACATGAAGATCTGTTTTCATCCTTCAGTTTAGGTTTAATTACATAAATGATTCTTCTGATGAGCTGGTCGGGTCTACTATATATAACTTAGAGATGAAGTTCCAAAGTCTTGGAAACTTCTCACATTCCCAAGTGTAATGAAAATATCACCAACTCTGTTACACCCAAAAGAGGAAAAGGAGAAGAGGAGTTGTTGAAGATGCTCTGTGTGTGGGCAGGCACACTCTGGACATATTTTATCTCAGAGAATTAAGATTTCTGTCAAGAGAGGTTAGTTAAAATGAATTGCATGAGCTGTATGTATTTATACAGTTCAACTCTATGGAAGGTGAAAACACTAGATATGATCTAGGTCTTTTTAATGGATCTACATAACAGTTACAGAATGCAACGGTGTGCCATTGATAATATTGCTGGTGTAGCAGTTGTTACTGAACAAGGTATTTTGAAAATAAATATTTTCAAAACTGCAGTGTACATGGGTGGAAAAAAAACTGTATGGAAAAGAATACCTAGCAGTGACCATTTCTTTTGGGAATCAGCAGGTATGAATCAAACAAACATTGAAAGACTACGTTCTGATTGAAAATTAGGTTTATCAAAGGATGATTGAAAAAAAAGCAAAAGCAAACCAGAACAAGTAAAAATAGTGGTGAAAATAGTTTCACAGTCTTATCAGCTGTCAGCAAAATAGTGTAAGGAATTATTTTGTAGTTTACAGGTAATTTCACATAAAATGATCACAAAATTAGCAAGCACAACTAAAACAAAACTTCTACTTATGAAAAGCTGTACCTTTTGCCAAGGAGTGTGAAAAATGTATCCTCTTGTGAATAGGAGGTCATCACATCAAGACTACTTTCAGAAAGTTTGTGGAAGGTCCTTGTTTCCTGAGTTTATATATTTTAGTAATTGCAGATATCACAGTAATCAAAAAATTGTCTTTAAAGTCTAACATTTGTGTTAACTTATAAACTTCAGTGTATTAGAATGGTAAACTGGGATATTCTGGCATTTTAATTTTAATAGTCATATATATGCTTGCAAGTCAAGAAGATTCATGTTCATATTTATAAGTTTTGGCTGCTGTGTTGGTGTCATGGTGTTTCATTGTGCAATCTCTTGCAGATTCTCATCGTAAATGACAGCAAATGATGGCCCTTCATTGGATATGCATTTCTTCTAAATGCTGTTAGTGGCACCGCTCTTTATTAGTAAAAGGCTCAGAACTAGTTTTGTTATTTAAAAAGTTAAGCTCAATTATGTGGCAGGAGGAGGGAGAAATCTACATCAGCTGTCTGTTGTATTAAATCATTGGAGCTGCTTTTAAGTCACAAGGAACAAGGAATTGAGCCACAGGAACATGTACCCTTCTTCTTTTGCAAGCTATGTATCTCATTTTTAAATACTGCTGTCATGTGAGACTTAATAGATCAATTAGGCCTTAGGGATGAACTCTGAAGAATTTCAACTTTGAACTTTGTCTTGTTGATAATTATTTCCTGTGTATCAAATAGAAAAAACCATAAAGAGTTACAGTTACTGAATGTGAATTGTATCTTATTTCTCCAATGTAAATCCATTTATTTTGAAATGTCAAGAACAGACAAACCACCCTCTAGCAGAAACTATTTTGTGTGGTACGGGCTTGTCAGCATTTTATTATAAGTCCGTTCTTTAGGCTATAAAAATTTGCTTTAAGCCAAAAGCTGGATGTCAAATGTTAGCCTCATGATAAACTAGATTTATCAAATTCAGCTGAATTTGGCTCCATTTTGAACAGTTCAGAAGTTCAACCAAAAAGAAGTTTGTTTCTTTTGACCATTCTGCTGTGTGCATTACTCGAATTACTGCTTGTGTGTAATTGGCTGTTTTGTGCTGCTTTTGTGAAACTCTTGGGGTGTTTACTTTGTATGGTGGCCATTTTTATGGATGAAAAACAAGCACTAACATATGGATATCTCTCAAACTAACTCAGCTCAGTTAAACTTCCTAATTTCTCCTAATTGAGCTTGGTCTAAAATTCCCTGAATTAAAGTAAATGTGTGTTATGGTTTAAATCTGGTGGGTCGCTCTGCCCCAGTTAGCCGCTCACTCACTCACTCCTTCTCCGGTGGCATGGGAGAGAGAATCAGAAGGGTAAAAATGAGAAAACTCGTGGCTTGAGATAAAGACAGTTTAATAGATAAAGCAAAAGCGTTGTGCAGAAGCAAAGCGGAACAAGGAATGCATTCACCCCTCCCCTGGGCAGGCAGGTGTTCTGCCATCTCCAGGAGGGCAGGGCTCCACCACATTTCGGAAGACAAGTGCCATCACTACGAAAGTCCCTTCCTCCCTTCATCCTTCTTCCCCCAGTTATGGTGAGCATGACACCATGTGGTGTGGAACATCCTTTTGTTCGGTTGGGGTCATCTGTCCCAACTGAGACCCCTCCCAATTTCTTGTGCTTCTTCCTGCTGCATGAGCAGGAGAAAAGGCCTTGACTCTGTGCAAGCACTGTTCAGCAATAACTGAAACCTTCATGTGTTATCAACACTGTTTTCAGCAGAAATCCAAACCATAGCCCCGTATGAACTACTGTGAAGAAAATTACCTCTATCCCAGCTCAAACCAGTACATTGTGTTAATTCACAGAAGACTAGAAGCCCAGTAAGATGAATTTTCGCATTGATTACTGAGAGAGATTTGCTGCCAAATGAAGGTATCTAACTCATACTGCCAATGATGTTAACTAAACCACAAAGGATATTTCATTCTGTTTTACAATGGGCTTCTTGCTTCAAGTCCTCAACTAGGTGGTGGCATACTGATATACAGACCAGCATTGCTTTCTGATAATACCAGACAGCTCCTTATTTTAAAATTTCCTCATGAAGAAAAAGCGAAACAGTTTTTGGAACGTGGGACTTCAAATAAAATGTTCTTATTCACAATCATGATGGTGCAAAGGACACAGTTGTCTCCTTTTGCTGCAGTTCTTCTACAGTAATCAATGTACAACCATAATATTACAGTTTAAATGTGAAGAGAAGCACTTTGTACAATATGATCTACCTTATGTTAAAACTTTGCCCCAAGTTCCGACTGCATATACATTTCCTGAGCCTGTGTTATCTTTATTGATTTTTAACAGGACAAGCTAAAATAAGATTGGAAGCTCTCAAATGAGATTAGGTATAATAGAATTTTCTCAATGTAGGTAAATGTGTGCAGCTAGGGGAAAAGTCCTTATTGTGGTCCATCTTCTTATATTCAACTTGCTCTGCTCTTCTATGTCCTTAAGACAGAATAGGGAAGTTACATAAGGAATAAGGCTAAGGATTTCACTGAACTCCAAAAAACAGAATTGGGACATGGGGCAAATGGAGCAGAAGAGAATGGCTAACAGTTACTATTTTTCTGTTTAGCTGGCATATTTCTCATAATTAAGGAAATTTGGAGATGTGATTGTATAAATGCAGAATCATTCTGCCTGTTGGTGCCAATATTCTGTACTTAGTTTGTTGGATTACATTTGGATCGCTTGGTTGATGGGCCATTTAATTTGTAAAAAAGTTGGACTTTTTGATTTTAGTAAGCCTCTGTAAAAATTGAATCTACATTATAATCTGCAGGCTGTAAGGCCTGACAGGCAAAAGATGGTGTATATTTTTTATTTTTTAAAAATAGATTCAGACTGAAAATAAAAGTGTCTTTCAATATACTTGGAAAGGAATGGGCAAGACTAAGCCATGATTCAGAGGAATGTCATTTTAAATTAGAACTTTGAGATGGATGTAAGTAATGTGCTCAGATGGCATAAATAGAAAAAGAATGGGAGTAGAAAAGGTCCCAAACAGATGCCTGGCAGCAGTTTTTCATAGAAACAAAAAATGTGTGGAATGACCTAGACAGGAATATGCAATTGAGAGTTAAACATTGGGCTACTTAGGGAAATTAGAAAGTATCCAGGGGCACGTGGGATGCAGTAAACTTCGAAATGTAGGGAGCCATTAAAATATGTTTATCTTCAAATGTTCTTGGCTATACAGAGATATTGATGCTGAATTTACTATCACTTTTACATGGTTTAGATCATCACTACCTCTCCTTTAGTGAATCCTCAGGGGAACTCATGTGGGTAATTTGTTAAATTTTTGCCTTCTTTTATCTGCTTATTTATAGGTTTCTTCCGAATTCATTACATGGACGTTTCCCATCCTTATGGTATTGATTTAACATGCTCTGGAATCATGATGGTCGTGAAGTCCCTGGCTGGTAGTGGAGAATTAATGTTTGGTGTGGCAGAAAGGTGTGTTTAATTTGTGCTACTCACTACTTTCCATGTGGAGTATTAGCTTGTCTCTTTCCTAAAAACCCTTTGGTTCTTCTTACAGAAAGTTTGAAATATCTTTTGAAACAATAGCAATTATCTTTGCCTAACTGAGATGTAATTTACAGATAGAGCTACAATCTGCATGAAGCAGTTCTACAAGTGGACTACTAAAATGGACATGATTCTTATGTGGATAACAGAGAACTGCAGTTTATCTAAATGAAATGTAGAGAGTTTAAGATTTATATTTTTGTTTCAGTTATAATATGTCTGAGTAAAGAAAGCTAGGAATGTCTATAGGAAATAATATCCAACTTGCTATTGTCCTCTTATGTCGTCTCACAAGTCAAAAATTAATTGTGAAATTATACAGTTCATCATAAGTGAATCCGTCTTTGGGTAACATATCTTTGATTTAAAAAGTAATTTTGTAGGTAACAAAATAATGTTGCTCTTTTCTTGTGCAACTTATTTGTCTGTATAGGTTGACCATAAATCCCACAATGATCAAAGTTGCAAAGATGCATTTCTGACCAGGATATGAAAGAATCTTTCCTCTGAAATAGCCTAATTTTTAATCAAATTATGATCTTTAGCAACAAAGCCAGGAGTTTTTTGTGTAGTCACTATTTTAACAGTCAATAGGCTGACTAGGATAACAGTTTTGTGTTAATTGCATTTCAGTCTGTCCAAACCTATAGAAGTCACTTTTACATAGTGGCTTCTAATTTATTTTCTTTTCCGCTGTGACAGATCTGACCTCACAATAAAGTGTACACGCTACTTTCATAATCTGCAAACCGCTATATTTCTTCCAAATTATTTTGTTAAATTCAACAAATTTTGGACAAAATTCTATGAAACATGGGGAAATCATGGGGCAAAATAACTCATGGTAGGCAGCTTAAAAAAGCTTATATCCTCTCAAACATCATCAACAATCTTTTTATATTAACTGTATAAAATATGCAGAGCGTATGGTGTAGCTGATGCATTATTGACAGTTAGTTGTCGTAACAGACAGATGTGCTGTCATTTAAAATTTATGCCAGTAAAACCAATAAAATACTGCAAACATTAAAATACTTGTTTATTGTCCTACATAAATCATATATCTAGTATGCTGTTATGAATATTCTGAAACTTCACTGGTTGCTTTTGTTTAGTTTTGGGCTTTTTTCCTGTTAGAAATAAGAAATAAAAACTAAACAAAATGTTAGTGATTGAGTGTTAGCAATTGAAGATGAAATAAAGCCAGAATGTTCAGGTATTATCATGAGAAAGGGAGGGAGTACTAGTCTTTTTGATTGCTATATTGTAGAAAATAATTGGCTCATTATCATAATTGCATTCGTGTTCATGATATCAAGGTCGAACAAAATAATAGTAAGAGTAGAGGGATGCCATTTTACTGATTCTGGCAGATATTGATTGAGGTAATAAGAATTTGGTGGTGCTGAAAAGAGGTGAATATCAAACCCAGAGGACCTTCACTGTATTGCATATTCTTTACCATCTGTGTTGGGAATTCCATATTCAGCCACGGACTGGGAAAGGATGAAAAGTTACATCTCCTTGTTTTCTGTTTCACTTCTTTAAAAGTGCTGATTTCAAGATAATATTATGATGGAATGTGTATATTTTTAATTTGAACTTAAAAGTTTGGGTTTTTTATAACAGAGAAACATGTTTTCTATTAAGTGTTTATATTTTGAAGCACTTCATTATTTATTCTGGTTCAAATTATATTTCCTTGGTCATTAATGAAAATCATTAATAGTTTCCGCATTGAGTGTTGGCTGTTCCTCTCTCTTGTCTCTGAAATGTTTTGTAATAAGAAGAACCATTTACTTTACCCTTTTAGTGGTAAAAAAGAAGTAGTAGTTTAAAAGATTTATGCCAGTAGAACATGGAGAGTATTAAATGAGCTTCACATTGGTTCTAAACCCAGTAGATGCTTAACTGGACAGTATTAATGGGTGTTCAAAGGCATTTTGATTAGTTCATGCAACCAGCTCAACTTCCTAATAGAGAAGGCATGGTGACCAATGTGTTAAAGGAACTCTGTTGATTAAGCAGTGTTGCTCTTTTACACAGTCCCTGGCAATGTAACAGCATACGAAATATAAAGTCAAAACTTTACCAGCTGAATCAACACAAGGATGTTTTGTTTGGGTTTTATGCAAAACTGTTGTTGTGCTAGATACTGCTTCCTAAGTTCTCCAGTATCTCATTTTGCTTTAATTAAATTTTCTACATCTTAAGTAAACATTCTTGGGTGTAAGTTTGAATTGACAGTAAAGTTAGAAAATCAGAGTGTGTATCTGAAATTACAAAAGCAATGATTGTTTTTTGAGTCCAACTGGCTGATCTGATTTAGCTAAAGCTTTGCAAAAATGTAATCTTGATGGACATATGGAGCTGGAAAACATCATCTGATAATTCGTCAAATGTACATGTGTGTTTAAGAAAATCTCAGAATGGGAACAGTTTTTGCTTAACGAGATAAAGTTCTGGTTTATTCCTTGATACATCTGACCTCAGCTGATCTCTCACAACAAAGGGAGCACCACAGGAGAGCTCCAGAGGGCACTCAGCTACCTTGGTCGTCCCGCACAGCCCCCAGCAGCCATGTAGGGGTGGGCGGTGGGCATTTTGGGCTCTTGAAACTAAGGCCATAACAGTGTGGCTAAATGCTCTAGTCTTAGCCATTAAAATATGAAGCAGTGTTTGCTGATGGTGACCTTTTTTTCTGAAAATGAATTGCACGTGTTACAATGATTGTAAAGCACACAGTTTTCCTATGTTATGAAAGTTTTCATTTTTTTTCTATATGCTACAGAGCCCAATGTCTTCAACAGAGTATGATCAGTGGCAGATTTATGAAACTGTTTGAATATGGCTATGCTAAGTATTTGGTCTTTGATACTGAGAGGTTTTTTTAATTTTTTTTAATCCTGTGGGTGGTATGTAAATGAAAGGAAAAGAAATGTTTTTTCAGATCACCCAAGAAAAGTGGGAAAATAACTGAAATAGCTTCACGTTTCTGTTAAAATGTGTGTGTGTCAGTGCTTGGTTAAAATTATGGCACTTAAACAGATTTACATTTTGAACTGTCAAAAAGAAAGCATTTGGGTTCCAGCTGGTAATTAACCCCTACCACCTTTTCCCTGGCCTCAGCTCCTCTGGCAGGGTATGTATTCTGGAGGGAGGACCTAATCTGTCTTTTATCCTCCCTAATTGCTCCTATAATTGGATGTGTATGTCTATACCCACTGCAGTGGTTGTGGCTCAATCTTCCATCTCAGGAAGACAGCATTACTGAATCACATCTGCCACACCTGGCACAAGAATCTCAAGTTTAGAGTGAAAATGAATTTTACTTAAACTTAGTAGGATGTATGGGAAAGGAGAAGAAACGACATCAAGGGGTTTTGTTGTTGTATTGATTTATTTTGGTTTTGCCTTTTGTTTTGTTTTGTTTTTCTTTATTTTTGTATTTTCCCAGTTTCTCTTGTTTATTCCCTGGGAGCCTGTGTTGCGTTTGCACAGATCTGAATGACGTGACTTTTGGCCATAGGCTGCATCAATTCTCACTGCAAATATCTGACTGCCTCCTGACCAGCAGCTAACCCTGCTCTCCAGGTCCTCAGTGAAGAGGGGTATCTCCTATCCACCCATTAATCAGTGTAATCTGTTACTGGCCTTCGCAGTCCCGTGCGTTCACCACCTTCACCCTGCTTTTATTCCTGCTCTCCCCCTGACTGTCAGGTACCCTGAGACCTGGGAGTCCTCCCAGTTCCTTATGAATCACATTACTTTTCAGTAGCTGGAAGGAAGAACTACATAGTAACCCACAGACAAGATGCATTTAATGGATGGCCAGGCTGTCAAATGTTTGAAAGTGATGTAGGAGGAATGTTTCTTGCCAGTTTGAATAAATATCTGAAAGCTGGGATTTGCAGTAAGTGTACAGGTTCTCAGCTTGTCTGGGCAGCAGCTGCCTGCCTGCAAGAGCTCTGGAAAGAGAAATTAAACTGTGGCA
This sequence comes from Edolisoma coerulescens, assembly GCA_013397115.1. Taxonomy (NCBI): domain Eukaryota; kingdom Metazoa; phylum Chordata; class Aves; order Passeriformes; family Campephagidae; genus Edolisoma; species Edolisoma coerulescens. The sequence continues at coordinate 771,249 of VWZW01013751.1, read as the reverse complement.
TGGCTGTGCTTGTAAAAAATGTCAATATTTGCCTGCTGTGTTGCTGACAATTTTTAGTTCTTCTTGTAAAATGTTCCCTAATTAACCACTGGTGTGAGACTCTTCATGGGAATTAGATGTTTAATTTTTCAGAAAGGAAGAAATATTTCTCGTCCAACTGGGAGGAATTGGCAGCTGAGCTCAAAGTCTTGATATTGCTAAATCAGTTCTTTAACTGAAGTGGAGAGTCAGACTAAAGCTTGTAAAAGGTGCATGATAATTTATTTTCTTTCTTATTGGTGTGACATGTCTGATACACAGCTCTGCCGATTCTTTGTGCTGTACTTTTATGTGGGTGTGCATAAATATGCTGCTCGAACTGAGTCACATTTCCTTTGCCCTTACAATTCTTCGTGAGCAATGCAATTAAACACCTCATGAAAAATGGTATACTAGCAGGATTTGTTTTAGGACAGCGTTTATAGCACCTAAACCAGTGTATCTTAGGCCTATCCTGTGTTGACAGAAAAAGCTCACAGAGAAAACTACATCATTAAAGGTACACAGCTGCTGTAATGTGTGTGCTAGTCATACTCTTACACCCTTTCAGAACTTTTCCCCTATGTACACACCTGCTTTGTGTGAGAGGGAAACTTCTAGGATATCAAATATGCTCAAATGGTGTTAATATCTGAATTTTGACACCAGAGCTGGTACGGACCATTTGCTGCAATATGCTTCTGGTGCTCCTAAAATAGTGTTTTTTCTGCTTGTTAATGATAGGTACCTCAGCTTTGCTCCAAAGTGAAAAATAGAGATGGTTGAAAAAGATCTCAGGTGGAGTAATTTTCACTAAGAGGAAAGTCTGGGGACAGCAGAAAGCCCGATATAGGGTCATTCCTGCCAGGTACGAGAAAGTGTTGTAGTGAGATTCTCATGGATAGTACTTTTATAGAAACAGGATATTTTATAGCAGCTGAAAAATTAGGACTTCAAAAATGAAGGACAGGGGCAAAATCAAACCTGCTACTTTGCTTCCTTCATCTGTATACACAGCGTGTCAGTCTTCTAATGCATAGTAGAAGCCTGATCCCCTGTTTTCTGGGTGAAAGGGCTTCCATGCACCTGGAACTAGTAAGGCAGCAACCAGCACTTTGGAAGTGGCTTTTCAGGATCAATGGTTCTTAATGAATAAATTGATACTTCTCATTGCTCTTTCTCTTACTGTTTAATATATGCATAATGTTAAGAGAACATGTGGATGTAATAAATAACGTAGTTATTATTAGTTATTATATATATTAATTATTACAATATTATGCAACAATTACTATTGCAATATTTAATGAATGTGTTTTAAACTAAATAGGCTAGCTGAAAAATAAATGGTCCTGAAACTTGGAAGCTGTTTCTAAGAATGTGTGATGACTTGCAGATTTTTTAATTAATTAAGTGAAACCTTTGTTTACTCAAAAATGTGTCCGTATTAGTAAAGATGTGCAAAGCATTAAAATAAATTTCTAAATTATTTTCTATGTAAAAAGTTTAGAACAAGAGGGATTTCTCTTGTATTACATTTACACCACTTTTTATGTTTTGAATAACATTTTCAGATACAAAGTGACTCCTCAGAAATACCGTAAAATGAGAAAAGCTTAAGGGCAAGTTGTGCCGTTAGTGAGTGATGATACTTCTATCAGGCAGTTCAGTTGGCTTGAATAATACAAGGTTTTTGTGATTTATTATCTCACAGTGCTGAAATAGTCTACTAATACAAATGTTTCCATTAAAAAAGAAAGTGAACTTGCTAAATGGAAAAGATAATGTTTTATTAATTTTTCTTCTTGGTTTTATATTCTTGTGCCCTGCAGCTCTAGTGCAGCTGCTGTAAGTGCAAATGCAAATACCAACTTGCTGAATGGGGTAATTAAAGGCAGTGAAGGAAAGTTACGTAATGGATACTCACTAAGTGTAAAATATATTCAAGCCACACCATATAATATTTTAAACTGTGGAATTGTCTCCTGAGGTTGGAAAGGCATTGCATATAATTTCTGAAATAGTACTTTTTCCTGAAATTGTGTGTAAAAAAAGTAAAAGGCCCTTCCTTAATTCGGCAGAATCGAATTTTTTTTTTTTCATTTCACTCGAGTAGGGTAATTTGACATTTTTTCCCATTATAACACAGCTTCTTGATATAGTTAAAAAACAATGTATTGAAATCCTGGCTAGCAGCTGCATTACTAGGAAGACCACTATGGAAAAGCAGTTTTCAGGAAAAATGCTTTGTCTTCAGATTATGTCCATCATTGCTCTGCACAGCTTTGTATAACTGAATGTAACTGAGGACAGACTCCAAGGACACATAGCATTATGTAGTTTAGCAGGAGAAATAAAAGCTGTTTAGCATGTTCAGAAATCTGTGATTAGATAATTGAGGACTTTTGTTTTCAAAACTACCAGGTTTTGAAACTGGGCTATGTCTTTTTAAAACTATTGTGCAATATTTGAGTGTATTTCCAATACACTGGACTTCACAAATCTTTCCAAAGACGAAGTATTTGGCTTACTCACTAGAATTGTTTCCTTTAGTAGCAACGTGTAAAAGTCAAGCGTAATTCACAGTATAAGCATAGTGATAAAGTTGTAAATATATAGAATTCAGTGTACACTTGAAAGAAGATTTTCTACATTTTAAAGAACAAAGCATAAACTGGCTCTGCTATTAAAATGAATATATGTGGAACTACAGCATGTTTTGAATGAATTGGATAAAAGTTTGGACAAAATGTATAGTATGGCCTCAAACTGAGCCAAGGGGGATTTAGATTGGATATTAGGAGCATTTTTCATGGAAAGGGTTGTCAAGCATTGGAACAGGCTGACCATGGAAGTGGATGAGTCACCATCTCTGAAGGTATTCAAAAGATGTGCAGTTGTGGCACTTAGGGACATGGTTTAGTGGTGGACTTGGCAGAGCCAGGTTAACAGTCGGACTCCATGATCACAAAGATTTCTTCAGCCTAAATGATCCTGATTCTCTTAGGAAGTGTTAGGTTATGGTACTGGAAGCCTTGGAACAGGTGCTCCCATGGCCTGTGAAACTTGGATTTTTTGCTTTAGGTAGGATCCAGTTTGTTTCAGTCCTGAACTAAACAATATCAGTATCACCTACAGTTTTTTCCCCTTCCTGTCGGCAAACCATGCTCCTGTCAAAGTTTGTCTTTTCTAATTCCTTACCTAATATTCTAGTCTGCAAATTTGTTTCCACTACCCACCATCACGTGTGTTCATGGAGACAGTGTGGGAACGTAGGGAAGCTGCTCCAGGTCTGCCTCTCGGTGACAAAAGTGCGTGCCAGAAAGGTCCGTGCTCGGCTGCTGCAGCGATGCTTCTCGTGCTGGCAGGATTGCACCTGTGCAATGAGCCCCATACAGAAGGTGGAGTGCAACTGGTGTCACAGAATCTTTTATTGGTGCACTGCAATTACTGCCTCTGCTAGGAGTTGCTTGACTTGTGATTCTTAAACCTTTATTAGAATTCTAAATGTTCTTTTCTTGTTTTGAGTAGATCAAGAGGTATATCTCTGGTGCCAGACATTCTCTGCTTGCTAAACTTCAAACTCTTCCATCTTGAAAGAAATTACGACAGTGATTTTTAGGGAATTCATTGCCAGATGTTTATTTGTTAAATTGTGGTTGTGGTTTTTTGTTTGTTTGTTTGAATTATTGAATTCTTATTCCCCAAACCGTAAATAGAACCCAGGCAAAACAAACCCAAAATCTTGACCACAAGACACAACCTACGGGATGTGTTTGGTTGTAGAATAGCTAGATTAAATTATAAATAATCAACTAAAATATGGGTTGTCACAGGGAATTGTTAATATCAAGTACAGGCATTACTCTCATTAACTACATATTTAGAGCTAGCATTTTAATTGCAAAGCTTTTTATATACATCACAGAAACATTCCAAAAGGAATAATTTTATTTTTATGGAATCGCTAATAATTTTGTTTTGTTACTGTTGGAAAAGTAGGATTGCTCTTGGAGGGTGTGGTTGGTGGCAGAGTATAATCAGTTGTTAGATTTTAGTGCTGATGCATTTCTCATTCTTTTTCATGTGCTTTTCTCACCTATCACAGGAAATTTAATGTTGCTTTTGTCTGTTCTCCTTCATGAATGCAGAAGGTAAGTCTTCATTTCATTAAAAAAAAAATCTTTCCACATATTTTTTATTTTGGAAGTATTTCCTACTTACCTAAGCTTATTTATTGATCAGATTCCTCCATTCCAATGGAGTTAGTAGTTAAGATGTTACATTGATATTGAAAACTGTGGTTCACATCTCCACTTGGTAATTTTGCTAGGTTTGCTTGTTTGCTTATTTTTTTCAGCATTTCTCTTCTGGAGTTTAGCTGAAGGCTGAAATAAAGTTGTTTTGAAAATCTGTTATAAAAATATTATTTCTGATGTCTAGAGTCTCATCTCTTATAAGACTGCAAGGTACAGTCTTTTAGAGTCTTTTGGATAAGAGTCTAACAGCAGTGATCCACAAAGACACGTGTGCTGTTGTTAATCCAGAGTGATGGACTGCATACACATCCTGTCTGGTACTATTTCAGCTGGACACTCTTTAAATTATGTCACACTGTGATTATATTAAAATTATGAGAGGTTACATGAATGTCAAAAATCTGATTAGTAGAGATACTTCTGTTTAATGTATAGATATTTAATGTGTGTTTAATTGTGACCATTTTTTGTCACGTATATTGTTAGATATTGCAGTTGAAATGTTCCAGCAGTGAGATTTTTTTTTTCCTTGTCCTTTTTTATTTTTAATTTTTTACCTTTAGGCCTTTACAGAGCTGAGTTCCTCTTTGGCAGTGTGGAGGTAGGGGTTACTGTGTACCTGGAGCTGGCATTTTTCCCTGGCTGCAGCAAGGGACAGGGTTCCCCCGTGGTCAGTGGATGCTGCTGTTGCCACCACTGTGTTTTGAGCACTGGGGACTCTTAGCAACACTTGCTTCTATGCTGGATGGCTCTTTGTAGCACACTTTTCCTAAGACCCTTCTGAATCCTACTGGGCAAAAAATTACACGAGATCATTGTCGGTTTGAGTCTACCACATGGAGGGGTTGAGTTTTTTAAATTCTTTTTGTGTTTGTACTTCATCTCTGAAATCTGCACTCTTTCCACAGGATTGACTGCTGACAATTTCAACTCTGTCAGCCTTCAAATTAACTCAGAATAGGGTGCCCTTCCCCACCCTCCCTCCCCAGAGCTGAAATATCTCCGATGTTTTTAATGTGTTTCCTCATCATCACAGCTGAACACAAGAGCCAAGAGTACAGGATAAGAGTTGAATGCTTGTAATAGTAATAATAATTTTTAAAAAGTGCTTGATAGGACGTATTTTTCCCTTGAAATATATTGACTGAAACTTCTTTGTACCTTGTCTTTAATTCTGTATTTGCATAGAATCATAGAATGGCTTGGGTTGGAAGGGACATTAAAGATCATCTAGTCCCAAGCCCCTGCCATGGGCAGGGCCACCTTTCACTAGAGCAAGTTTCTCAGAGCTCCATCCAACCTGGCCTTGAACACTTCCAGGGACGGGGCAGCCACAACTTCTCTGGCCAATCTGTTCCAGTGTCTTACCACCCTCAGAGTAAAGAATTCTTTTCCTAATACCTAATCTAAACCTACTCTCATTTTGAAACAATTCTCCCTTGTCCTGTCACTTTTTGCTCATGTAAATAGTCTCTCTCCAACTTCCCTGTAGGCTCTCTTCGAGTACTGGAAGTCTGCAATTAGGTCACCCCAAAGCTTTGTCTTTTCCAGGCTCAACAATCCCAATTCTCTCAGCCTTTCCTCATAGAAGAGGTGCTCCATCCCTGTAATCATCCCGGTGTTCCTCCTCTGGACTTGCTCCAACAGATCCATGTCCATCCTGTGCTGGGACCCCAGAGCTGGATGCAGGGCTCCAGGTGGGGTCTCAGCAGAGCAGAGCAGAGGGGCAGAATCCCCTCCCTGGCCCTGCTGCCCACACTGCTTGGGATGCAGCCCAGGACACGTTTGGCTTTCTGGGCTGTGAGTGCCCATGGCTGGGTCATGTCCAGCCTCTCATCCACCAGCATCCCAAGTCCTTCTTGGCAATGCTGGTCTCAACCTGCTCATCTTGCAGCCTCTATTGACACTGGGGGTTGCCCCCACCCAGATGCAGCACCTTACATTTGATCTAGTTAAACCTCAATTTTATGTATTTTTTACGATATTTTGTATATATTGTATATACCCTCTAAGGCATTTTAAGGTTATCTGAAAAAGATGAGTGTAGTAAACAGCCAGGCTTTGATAAGACATGTGAAGAAGTGCCTGGTGGATTTCTAAATAGTATCTATCCATCTATTCTAAATTTAGTATCTATCTAGAAGTGAGAAATAAAAAATCTATGAAGGAATATGCATCAACTGTATTGAAAAATCTGTTATTGGTCACACTGCAAAAAAAATAACTGGGATCATTGTTGAATTGTGTTGTTTCTGTTGAACAGCCCTGTTTTAGGAAACAGTGATATTTATATTTTGCATAATAGCCTGACTTTAATTTTCAAAATCAGTGCCCATGAAATTTGCAGTTGATAACTTGTTTTTTAGAGTGACAGAATAATCTGGACTGACTGGTAATAAGGATTTATGCAGGTAAAGTGTGGTTTGGTCTAACAAAGTCAAAATGATGCCTTTAGAAACAAGAAGTGCAGGCCTTATTTTCAGAGAACTCCTGAATTCTTGACTGAGGAAAACAGTGACTCTAGAGAGGGCTTAGGGAGTCAGAGAAGAAAAAGTAACTCCTCAAGTGCAGCCAGTTTGACAAATACTAGCTCAGTCTCTGGCTGTGAAATAGTGCAGGAAAGACTAAAAGTCAGCATTTAGTAGAAAGACTAAAAGACTTGTTTTAGTCTGCGAAATCAATACTGGAAGTGTTCTCAGTGATTGATGTTGATGGTTTAAAAGCGTGCAGAAGAGCAGGAGAAGATGTAGAAAAATATCACATAAATATTGCTTGAGGAAACTGCAAAACCCCCAGTTTGTTTCATTGATAGCAATCTTAAGTATTACTTGGTATGAGATGCATAAATTCCTTCCGATGGGGAATAAATATTGGGTGCTGAAAATATTCTGTTAAAATAAATGCGTTTTCAAAAACTGGAATGGATCACATGTAGTGATATGGAAATATTTGGGGGAGTTTAAGGTTTGGTAGTAACCAAACAAAATCTGGTCCAGTAAATCCTAGGAACATGTGAAAATCCGGGGCAACTTATTTTGCCGGTAGTGAGAGGTGTGGTGTGAGGGGTACAAATACCCCATTATAGTCCATCTGTGTTGTAGTGGACACAGATAAGTTGGGTTGGGGTTTGATAATTCCAAGGCTGTGTTGAGATTCTGTAATTCCATAATTTTAATTTCATAAATCTACTCTTTTGGTGAAGAGTTTGATTTTTTGATAATTTAAATATTAATGATTTCACTTATTTCAAATTGTTTCCTTTTTAAATAGTCGATGGGGTTTGTTTTGGGAGAGGAGTGTTGTATAAAAGTTATAGACCAGTTTTTGGTGGTAAGGAAAGGTCCATCACTGATAAATGTCTTGTGTTATGCACTTTGGTTATGATCAAATGGGGGAACTTTAGGTATGATTATAAAACTTCAATTAATATAATAAAAATAGTTGCCTTGCTGGGTGCTAATATATACATATGTAGCCCAACCCTAGGCTCTCAAACGTACATTCCAGCCTGCCTTCAGAGCATTTTTTCTTGGCTGCAGCAGCCGTGTTTTTCTGCATTTTATTATTGTTGGCAGGTTGCAGAGGCTGTTCTCTGCCTAGCCAGGTCTCTACAGTTGTGTGTCACACTGGGGGCATAAGAAAGGTTCAAGATGACCTGGAAACTATTACAATTTCTTGTCCAAATTTTTTAAGTGTTTTCAGTCCAAAACAGTGATTGGCTGGAAGGGAAGCTTATGAAAAGCATGAGAACAGGGAATAGGGTGCTTTATGAATGGAAGTGCTGAAGAACTGTCATTACCATATAAATAGGATTCTTTTATTGTTACAGAAGGAAGAAACATACTCCAAATCTGGGAGCCAGATAACATGGGCCTAATCTAATTTAAGTGTCTGTAGCCGAGTTCGTAACATGGCTCCTCTTCTGTATTCAAAATGTATTTTGATATTTTAGGGTAGGATTCTTCTAACTGGTTTTAGAAATTACTTCCAGGCAAGATAAATTTTATCTTATTGACTAGGTCTTTATTGACTGTAATGAAATATAGCTGAAACGTAGATAACCACAATGGACACCGATGAATCCTATTCAAGACATGTATTCAGAGCTCCACAGGCAGTGCAATATTGCACATTTCTATCAAAAATGCATGTACTTTCTGAAATAGTTGCAAGAAGATTATACCCATTCTTCTCAGCATAGCAGTATGAAAGTTCATGCATTTGATTAATAGAGAAAAAAAGAAATCAAATGCCTTCTGTGGTTGACTGATTTATGCTGAGCAATGCTCTTTATATTTGAACTCTCAGATTGCAGGTCAGACTGTATTGTTTAACTTTTGTTTCAGAACATTCTGTGCAGATGTGATTGAAATGTGAAAAAAGAGTTCTTTCAAACAAAAGCTGAGCAGATTTCTCGAGCCATTGTCTATCCTGGATACAATTAATGTAGGCTTGAGAAGTGACCCCAGTCCTAATAAGTTGCACTAAGCTTTTAACTGGTATTTTGGAGTGAGGGGAGATGAGCTCTGATGAGTGGTTCTGACCCATCTTCCTCAACTTCCTCCCCTTCAGAAGTAGAGTACTTTACCTAAGCTTCCTTTCTATATTTTTTCATGTACCTTTCCACACAGATGTTGAGGCTTATTTATATACTTCAAAGAAATAATTTTACAGGAAGTTCAAGTATTTTTAAGTGACTGCCAACATACCCAGATTAAACTAGACATTGTTCTTTTCACCTTTGTTAAAGTTGTTTGATAAAACTTAACTTCTAAAAGACTTTTGTTGTTTTTCACTTTTAATATAACTTGTGTATTGAAATTTAATGAGTTTATGCTTTTTAATGAGAATATTGAGATCTTTTGTGTGGGTTGAAGTGTTAATACTATGAATATGCAATATATTAAAATAATAGAGCTTTGGTGACTTAGTGAAAATAAGCAATGGATGTTGGTAGCTGCCAGGAGCACTGTGGTTTTGCATCAGCTGGCAAGCAGGCTTCTCTATCACCTCAAGCATTTAGTCAACGCATTTCAAATTTAAGAGAAATTGTTAAAATGCATGGACGAAAGTCTTACAATGGCCTTCCTGGTGAGTCATGAAACAAGGAAAGCAATTTTTTCTTCTTTATAATGATATTGAAGTATTGAAGCATCTGCATCCTTTCCAATTTTGTGGAGAATGTAGCTGTCAATAAAGTTCAAAATGCAGGACCGAAGCAGTTGAAAGAATATTTATTCATTAAGAGTACAAGGCATAACATCAATGGACAGGCTGTGGTAGCTTTAAAATGCCCATGGTAGGAGGTGAAACAGAGAACTTTAGAATTCAAGAAGAATAATTTCTGTTGATTTCTACTCTTTTGTTCAATAGAATAAAAGGATGTGAGCCCCAAGTGATCAGGCATGTATTGACCACTTGGGTTTCTTCTGTGGTTTTGAGCTATTCATTATAACACCTTGAGCTACTTTGATGTGTGAGATGTAATAACTGATTTAACAATTTAGGTATGTTTAGTGTTATGTCAGAGTAAAGGAAACTTCTTGAGTGCTGTGTTGTGGTATGTATCCTCCTGATCCATGGAAATTCTGTTTTGAAAGATAAAGAGCATTGATAGCATTTCTTGTTAATGAATCAGCTCATGTTTGTATTCAGAACAGTAAGGGGCAGGGGGAAGTATCCTTTTTGGTAATTAAAAGTGCTCAAATGCTGTAGTTTGATGTGATTTCGTAGTTATTCTGTTCCTGCTTTTATACAGTTTCTGTTGGAATTTGCAAGGCCAGATTCTGCAGGAGTGCTGAGTCCTGAAACTCTGCTTGCCACACATGCTGGTAACACGTGTCTGTGCACGGAACAGGATTTAGGACTAGATTTGCATGCCGAAATGTTGTGCCATTATCTCCCTCGATATCTCTTGACTGTTTAACGTCCCTTTACAAATGAATAGATGTCCAGCCATTAAAAGGAAGGTGTCGTGTACTTTGGCACAAATTTCCATCCTATCTGTGCAAGGAAGTTTGAAAGAGTTGAAGAGTTTGGCACACAACCAGAGCTGCCAAGGGCTTTGTGCTTCCTGGGACACGACTGCACCTGGCAGCCTTGAGGCACGTGGCTGAGATGGCCGATGTTCAGCCTGCAGGTGTGTTCTTTCCCTGCTGGGGATATTCTGGTTTGCTGTGGAGATCTGCTCCTGGTGCAGTGCTGACCTCAGGTGTTAACCAAGGCATGCTGTCTGGTGGTGTCATATGCCCCGTCACCCTCAGATGCTGATGCCCTAAAAGGCATCACAAGTGCCTTCCTCCCCAGCATCTCCCTCAGTGGCCAGGCAACCACAGCTCCCACCATGCCACCACCCTTCCTCACAAATCACCGTCAGAAAATTGTGCTTTCAAGCAGTGGATTTATAAACACATGTGCAAAGTTATTAAATATGCATAAGGTAAGAAAGTCTTTGGTAAATAACTGGAATTGGTAATTAATTGAGAAAAGTAGAATGAAGGCCTAATAGAGGTGGAGCATATGTTTTTGCAAGGATTAAACTCAAAACTTTTAACTGAAAGATGCAAGGAACTGTAAACAAAGGAAGATACTTCTGTTGAAATTTTATTGTAAAATCCAAATTGGCATCTTCATGTTATATCCATAGCATGCTCAAACTTATTCTTTCAAGCCTAATTTTTTTGGTTTTGTTTTGCTGGTTTTAGAAATAAGGCAGGTACACACTGAAGGATGAGCAAGAGGTAATTTTCAGCTTTTATCAACCTTCATACAGTGGTTGAGAATGCTACTTCCAAACACACTTTCTGGAAGGATCCCATATCAGATAATATTTATTTTTATTGTTTTTTCAGTGATTAGTCTTGGCTTCCATATTTGCCAGCTAGCCTCTCTGAAGAGCATACCTATAGGAAGCATGCATTTATATATAATTTTCAGGGAAATAATGAGGAAAATTAAATAATAAATTTTCTCGCAATACAAGGTGAATTTAAAAATAGCTTTAGAGGTATTTGTTATACATATTCAGTCTGCAATTAATCTCAGACCTCTTTTGTACAGCTAAGTATTTTTTGTTGTAAGGTCTACTATATTAATAGAAACATATGTATTTAATTTAAACATTGAGTTCTCTTATTTTTGCTTCCTTTGGTAATATTTCGTGGCTTCTCTTTGTAGTTCATGATAGCTTCATTCTTTTTCTGTTTTCCTGCATGAAACAAGATCATGCACACAGTATGATAACTGAATCTTAAGGAGAAGCATCTCCATGGGTGCTAGTAATGAAATTAAATCTTTTTCATTTCCAGTATATAGTTTGCTTGGACTATAAATTAATTAACGCACCATGTAATTCTGTAGGACTTCTGATTTTTGGAAAATAAATCCGTCTCGGTTTTTTATTTGTCTTGTGTGTTACAGTTATTCCTTGACTTGGTCATATATTTATCTTTTTTTTCAGTGACAGAATTATAGAATTCAGGACTACAAATAGACATTCCATCACTAGCAAGAAATATCTGTATGGAGTTTGATTTCTTTTTAGTGTTTTGGTTGTTTTTTTTTTTTTTTCCAGTAGCTCTTGTAATAAATTTGCTGATAATATGTTCCTCTTCTGCTTTTTATCTGGAATTTGAAGTGTCAGTCTGTCTTTCAGGATTAGGACACGTGTTCCATTAACTTTCATGCCTCCCTGGCAGTCTTGATAATGAAATGATAGATGTTGAAATAACAATGAGAGATAAGTATGAGAACTCTCCAGGAACACGTTGTACTAACATAATGCCGTATTTGAACAGTCTGATATTTTTCTTACACTGTAAACTAAAAAAAAAAAAAAAAAAAAAAAAAAAAAAATCTTGGTAGAATGATTGAGTTTTATGAGTCCATTTTAATTTATCTATGCTTTCACATATTAATGAAACTGTTTATAAGTTTTATACTAAGACATAACTTAAGTCATAATATTACAACTTACGAGTTAATAAGAGTTTCAAGCACTCAATAGAGCCATAATTTTGCAGTCATTTATAATCTTAGAACTCTCACATATTGCATAACAAACAAAAATTGCCAAAAATACCTCTAACGACCTTGATTGGGAGGTTTAACAACAGTGAATTTGGATTTATTCCAAATTCTATTATTATTCTGAAAACAGGAGAAGCTACTTATATATGAATTTCCTAAATGGTAACCCACAGTTTCAAATGACTGAAGACTGAAACATTACTAATATAATTCCTCTGTGTGCGGTCAGCATTCTTGAGATGCTTTGTTAGAATAATTAGAAACCATGGATTTACAAACAATGTGTCTTTATACAGCTATCTTCAGAAAACATAAACTGCGTAGTAGTGCAAAGTCATGGGTTCTGAGCAGCAACACTCACTGGTGCGAGACATTTGTCTTTTCTGTGAAGTCCCATTTCTGAGCAGCTACCAGCACTGCTTAGCATCTTTGCTGATGATCAGCAAGTTTGCTGTTGACACCGACCTGTGTGGTGCTGTCAACAGACTGGAGGGAAGGGGTGCCATCCAGAGGAACCTTGGCAGGTTTGAGAGGTGGGTCCATGTGAACGTCTTTGGTTTGAGAGGCGGGCCCATGTCAACGTCTTGAAGTTCAACATGGTTGGGACAATTTCAAGCACAAATCCAGGCTCGATGTCAAATAGATTGAGCGCAGCCCTGAGGAGAAGGACTAGGATATGTTTGTGGATGAGAAGCTTGATGTGACCACAAAGTATATGCTAGCAGCTCAGAAAGCCAACCACATCCTGAGCTGCATCAAAAGCAGCATGACCAGCAGGTTGAGGGAAGTGATTCTGCCTCTCTGCTCTGATGACACTCCCAAATGGAGTCCAGCTGTATCCATCTGTGCAGGCCCCAACATAAGGATGTGGATGTGTTGGAGTGAGTCCAGAGGAGAGCCATGAAAATGGTCAGAGGTCTGGAACACCTTTCCTATGTGGAGAGGCTGGTATAGGTGGGGTTTTTCAGCCTGGAGAAGAGAAGGCTCTGAGGAGACCTTATAGCACCTTTTGGTACCTACTGCAGGCCTGCAAAAAAGCCAGAGAGGGACCTTTTACAAGGGCAGGTAGTGATAGAACAAGGGGGAACAGCTTTAGATTGAAAAAACGGTAAATAGATTAGATATTAGGAAGAAATTGTTTATTGTGGTGATGCTGAGACATTTGGATCAGTTGTCCAGAGAAGTGGTAGATACCCTGTCCCTGGAAGTCTTTTAAGGCCAGGTTTGATGGGACTTTGAGCACCCTAGTCTAGTGGAAGGTGTCCCTGTCCATGGCAGGGGGATTGGAACTAGATGATTTTTAAGATGACTTCCAACCCAAACCATTCAGTGATTCTATGAACAAGATACAGAGAAAAAAATAATAAAAGAAAATATAAGGCTTAAGTCTTGTTTTGAGAATTGTTATTCCTGTAAATATGTAAAGGTAAGTTTACTGTTGGTGCAGAAATCTGTGCGAGCTCGTCCCACAACTGTAAACACTAATGGTCTGTAGAATGCAGCCATGGAGGCTGTCTGGTCTTTAAAATATTAGTTGAAAATATATGGAAGTACTTCTCTAGTGTAAGAGTTGTCATTTACTCTGTACTGAGAGTACAACTGGTGAATGAGTGCAGCCTTATCAAAGAGATCTCAAAAGAAAGTTTCTGGTGTTGGAAATACCTATGGGAGTCATTTATGAGTGTTGTAAAGATGCAAATCTCTGTTCAACAAGACGTCACTGAAGAAGAACTTGAGCTAAAAGATAGAACAATCAGTGCTATGGTAAGAAAACTCTGCAGACAGAAAGCACAGCATTTGTGCGACCAGGCCAGTGCTTTGTTCTAAAATTAAATAAATGCATAAAAAAGGCAAGCTTTGGACAACCTTTTTTTTTTTTTTTTTTTTTTTTTTTTTTTTTTTTTTTTTTTTCTGCTACAGAAGATGTTAGAAGCATGAACTTTCACAAGACAGTTTGGATAAGCTAGCTGTTGATTTTGCATAGTTTATAGCTGCTGAACATCAATGAGCTACAGGTCCAAAAGTAAATCTTTTGAGAATTAGATTTCCAAAAGAAAATATTTGATGTGTGTTCAGACTAATCTTGCCAGTAATTGAATATTCTTTTAGTCCTCAGATTATAGAGTAAAACTCAGCAAATTTTAAAATGCTTTGATGACATGTAGGAAGTGGTCAACTAAGAGTATCAACCTCTTTAGTCAAAATATCTAAAAATAACCAATAATATGACATACTTACCAGGTGTTCCACAATAATAAGGTTATTGCAACCATTGTTTTAGTTATTTTTTCCTCACTGTCTTTTTCTTTTCAGATGATCTATTATTTTTGGTAAAAATAAATTCTTGAGTCTTTTCAAACTGAAAACATTGAGATATGATGGCAGATCAGTTCACTTTACTATAACACAGCTTTTCTGTTGCAGATTTGTTTGTGCATATTTACTTGAGCTTGCTGGGTATTAGAGTCAATAACTAAGCAGTCTACTTAAACACACTATGTTCACCTCAATTTGGAGAAAATAGGTCAAATTCTGACATCTACTGTGACTTCATTAAATTAGGATTCTGTCTTTCTGCTGCCAATAAACTGATGGCAAATTTAGCTTGAAAATATTTAGGGTTCATCATGTTTGCTAATGTTGGGAGAGCAGCTTCAAGCTTCTTGTGAAAGGTAAAAACTGTGTTTTGTGCATTTCTCTAGTGTTACATTAAATGAAAAAGGGGTTTGCTCTGCTTTACTTTGGAAAACTTACTGTGCATATTAAGTTCTGTTGTTTATCACTCTAGGAGTTGAGTTTTGTCCATTGGGGTCGGATTGCTGCCAGGGTAGTATAACCCTTCACCAATGGTGTAGGTAAGGTAAAAAGATACCCTTAGCTGGAGAATATTGTAAGGTAAATGTGTAAGTGTTGTGGAGTCCTGCTTTGTAAAGCCAGGAGCAACTTCTCATACACTGAATCCTGTGTTAGTGTAATAATGAATCGAAAACAAAAGGTAGAAGCTGGAGCAGTGCAAGAATAACCCAGCCTGCACATTGGTCTGAACGATCTTGGAGGTCTTATCTTGGTTTGGCCACAACTGGTCTGCTTCTTTGTAAAGGAGCAAACCTTTGTGGCTTCACTATAAAGAAATGTACTGTCAGCTCGAATGAAAACTATTGGTCTCAGAAATTACACGGAATGGCTGAATGCTGTTATAAAAACACTTCATGTCAGAATATGAAAATATTGCTTATTTTTGCTGAAAATAATCATATTCCAGATGTTTTTATACACATTCCAAACATTATACTTACTTTTGTGTACTGAAAATAACTGCTTGACAACGTATTTTGTAGATAAGTACGTAGTAAACCTTGCTTCTCTTTCCCCCATGGTGTATCACAGATGGAGTAAATGGGGCTGTAACTCCCCTGGGTTCTTAAAAATGCACTGCCTTAGTTCAGATGCTGTAGCTGCATCATTGCCTTGCTACTAAAACTGTCGGACTCAGTCTGGCATACCGGATGCAAAGCCCTGCTAGATTAAACTGACAGCTTTGCTTAAAATCTCTTTCTGGATTGTTAATCACCAAAACAGAGGCTATTCTGCAAATATTTACTGGACTGCAAGTGTTCTTATGCCTGGATAATCTGGTAGATTTGAAAGGCAATGGTGAGTGGCTATTGTGATTTGGTGAACAGCTATTCTGAATTCAGAACCACATAAAATACCAAAGTAGTAGCTATAAAAAGAGTTTTGACTTATCTAATTAAAATTCTTGTCTTTCAGCTTGGCATAAGTCCCTCCCTGGAGTTCAAGGAAAGATTTCAGGATTTATTCTTAGAATGGTCATTTTTAAATTACAGGAGAGATGATTGAAGTGAATAAAAGCTTTATCTATAAACACTTCGGATGTGTTGAATTTCCTTTTTTATTTAGAATGTATGTTGAAATAGAGCATACAGTTGGAATTCATGAAAATCTGTCTGCTTCTATGTCTGCCTCCCTTTCTTATTTTTACCACAAACTAATATGTGTGTGGATCTGTGAAATCTGTTTTAAAGATTTTTTTTTCCCTCACTTTTTTTTCACAGAGTGCTTTTTCCTCCCTCCTAATTGTGGTTTCGTGTTTTGCTACTTACTTAAGTTGATGTAATAAAATTTAAGTAATCTATTAATTCAGTTGAGGAGTTTATTTCCTGTGATTTGTCTTTAAATAGTGGGTCTTATTCTTTCCTTGCCCTATGACAAATATACAGAGGAAATTAATGTTCCAGTCTTCTTGGAAAGCACATTTAACAGGAATTTAGGAAAGAAAATTGTTAATTGTAATAGAATTTTGAGGAACATAATTACCATACAGAATTAACCTATTGTATAAACGAAATTATATTAAGGAGGTGTCTAAATAGAAGATATGCAAACTGTGACATGTAGTAAGATACATGTTTAGCTAATATAGCTCATAGGTTGTATAAATATGTTATTTTGGTAGTTTCTGAATCTTAGTGCTGACTGAAATGTCTGGAAACTTTCATCTTTTATAAAGTTTAGCTGTTGCGGCCTGTGACCTCCACATTTAACATGCACAAAAAACCACTTCTGCTTTTTTATTTTTGAAATTCTTAATTTAACTAAAGCATTTTCTGTTTTCAAAATCCTGCATCACAGCCACAGCAGTCCCAGCTGAAAGCAATCTAATGGGCAGAGTTGAGGAAGACAGCAGTGGAAGGATGCTAAAAACATGAAAGTAGTTCTTATTTCAACCATGTGGCTAAGTGCTTTTGACTAAAAGGGAAGTCAAGTGAATTCTTTAACCCATACAAATGGAGTGCTCTTATAACTTAGCTCTGCTGTGCCCTTTCAAAGTGGGAAAATTTCTGAATGACTTAGTACATTTTGAAGTGTTTTAATTTCCTCAGTTTTCGTTACGTGTTTATCAGACTTCTGCAAGTCTGATAAACTTTTTTTTCCCTTACAGGTTTATCAGACTTCCACAATGATTAAGGCAGCAATTTGGAATCAGGCACAAAATAAAAAGATATTTTGTGAAGGTACCATTAATATAAAACTTTGTGGTAGAGAAGTATCTCCTCTAAAGACAAGGTCCAGCCTCTCTAACACGCTGCGTGTTGAGCTGTCATCTGATGGAGAGTGGAAGGCTTCCTGATGCACCATCCATTTCCAGGCCCCCTCCCACAGAGGGGTCTTTTACCACAACCCACAGCCTTGACTGCTGCTGAGCCCCTTCAGCTCATTCATTGTCCAACGAGCTGTGGCAGCGCAGCGCCCTCAGAACCCTTGTTCTTTTGCACTGTTTAATGGGCTGGTTAAAACTTACGAAGTTATTTTTGTGGCTCTTCTGTTTTGGATAGCGCAAGCGTAGGTCTTGCACTTTTCCTGTGCTGATTTCCTGATTCGCAGTCTGTGCCAGCTGCCGCTAATATCAGGACTGGGGCCATTCCAGTAATTGTTTTGTATGGAGAGCATAGGAGGAGTCCTCAATTAAGCTCATTTTCAGCAGATTAACCTTTTGTTTGCTGGTCCGTCTTCTAATTGAATTTTGTTTACATGACCTGTAGTTGTGGTGTCATTGCAATATAACCATGAAATGTACATATTACAAAATTACTTCGATCTTTGCTAAGTAACTGAGAGGCAGTGTAATGGAGGCAGACATACTCCTGGAAATTTCAGCTTCCAGATTTCTGTAGCTACCAATCTCTCCTATTTGGGATTTGTAGTTGGAGAGCTATGTTTTTAATAAACTGTCAGTCTGACCAGCTACATGTACTGAATGTCTGGAAGAAATTTCTTCTGTTTTTCTTTTTTAATCTTTGTTAATGGACTATCAGGTGTAGTTGAGTTAATAGCTAAAGGACTCGTAGCTGTTATCTTCAGTAATATTTAGTGTTAGTTGTGTTATTACCACTGTGAACAGAGTGCATGAAAGTCAGAAACAGATATGTCTTGTACCTGTTTGAACTGGGAGGGGTTCCACAAAGATGTTCAATTTACCTCAAAATGTGCTTCTTAATGTAGTGAAACTGCATCATTCCCCTTTTAAATTAAAGGGACATCTGAAATGTGAATTTCATTAAACTCAAAGTTTTTTTCAATGATTTCAAAATTTTAATTTACACTTTAATTTTTATGAATTGAGTGATTTAAATATATGCTTCTTTTGGGAGTTAAAATTATAGAATTGTATGTTAATGATGAGTATTACTTTGGAACAAGTTACACTTCTGGTTCTGTAGTTCACATATTTTAATTTGCTCCAGTATGAATTTATGTGTCTATTAATGTCATGATTTAGAAATGGTGTTTCCACTGAAACATCCCAAACCATGTGCAGCTTTTAAAAAACTTTACCACTAAGCTAATATCAGTATTTGGAACAACAAAGACAAAAATAAGGTGCACAGTTCACTGTGTCAAATGCGATCTTAAACTGCAGTTGTTTCATTTAGCATTTCATCCCTAAAGTGGAAATTACATTAGCCCCATTACTATTATAGGTTGTATCATTCATCAGTCAGCCACTTGTAACATTCTTTTTTCAAGAACTACAAAAATTAATACCTCTCTATTTTTTTTTTTCTTTTCTGTTTTGTGGGTTTGGGTTTTTGTTGTTGTTTTGTTTTGTTTTAGTGTTAGTTAATTGTTTCAAATATGGAAAAAAAGATTTCATGGGCAGTTTCAAATGGGTATGAGAGCAGTAGATTGGCCCAAACCTGGAGAGTGGGAAAGTGAACAATGGAGGCATGTTTTCATTAGATTAGAAATATTATTCTTTGGAACTCAAGGTGCAAATTATCCTGCACCATAATGTTCTTTTCAAACACACAAGATAAAATTTGCATATCTAAATTGGATCAGCTTGAACGGGTTTCCCTGCTGTCTCATCCCCTCAGCTACAGTCTTTCTGAAATGGCCTGCAGGTGGATCCAAATAGTAATTTTTAAGTCTATTTTTAAGAGCATCTTTGAAATAAATATTCTTTTCTTTTAGTTTTTTATTGATTTCTTGCAGTGAACATCAGCAAAATTTCTCCTATGACTCGTCTGAGTATAATCTACATTATAATTAGAGGTTTAAATTTAACTGTGCTTACACTGGCTTTAAGAATAACAATTTAAACTGGCTCAATAAAATCAGAATTGTTCCATATTGTTAAAATAGTCTCTCCTCTCCTCTCCTCTCCTCTCCTCTCCTCTCCTCTCCTCTCCTCCCTTTCCCTTCATCTTTTACGATAAACGTGACAAATTTTGCCATTCAAGGGAAGACCCTGCAAACAATCTTGTTCTACAACGTTGGATTTCTGGTTTTTAAAGGTAGACTCACTGATACTGTACTGATTCAGTTTTTTGTTCTCCCTTTCCAGAAACTTCTTCCTCATAACTTTGATAATATTTTATTACATTAATCAGGATGGAAGTGGATTTTCACCCCTACTAAAACAATTATATTCTTAATAGATTTTTATCAAGTATGAGGGCAGACCTCATCATGGTCTGCAGCATCCTCATGAGGGAAAATGGAGGGGCAGGCACCGATCTCTTCTCTCTGGTGACCAGTGGCAGGACCCAAGGGAATAGCAGGATGCTGTATAAGTGGATGCTTAGGCTGGGTATTGGAAAAAGGTTCTTATCTAAGAGGGTGGGCACTGGAAGAGGCTCCCCAAGGAAGAGGTCACAGCACTAAGCCTGGCAGAGTTCAAGAAGCTTTCCGGCAATGCTCATGGTGTAATTTTTGGGCCAGGAGTTGAATTTGATGATCCTTGTTGGTGCCTTCCAACTCAGAATATTCTAGGATTTTATTATTCTAATTAGTTTCATCCAGCTGCTCAATTTATTTTGTGTTCATTTGGTAGTATGACTTCTGATGTATCAAGGAGAAACAGCAAAAGAAATAATTCAACTTCTGTGGACAACAGGGCTACAGCTCAAAGACAATACTTTATGTCCTGTAAAATAGTTAGAAAGTTTTAAGGATAATATTTTTACAGTGTCTCTCTGATGTATGTAGCAAACATTGTAGCACAGTCTTAGGCTGTAATAGTTTCTGTACCAAGGAAAGGATGACCTGAAGCTTATGCCAGTTCATCTGTGTTTTACTAGTTGTGCATGTATTTTAACTGCCAAATGTTGATGTAAGAATGAGGAGTATGCTGTCAAGATACTTGGGCTCCTTTAAATGAACAAATAGAAGCAGAAAAGGGTTTGACGTCAGCAGAGCTTCTCCAAAGCCTCTGTCCAAGGTGCTGAGGGTTCGTCAGCATTGTGGAATAGTACCACACGTGCTGAGGGACTGGCTCGGGTGGGTGAGCTGTGCTCTCCCGCCACCACTGTGCTTATCTTAAGGTTATATTCTGGGTGGGTTTGGGATTTAGAGGCTTTTGGTTTGGGTTTGGGTTGGGTTTTGAAGTTTTGTGTCTATCTTTGTTGTTGCTGTTGTTTTGTTTCTGTTTTGGTTTTGTTTGTAAATTTCTTATCTGGTCTATGTAGAATGTTATAGTGTTATAGAAAAGTCATATTTGGTTTGGTAATTTTATGTACAGGTGGCTAAATCTCAACATTTTCAACTCTCAGTTAATCTACTGGCCCTAGTTCAGGTTGGTGTTTCTGTTTCTTTATGTAGGAGGTCTGAAGACTTTATTCAGTTCTATAAATAGTTCTGATTTATGTGTTGTTGGAGTTTGTTTCCCTTGTTCTTGCCAAAGTACTTTGAAACTTTATGAGAATAGGCTAGGATTACTGCTGCATCCCATATGATGATGATACTCATATATTAGTCAGAGAAAAAAAGCACCCTTATTAGTGTTTCTGGATGCAACAGTAGCATTGCATGGGTTTTTTTGAAGATCACAGTAACTGTCTTTTGCCATCTGAGTGATATTCAAGGAGGTGTGATTGGCCCGAAGTCCAGTGTCTATGTCTACCTCATGGAGTCTACACTTTTATACTACCACGGTAAGAGGTTATAATACTACTGCAAAAACACCTTGGATACCATTGGTGAGGGGAATAAGGAATAAGACATATTCCAGCGGTTGTTCTCTGACTGTAGGATTAGTTCTCTTGCTTTAGGCTTTTAAGGAATACAATAAAGTCTAAATCTTATTTCTGTTATGGGGAACATAGAATACCACCATTTGGGGAGAAGATTCTGACTGTGTTGTGATGGGGAGAGGGGGAGTTGAACTCTAGACAGTAGGCTGCTGTTCTGCTCAATTTGTTAGTGGACCAAACAAGGAAGGATGGGCTCTGTGCAGGAAATCTCACTTGTGCAAACACAAACATGCACATCTTGAAAGTTACCTGACACGTGCCACACTTAGCACTGCAGTGACTTGGCGCTGAGGAGAGGAGAGAAGGCAGCGCTCTCTCTAACTGGTCCCAGAGTCAGGCTTTGGGCAGTGGGTTAGTGACAGCCTGCAGTTCTCCAAATTTGGGCACTCTGCATCTGCAAGGTGCTGGGCCTGTGTGTAACCAGTACTTCCCCACAATCTCTACGTGTGTGTGTGTGCATGTGTTAGCCAGACAGCCACAGACCACCCGTGACATCAGCCCACTGTGGCATTGGGTTGCCTCTTTACTGGCTTTTAGGTGTTATTCTGTCACTTGCTGATTCATGGCCTGTACTGATGTTCATAACATTTTATCATAAGGCACATTTCCAGATGCCACATCATGGATACCATGTTGTAGTTTTGAGAATAGATTGAGTAGAACAACATTTTTGAATATTGTAACTGTTCAGCTTCATTTATATACCTACATGTTAACATAATATGTTCACCAAATTATAGGTGGGTTTGGCTTTCTATGTGAAGTCTTAGGCAATATGCCATAATAGTTTAATAATCTGTAATGAAATTACTTGCTGTTGTCTCTCTGGTTAATCCTCAGTCTTTTAAATTGCATTTACTGTTTGTAATCCAATGTGTTTCAGTAGAGCAGACATAACACTTGTGCTAAGTGTCATTTCTCATCTTTTAGTTCTTAGTGTTTACCATCAGATAGAACATGTATTATTAGCGCACTAGGGAAAATCAGGGTACAGAAAAGTTAATTAATAATGAAAGAGTTGCTTCTGTGTAAGACAAGAAATACCTTCTAAGTTTTCCAATAATCTTTGTTAAAAAATTTTGTGTGTGCTTTGCAAAGAAAGCATTTGTTCTGCAATAGTGAAGCTAATTATTCTCAGCACACACTAGCTATGTCAAATTGCAAAACGAACATCAAACTCTGTATGTTGTAGGAATTAAAACACCATCAGTTGAGTTAATGAAGAGCATACAATGAATATGATCTCATTTTTGCAGCAGCTTAAGTGAAAGCCTTTTAAAGAACTGTTGCAAAAATCATAATTTAGGGGGAAAACAAACAATAAAGCAAATGTTTGCTATCTATTTTAATTACTTTCTGCTTAGAGGTATGCATTAGGTTTATTTATTGTTTGATTTCAAATTATTTCTCTTAAATGGTTTAAGAATACAGTGGCTAATGATCCATTCTGAAATCAAATGAATAGAGTCTTCTGTATTCCATTATACAAAGCCAAAGAAACTAATTTTTTTGATTGTTTCATTGTGATATCATGTGAAGATCACTACTTGAAATTATAAATTAGCATAAGCATGGGAATGTGAAACAATATGAAACACAGAAGAGAAAGGGAATTTGTGCAATTTTTTTTTTTTCAAATGGGAAAAAAATGAGAGTGGATTTCTGAATTATGTACCAAACATGTGAATGTAATGAAAGTGCCATCCCCTATTAATATTTCAATTATTTTTCTTTCTGTAGAATTTCTTACAAAGACAGCACTATGAAAATCTCTCTGTAATAGATGATATCTTTGAAACTTTTTAAATGTTTGGTGGAAAGAAGAGGTTCTGTCCTGGCCGAAGATAAAAGCAATTTTCTTCTTGCATACATATAAGAGAGATTGGAAGATTTATTTTCCTCCTTTCCACCAAAGATTCAAGATGTGTGGTTCTTTCCTGTGTCAAAACTATGTATGCACCTAGAAAACTTAGGAGATGAAGTCAGAAGCCTCAAGTCTTTACAGGAGCAGGGAACATTTATCGTACTTCACCAGTCCCTTCAGACATGAAAATGAAGTCTTGGGAGCTTAGAGGAAGCCCTGTAAAACTGCCTGTCTGCAAATCAAGAATAGTTTTTCTCAGAGATCATTGCAGTCAAATAACTCAATATAGTTAAGTTTTATATTAAAAAAAAATCTTGATTCACAAGGTTGGAAATCGAGCAAGTGTTTTGTTGACTGCCAGTCAACCAGTTATTGACAGAGAGAGGGGATTTGGTGTAGGCATATGCATGTTTAAAGTGTTTGACACAATGGAGTTCTTTCCTGAATTCTGTCAGTATATTACTTTGCTATGGCAACCCTGTAGTTTTACAGGGGATGAATTTATTGAATTCCACCTTCCTTTAGCCTAAGTGAGGTACAATGTGTCCAGCTATTCAGCGAGTTTCACTATTTAAGGTGTATTCAGAGACCATAAGATATTTAACATCCTTTAGATAAGGCTATCTACAATAATCAGATTTGGGCAAACTTCTGTGTATGTTATGGTTTTGCTTGTATATCTGTAGAAAGGAGAAAAGACTAAAATGATCTGGGGATTTAATGTTCAGTTATCCTCCAAGGTTTCCAAAGCAGGTTGATTATAATGGTTTTCTAATAGCTTTTGGAGGAAGCAGAATATATTTTTGGTTTCTTCATGTTTCTTTATGTGAAAATCTGAATTATTTGATTTTGTAGTTGATAAAGAAAAATACTAAATAGTAATATAATAAAAATAGCTTTTGTACATATGTGAGGATTGAAAATACCTCTGAGTCAATCTGTCTGATGGAGACATTAATATTTGAGCATATGAAGAAGTGTCTGCAGGCAGTAGATGGAGGTGGACCTGGTGGTGAGAGTATTTTAGCAACATATTGCAAAAATTGCTATTTTCCTTTCACTGTGTGGGATGTCTCAGAAAAGTAACCTTATACTTAGGCACCGATCCCTCAGCCAGACAACTGAAGTTGTCTGTTGTATCTGTATTTATATATGGCGGCTAAGAGAATTTAAGCTGAGATAAATTGTGTTAGCGTCTAGTTAGCATATTAATTTTAATATGTGTATTTGAATCATTAATATGAAATAATCTTAACTTATTTTTTATCCTGTTGATACATCCAGGAAATGGTTTTTTATGTGAAGTTAGACTTTTGCTTTATACATGATGTATCTTGTTTTTTTGCACTGGTGAATCATGTCCATCTATTTACCTGAACTCAGGTTGTTGTTTTACCTGAACTCTGCATCATTCAAACATTGCCATTGTGGTTTCAAAGTCACGTTTCAGATTTTTAATGCTCTCCACCCCACTTCATCTGTGTAAATTAAATTTCCTTGTCCCAGGGAAATCATGCTCTACTCATCTAACTGGATGGTAACAACTGAACTGCATGCTGATCTAGAGACAACTGCTTTGCAAGTTTCTATAATATTTCAGTAACAGTTCAGTCACTGAGACTCTCCTCCACACCATTTCTTCCTTCAGTGAGCAGTATATCAAATGAAGCTGTCTCATATTCTGCAGAGAGTGTATAGATGCAAATATCAGTTATTTAGACCAAGGTTAGTTGTAAGTCTCATGGGAAAAACCTGGGGAAGCACCAGAGCTCCTACTAACAGTTAATTGGAAAGCTTTTTATGCCATTTTCAGATATGCAAATGTAATAGTGATTGGAGAAAACTGGCTATATTTTCTTTTGTTATCATAGGGAAGAACAATGGTGCCAATTTTATGAATGTTTTTCCCATCCTGAAAGTGTCACATCACCTTAAGCTTGGTTTGATCCCCTTTGATGAGGCTCTAGTTTTAATGCTAATGCTGATAATTTAGAAAACATTTTTCAGCAGCACACAGAATGTTTTAAATGCATCGTGATGTGTATGCAGAAAATTCAGTTACACGGGGTTGTGATATCAGCTGTCTTGGTGTGCAGGTTTGGCTACTTGCTTTCTTTTTGCCGTAGAAATATTGGTGCAATGAAATGGAGGTGAGGATGGTGCTCAGCAGCAGAGGAGGAAGAAAACGCAGCACTTCAGAGAATGGAAGGTTTTGTTAACACAGCTCAGCATTTTGCAACTAGTCTGTGTGGTTTGAAATGATAACTTTTTTCATTAATATGCACTTAGAATTTGTTAACTTTGTGGTTTTCCTTATTTAGATTTACTTTTTGCATTGTAGGTTGCTCCAGGGTTGACTTCAGTGAGTGACCTATAATTTTCAAGAGTGTGATTGATCAGTAGGAACAGATTTGCCTTCCACTTCTCAGTTAAAGCAACTACCATATAATGGAAGTATGACAAATAGAACACACTTGCAAAGTTTTAGAGAGTATTAGAGGGGGAGGGATTTATTTTGAGATATTATCTTTAGTGCTTTAACTTTAATTATAACCTAAGATTCTGAAAAATATTATTATTAACGATATAATGGGGTTCTATCTTAAGGGCTTAGTTAGTTAAAAAATCCCAACTGAACCTTGGTTATTAACTTAGAATGGTTTAAATCTCACCTCACCTTACCCTCTGTCAGAATGGTGTGAGATACATTTATCAGTTTACTGAAGTTATTCTCTTGTTTGTTGATCTGTTGAAGCCAGCACAAAACACACAGCTGTACTTTTGGCCAGCTAAATTAGGACTCTTAAAAAGTTAACAAATTATTAAAAGCTATTTCCACCTATATTGTGTTTGTCACTTCTACTGAGTCTGTGCATTTCTGGAAACCACTAAATGTATTGATTAAGTTAAAAAAAGCTGCACCAATGAAACAACAACTCACTAAAGAAATCAGCCTTGTTTAATTTTCTTATTAATTTGTATTACTTAACTAATTTGAGAATTGATAACAGAATGTTTGAGTGATTTATGGCCTGAAAAAGAAGACCAACATTTCCCTCCTTGAAAATGGAAATTAGCTTGTCAGACATTTAGATGAAGAATGATCAATCAATAGGATTTTAATAAGGAAAAGGTTTAAAATTGACTGAAGGTGTCTTTTGTTTAAGGTGATTTGGTATGTGCATATTACTAAGCTCTCCCTGGAGAGGATTTTCAAAGACAATAATGGGCACTGATTTTCTTTGTTTATTTCATTCTCTTTCTGTTCCCCTTGCCAGGGATTTCAGTACTTACCTCTCCATTGTGTATTTGAAATCTCCCTGCCTGCTTTTCAGGTCCTGTCAATAATTTTACTTATTTGCATTTACAACTATGAGTTTTAACCACTATTTTTTCCAGTATGCCTCTTGTTTGGATGAACATTTATTTTCAGCCTAAGTTGTTGCTAGACATGGGGGCTAGCTGTGCCCACTGATTTTAGGAACTCAAATTTCAAAATTTGGAGGATGCATTGGAGGAACAGAGTTGACTTGGAAAGACCCATTAAAATCCTGTATTTGGGTTACCTCTTGGAAAATCTAGTATAATGGGCTTGGAGTTAAAAACTGGTTCTAAATGGCAATTATGGTCAACTGGGTTGGTTTGTTTTCTCCATTAGGGAAGTCCCTATTGGGCTTTCTGAAACTGATATAACTAAAGTTACATTAAAAGAGCTCCATTCTGTGTGCAGTCTCATTCACATACCTACACAAACTGTAGATCCACATCAAATGTATTAAAAGAGTAAACAGTATATAGCACATCTACACAAGTTCTGGTTGTCACTACTTCCTTGCAGTTTTTTTTCTCTCCAGTTAGGTTTCTTATCCTGATTTCAGCCTGTTTTCATGGCTCTTCCTGTCATTATTTTCCAAGCTTTCTATCCTAGTGTCTTAGATGCCACCTTTATGTTCCACTTACGCACACAATCTGATTTTGTTTCCCCTCAGCACTCTGTAAGCAAGTGCATACTTGTGCAACAATTACAGAGGAGGTTCTAGTTTGTGCAGACTTCTCTTTGGAGGTTATGATGAGAAGAACAAACTGATCATTCCCAGCACAAGTGAAGTTTAAGTTTCTTTCCCAAAACAGAGGTTACCAAAAGCTTTTAAGCGAAAAATTCATAATTTTCCTCATGCATTTTTTTTTCCATTTTATTAACACAGAAAACGTCATGGAGTCAGTTTTGATCTTCTCAGTTCTCATCTTTGGACAGGATCTTCTTCATGTGGTTGGCATTGAAGCCAATGTAATCTGGGCAGAAAGAACAATATTTATTCACAGAGTTTAAAGCCAGAAAGTAAAATTTAGGCAATTTAATCTGACCTTCTTCAGTTCTTGGACCATTACATTACACAATGATAGTGATCTGTTTAGCCCAGTAGCCTTTGGTTACATTATCGAGTCAAAACTAACATTGTTCTTGAAAACAAAGATTGGAAATACACTTTTTCATCATGTATCTTTATCCAAAGTTGGGTGCCCTCCTGGATAAATTCATTGATTTCTTACTTCAATTCCTCTAGCTTGATGTCCCAGCAAGCAGTTCTAGATATACTTCCTGGCTGTACCTCAGTGTGCTCTCCTTACGAAGAATACTTGTTTACTGTGAGTGTTCCATGCCAAGGATGTTGATTTTGTTGCCTACAATTGAAAAACCACCCCATACTAATGAAAGAATGGCTAGGAAAATGTCTAGATGTGAAACAGATTAAAAACCAAACAAACACCATCCTTCCTTCCCCAGTATAATCAAACAATAAAAAGGAAACCTTAAAAAAAGATAAACCAGTCCAAGAATTTCTATCTTACCTAAATAAAAGCAAAGCATTTATAAAGTCATAACTAGATGAAGAGATATTTCTAATCATTCATGTAAGTAGAATCTTCATTAATTTTTCAAAAATAACTTTTTCTTGTAGCAAATTTTTTGTAGTAATCAGGAAACACTGAAGAGTTTCAGTGCACATTATTAATATACTTCAATCACTTTGTACATGTAATGCTTTCTTACTTTTGTGCAGATCACACACATAACTCTCAAAGTTCCTAATTTTTTCTCCAAATCCATGAGCTAAAAGAATGAAACAAGTTTAAGAGACAGGCATCATGATACCTCTGATGTTTGCAAAAATGGTTATTCTGGGAAAACCATGAATAATTGTACTACTTGTATGAAAGAGGCTGGGTTGGTTTTGTTTGTTTGTTTAAAAATTTGCAAGTTTACAAAGAGGATGTGACATTAAAACCCTGAAATGATACAATCAAGGCCTCTTACCTGCTATGAAAGAAAAAGAGAAAGCCATAATAGCTTATTATGACGTGGTCGAGTGTGACACCTAGAGGCCAGATGTTTAGGATCCCTAAAGAAGTAACTTCAGCTGCAAGTTTTGCACAGCACGTGTAATTTTGGACTTAAAAGACTGGAGCTGCCTTATTTTGAAAAACTAATTTTTTTTTTTTTTTCAGATTTTTCATGTTCAGCATATTTTTGTGGCTTCTCTGACTGGGGTCCCTAGCATAAATATGAAGAAAAGTAAGAGATTGTTTCTGAGTCTGGTAAAGAGTTCTTAATGCTGTACATCAAAGATTAAGAGAGCCCTGTGCAGCTTATTCCATCCTGTAGTACTCAATATCTAGTAAAATTCTTGCAGGTCCCATCTGAAGAGAATTATTACTATATAATTGTGACTGTAGTAAAATATCTTCATGAAAGTCAGGCTCTCACAAAATGCAGAACTAGAATTTTTGGCCTGTGAGTTTGTCAGGGAATGAAAAGAACAAAAGCTTCTTTTAACTGTTATGTGAATTGTTTAGGTCAAAGATATTACAAGGAAACACACATGTAAGGGAACACATTTCACCTTCCTAACCTCTAAAAGTTAGGGGTGCAACCATATCACTACATCCCATGAAAAGGATATATCCAAGGGCATCCTACCTCATATGGCAACAGAACCAGGTCAGCATGTTACAAATTTATGATGCTTTTCAGAAATATTTGGTACTCTATTATCCAGTGGGCATTGGCTATCATAAACTCATTATAACCATAGAGCTAAATGAATAGGAGATAGGTGACTTATTTGTCTTGGGCAGTATTTGTCATTTTCATACCTAAGAGAGGGGGAAAAGTCTTGGAGATCAATCAAAACTAGCATGGTTCAGATGAAGAGGACTTCTACTTTTCTACACAAGAAATAAAACATTTTTACTCTTTAGAATTTGGGCTATTCTAGTACTCATTCTGTTTTCCTTGGTGCTAGTCTAGTTCTCATGCAGTGCAGATGGTTTAATGGGTACAGCTAAAGAGTTTGTAAAACATCTTCTACAGATCTACGAAAGTGGACTGAAACTTCTCTAGAGGTTTCTGGCATAACCCATCTGAAATTGAAGGTATATAAAAGTGGTTCTGAACACAGCTCTTTGTTGAGTATTCTTACTCTAGCAAAAAATGTGCCACGTATATTTAGTTGTCTCTGCATACTCTTTGGCCTTACTATATGTAGAAATACAACATCATCAGGATATAAGATAATATGATCCTGAAGCTTTTATTGGTGGCTTTTTATAAAGAGAAGGGTGCTTACATGGGACTGCCTGGTAACAGGGGAATACCAACAGCTCAATTCTATATTGAAATATCTATCTTATCATTTCTCTTTCCAAAAAATAAAAGGTATTTCATGCTTATTTTGTAATCCTCTAACTCTTTAATGCTAGGAAATGTGAACAAAGTAATTCCAGTATTTCATGGCTAACTCTAGGTCATTTCATAAAGGTCTTTGACTTTAGTCATACTTATTGCAGAAAAATGAAAAGGTGCTAAATTGTCAATGTTTTGTGTGAGTAGTTTACAGACTTCTTGTAGCTGTTGTGCCTCAAATAAAATAATAGGATTATTTAGTTTGGAAAAGATCTTTAAGATCATGGAATTCAGCCACTGACCTGACTCTGCCAAGTCCACCACTACATCATATCCCCAAGTGCCAGCTCTACGTCTAAATAAATAACTGTATCTGCTGAGGGTCCCATGTTGGTGCTCTAAGGGACAACGAGGACGTATTAAGTTTGTGATATGGATACTAATGTCAATTGTAATTTATTTCTATGCTTTGTCTAGAGGCTTCTTCTCAGAAATACTTAACCATTTTTTTGAGAATGTCTAAGCTATAAACAACTGATAAATTATGATTGTTAAGTATATATTAGAAGATGCGTTGCCAGTGGGCTGGAAATAGTGGTTGCATTGTTAACTGGAGGGCAGTCCCATGGTCACTGTAGCACACAGGAGAGGGTAATAGGGCACCAGATACACCAGGGTGGAAATGGCTAGCAGCAGCTTTCCCAGAAAGGCATGCTGACAGCAACTGAAACTTACAGTCAGGATATATTCCCTCTTTTGGTGCAGAAGTCTGATTCCTGCAGTTAGGTTGGTGGGGTTGGTGTTGTTGTTTGTGTCTCCAGGCACCAGCCCACTCTTTGGCCTGGGGCATCACCGGCCTTTCCCTGTCCTGAGTAATAGATGAGTGCTTGTACTGCATAAGTGACTTAGTGTGTCCCAAAACCAGCTCTTCAGAAATCCTTTTTTTTTTCCAGACACAAAAATACTTTTGCATAATAAATATTCCTTTCACTTTGTCTCTGCAACCTATTTCTGAACATTATATCTTCTGACAAAAGAAGGTGGAATTATTCTTTTGTAGTTCATTGATTTTGTGACTGATAAAATGGTAAAACCATAAGAAGTAGTGTGAAAATATTTTACTTTAATAATCTATATTTTACTGGTTTTGAAGTAGGTGGTCCTATAACTATATAAATATAAGAAAATATTTGAGTGTTTGTGTACGTGTGCTTACCCTCTCTCATGATGCTGCTTTGTTCTGCTGTCAAAACCCACTTTGATTCATTGTGCCAACTACATGGATGATCTGTTCCCTGATGATGTTTCCAAATGATCTGAGTCACGTACAAAATATTCTCAGAGGCTTTCTTTATACATTCATAAAAAATTCTAGGTAGAATCCATTGCATTTGACAACTCTGAAAAGGGTGCCTTTTCCCCTAGTCTCAAACTTGAGTCTTCCTCTGGTGCATAGCTCTGGCTAAAAAGCCAACATTTTTACTCTTAATTTTTCAAAGGAATGTATAAGCTACATATGTTTTAAGTATGCAAGTCAATACAGCTGTTGTCATAGATTTCCTGAGGTTCTTAAAACTTCTTTAAGCCCTTAGATTCTTAATCCTGTTTTTCATAAGTTATGAAGCTGGCATTATTTTTATTATGTCGAATATTCTCAAGTCCCTCTACACAGCCCGTTAAATTATGTGCGTGTGATTAACTTGACTGCAGGTGTAGCTGTAAAATTGATGTAAATCAACAAAGTCAGAAAAAATTTTGTTTTAAAACAGTGTTCTTTCTAGATCAAAGCAAAGACTGAAGGGGAAACCATGCTTTCTAAAGTGAATACAGCATGAGGTAGCGAAGTGAATAAAATGTATCTTCTGAAGTGCTTTTAGCTGAGGGTACAAGTTCTGGATCAGGATGCTGTAAATTTGTTAAGATCATGGCTTTCTATGTATCCCTTATCAACCTATAATCTCCTGATTGTTGCCTGTTTTTCAACAGCTGAGGAACAGTAATCCACACTTGCTTATCTCTCTTAATCACAGCCTCATGGTGCTATAGCTCCCTGAGCCTTTAATTCCCTCTTAGAGGCGTAACAGAGTGGAAAGTAAACAAAGACGAATTTGCAACCTTCAACATTGCTAATTTGCTCTGATGTCAGAATATTTAAACAGGCAAGGACTTGGGAATTATTTGATCACAACTGATTTTAATCTAATGCATGTGAAAAGGCTGAGTCTGGGAAGGTTGTGCAAAATGACAGGCGTCCCAAGAGAGGTTGACTGAAGGTTTCTTCTTTAAACAACAATAGCTCCATCATTTTTCAGCTCTGAGTCCTGTGCTCTTACTGTGTATTTTTGTTTGCATTTTTAATGTAACTTTCTGAATATGACATTGGTTTCCTTGAAAATTCCTCATTTGCTTCCCAGTTTATAGGTGTCAGAAATCCAATCTTTAGGCTTGTTATAGTGTCTGTTCCCTGCGTAGTGGGTGGGAGAGATAAAGATCCCTATTTAAAAAGCTTTGTCTCTCTCCACGTTTTCGTACCATCTTGACAGCCTAATGCATCCTGCATACTTTCATATGTAAAATGATTGATAACTTGATCTTCAAATTATTTTAAATTACACAGTTGACATTTATGCATGTATATATGTGTACATACTTGCTGGATAAGAAAGGATGTTATCTTGTGTTGTATATTACGTGCACACTTCATCTACCACAGAGATGATGTGCTTACACATACATACACATTATCATACACACATATTCCTCTGTCCTCATAGCAGATAGCTATATGCCATTACCTGAAACAGGTTTGATAAATACATGCAAGACAAGGTAGTAGTTTTTTATTTTTTTCTACATTTTTCTACGTTTTCTTCCATTTCCCTTCATAAGGTCCTAATTGTCTGTTTAATGCATGTGTAATCACTTATTTTTTTGTTGTTTACAAAATGGTTAATGCAGCATACATAGTATTATCAGGATAAATGTCTCATGCTCTCTTAATTGTTATATATTGTTCTGTTTATAGCTGTTCTGGTTGAATGACTTGTGTTTCTGAAGCATGTCTGATGATGATTTCTTCTTTTCTTCTTAGTGTGTATCATTCGGGGTATTCCAGGGAGAGACGTGTCTAGGAAGGCAGCCTTTTGCAGTCACTCTCTGCACTGAGATTACAGCACCGGGCTATTTGTGTTTCTCCTCATCCCTGTTTCTCTCTGTCTCTCACTCTCTCCAGCTGGTGTAAATGACTGCTGCTGCCTCCCAGAGCAAGATAACCTGCTCAGTCAGCTGGAGCCCCCTGCGGACAGCTGTCTCGCTTTTAGCTGATGGAAAACTGCTATAAGCGCTGAATGGAAGAGCGTGGAGCAGCGACCATACCAGCACGAGGAGCTGCTGCAGCAGCAAGAGCGAGCGAGGACTCTATTGTTCCCCGGTATTAAACAGTTTTTCCTTTTCAACTGCCATGCACAACAGCGGGAGAGAGGTTTCCAGTGCCTTTCTCCCCGTGAAGAAATTCTGAAGAGGGGAGGATCGTTTGAAGAAGGTTTCGTGGCGGTGCTGCGGGTTTTGGACGCAGCAGCAGGCTGCTGGAGGCATGGGGGTGAGCGAGGGGAGCGCTTCTCTCTGCCGTGCTCCAGGGGTTTCTGCCGTGCCCGCTCGGTGCGTGGGAGTTCTCGTGCTTCTGCTGCTGGGGATCTGGGACGCTCGTGCACAAAGTGAATTTCAAACTTCATCCGTGTATTTGTGGAAGACCGGTAAGTAAGGATGCCGTGATAACACAACAGCAGTGTATTGAGTTTTTGTTGTAAGTAATAAGCTTTTTGTGTGCTTTGTGTATGTGGAGGGAGAAAGTTAATCTAAATAACTAATGTTTACTGACAGGATTGTAGGGGGAAAATAGGTCATCTTACAGAATTCCACTATCCAAGCAAATATTGCAATTAAAAAACTCCACGTTTGTGACTCTGTGGCACTGTTACTGGGATCTCTTATATATTTTCTGTGTCTTCTGAGGTTTTTCATTTTGTTTAGCAGCTCTGTGCTGTGCATAAAGATCAGAGTATTGTTGCCTGTCCACAATGAGAAGGAACAATTATTGTAATTGGAGTCAGCATCATTAAAAGTGCTCTAAACATATTGAATTTTCACAAAGAAAGATGTGATTCAGCATGTCTAATCTTTGTGTCCTGTGCTGAGATGTAATATATTCAGTGTGGTAATTGATGGGGAGTTTGGTTTGTTAAATTTAGGTTTGTTCCACAGTATATAGGACACATGAAAGATAATGATGGATTAGGTGAAATTATCCAAGTGATGCCAGATCTCATAACCAAAGAGCCAAAGGCAAATAGGCTATGTGGATTCAGCACCACAGTAGATGGATAATTTCCCCTACGTTGACCCTAATGAGTTACGTGTCTGTTTTAAAGATTGCATAGTCATAACAGTGTTTCAACCTTAATGCTGCATCAAAAATCAGTGGGGAATTTTCCTGTGTCTATTAATATATTACATTAATTCAGGACTTAAGCAGTGATGAATATGTGCATTTTAGTTGTCTTGATACAGTTTTAGTTCCTATGTAAGTAGAGTCAAACTCTCATTTAGGAAATTTAAAAATTTCAGACTGGGCAATATTTCACATTGGCTTTGGCAGTTAGCTTCCTTTCCTGTGTGTTGCCAGGAATAAAAAAATCCAAAAAGTAGTAGTTCTGTTTAAAAACTGATTTTCCATTAAAGTATAATACAATAACAAGAGAGATTCCAAATAAATCATTTGTCTGAAAAACAACTTTGAGCAGACAGTCTCTTTCCTGGATGGAGGGACCCAGCCTTCTGCCACAGAAGCAGATCAATTTACAATTACAGTGATATCCTGAATTTTTTAAGAGGCTCCATCTATCCAGCAGCTCAGAGAGGAGATTAAAAGGAAATTCATTTAAACAAGAAGACAAGCTTTCCAATAACACTAGAAAGAGAAATCTGAAGAAGGGAAAATCCTTTGCAACTTTCACTTCTGACTGAAAGATGGGTTACACAATGACAGTGACTTTTTTTTCCCTTTTAAACCACTGACAAGTTAAAAACAGTTTCCAGTTCCATTACAGACTTGTAAGTTTTCAACACACACTTAAAAAGAGATGATATACGTGCACTGGCTTATGCAAAGGCACAGTAATAATATCACATTTTCATACAGCGTTTCACATTTACTCTAAGTTGCTAGGTATCAGCAAAACAAACTCTCCAGCATTTTATTATGTCTCCATTTAACAGTGTAATGGGTTGTATTTAAAAATGTTAAAGTAGTAACATAGTTTGAGGATGCTAATAATAATTCTAGTGAACTACTACTTAAGAACACGTGCAGTCAGGTTGCCATGGACTTAACTCCACTTACTTTGCACATAGTACACGTGCTCTGAAGTCATGTCAGTTAAACCAGCAAGAAGGAAACTGTGTTGGCTTTTGTCCTCTCCCCCTTTTCTCCCTTCCTGACAAAGACTGCTCTTAAGAAACTTTTGTGTAGAACAGGTATGATCCAATTACTTTGCCTAATGAAGAGCTAGTTCTTCCCTTCAGCTTTCCTTCTGTGACCTCTCTTGTCTGTTTTGCCTACAGTAAGAAATATTGCAGCCATAACATCAGTGA
This sequence comes from Edolisoma coerulescens, assembly GCA_013397115.1. Classification (NCBI taxonomy): domain Eukaryota; kingdom Metazoa; phylum Chordata; class Aves; order Passeriformes; family Campephagidae; genus Edolisoma; species Edolisoma coerulescens. The sequence continues at coordinate 735,690 of VWZW01013751.1, read as the reverse complement.
TTAGATGAAAACATGGTGAAAAACAAGTAATGAAAAACAAGAGTGGCTCTTTTCAAATGATGAATGGCAAGATGCAGTGAATAAGACACTGCATCTGTGTTTGGCTCCAAATTAAATTTTTGCACTCTTTTTCTTAGCTGTGCATTGAATTCTTTTGTTTTCCCCCCTCCACTTGTGGGAGGATCTACAAAGTGAACTGGGAGAATTTCTGGTCAGTGGTCTGAAGAGATATGTAGTATGGGATGTATAGAGTTCAGCTAAAATATCAGAGGGAAAAACAAAACTGAACAGTAGTGAGCTCATGCAATTCAGATGATATTTTCCCTCTCTGAAGGAGAGAGGTCAGGGGAATGTGTGTCTGAGACTTTGTCTAGGCAATCAGCTTGATTATATGCCTTTTGGGACCTCTTATGTCCATTTTTTGAGAACCATGCTATTTTTGTATTGAATTTAGTCTGTCATCAGCTTTTGTAAGTGCTGTTCATGACGTGCATCTGTCTTTTTAACTGTTTTTGAAATAATGCCTTGGTGTATGCTACTCTGTGGCTTCTATACTGCATTACATTTTCTTAAGGATGCCCTTGACAATAATCTATGATGGTTATGAGGTTTGAGTTGAGGCATGTTTTCTTCTATAGAATAATAGNTTTTTTTTTTTTTAATGGGGTTTGAAGGGTTTTTTGTTTTGTTTTGATGGAAAGAGGGGCGGAGTGTGCTAATTCAAATTTCAAGTGTTTTCTTTCAGTCCATGAAAAGCTCTCAGGGGACATGATTTCCAGTTTACTACCATCCTCCTGTCTCCTCCTGTCTACTACCATAAAAATCTGAGGTTATTGCAATACTCAGTTTAACAATTTGGGGGTTTAATTATCTTTGTTTCAGCATGGTCAATGTTGTGAATAATCTCCTTTGAGCAGGAAGGTTGAGCTAAAGGTTATCTCCAGAGGTCCCTTCTAATCTTCACCCATCCTGTGACGTGGGTGCCATCACCAAGTAATTTTTACTAATGCAACTGAAACTGCTTTGAAGTTTTGGCTTTTGTTACTTTTTTTGATCTCTTGAGAGAATGGGTATTCGGTGTTCTGCTCTGTTTAATGGACCTTCAGAGTTGTGAATGGCATTTAAATGAACACAGTTGATTATAGTTACAAGTGATTAAACTAGGTTTCTCACCAAACTTTCTCATTCCATCCTGTACAGACCTGGTGTATGCATTTTATTCAGCTACAAATACACAGCTGGTTCATTTTGTGTGGTCACTGGGAAAGCCATCTTGGTTTTTTAACATGAACTAAAGCAAAGTGATGAAACAGCAAGATTCCCAGAGTTGAGGCATGGTGTGCATCTGCTTGATGATCTGAGCTAGAAAACAGCAGCTTTTAGCAACTTATGGAGGGGAAGTTGTGGTAGTGAGGACTGGGGATTATATTGGTGTGAGGTTGACACATACTGCCAAGTGTTGAACTTTTTATGTTGAAACGAATTTTTTTTAGTGACATGTTTTGTTCCCGAGTAATTTCCTTTCTCTGTTTTAACTGATTTCCTTTGCAATGAGCAGTTGTTTGCTTCAGGTTCTACACTGCTACATTGAACTTCTGTGAGTTCCTTAAATGCCATATTTATTCTACGTTAACTTTTATGATTTGCTTTAGAATTTTACTGGATATTATTGAATTGTATCTGAAGGGAAGTTGTCAAGAGTGGAGCCAGGCTCTTCTCAGTGTTGCCAAGCAATAATACAAGAGGCAACAGGCAGAAACTGATGTACAGGGAGTTCCACCTGAATACGAGGAAGAGCTTCTCTACTGTGCAGGTGACCAAGCACTGGACAGACTGTCCAGAGAGGTTGTGGAGTTCATCTCACTGGAGATATTCCAGAACCGTCGAGATGCAATCCTGTCCCGTGTGCTCTGGGATGACCCTGTTCGGGCAAGGAGGTTGGACCAGATGACCCACTGAGGTCCTGTCCAACCTGACCCATTCTGTGATTTTCATATTCAAAGACACCTTATAATCTTGTGATACTGCCCACCATGGGCTAAGATGTTGATGTATCTGTAAGTTTTGCAGTGAACAATGTGATGACTGCTGATTCCTAAGTGAAGACACCTATAAAGTTTTCACTTTTTTCACTTTACATGAAGATGCATCTTTTTCTTGGTCTGTCATTTCATCGTGCAGGACATATATTTACCATTTCTTTACACAACTGACTAAGCATAGGCATTTCTTGCCCCATCAGAAGTCTCTTTTACTTCTTTCTACCGTCTCCTTCGTTTGTTTTTGTTAAATGAATTGACATGCTGATCTGTGATGTGCTGCCAGTGTTGGGTGTAATGCCTGCCTACTGTTACTAAGATATATATAGATATAACATATATATAATACGGTGGTTAATTACTGAAGAATGCACAAAATCAACAAGGTTCTATCACATTAAAATTGCATCTTCCAACAGCTTGAAGTAGTGCACGTTACACCTTTGAAGTGGAAGATGAAGCATCGGATTAATATCTCTGGAATAAAAAAAGTCATCAGAAAAAAATCCAGGATGCAGTGCCTTTTCTATCATTATCTGTTTTAAAGACTATTGATCAGATCTCAGATAATACAGATAGGTGTAGCTCTACAGAATTATTTGAGATATCTGCAATTGTTGATACCAAGACTTGATCTTTGGTATAACAATTGCAGCTGGACATTTCCCCTTCCTTTTAGCAAGGGTAGAACTTGAAATAGGATTTCTGTGGGTAGCAGTGCTGTTTTAACATTAAAGTGGAAAGAGAAAAAAGTCACTGTTTCCTGAAGAGACCAATTAAATATCTATATTTTCCTGCTTATGTTGTGTCTCCTAGAGGAGAATAGGTCCTTAGATGATAACTTGTTCAACCTTTGATGCAGTCAAGAATCAGAGGAAAGGCAATAATATCTGTGTAGGCAGCATACAGAAGCTCATAGGCACTTTTGGGGTAGTGGAGGCCTGGAGTGAAACAGTGGGCCGGGTGGTTTCTGCTGGGGCCAGAGGGTGTTGCAAACTCTGCAGTCCAAGAGCTCTCCTTAATCACTTTCTGATCTTTTTCTGGCAACAGCATCTGTATGGGATTTATCCTTGTTCCATTGCCTGGGGAAGAGGTCTACCCAAGGGCCTCCTGCTTCCAGAGCCTATAAACAAATGTTTTCTGTTTCAAGGTGTTACTCTTGGATTTTGTAACCAAATCACACTTCACTGCTTGGTATGACCTTGGGTCTCAACACTCCTCTGATTTTCAGCCTCTTGGTTTCCTACTTAATCGGAGAGAGGAACAAACAAAACATTTACCATTTACAAACACAACAGGTACCATTGTGTCCTTGCCATGTTTTACATTCTAAGGGCCAAATCTATTTTAAAAATAGTTTGGTTCCACAAGTGGAATTTTCAACAGTTCTGAAATTCCTCTTCTAGCATCTTTGGTGCCTAAAACCCATAAAATCACTGAATAAAAAGTCTTAATTTTATTTTCCCTGTGTATGACCCTAGGACTGTCCTATTTTCACTGCACTGAGTGTTCCTATCTCATTTTAATGCCTGAGGAGGACAGAAGTCCTTCCTAGGACTGGCAGTCCAGCAGGCATTTCAAAATGTACCTAAATACACACTGACAGGAATTATCAGAAGGGAAGAGGGAGAGAGAAACATTACATAACCAGACCTCTGATTAAAGCACTTACCTTTCAAGGGCTGTGACATCTTGTTTGTTGGGGCTGTTCCATTACACTGGCAAAACTTCCTCACTTGTTTCAGTTTGTTTTGTTTTTTTTTTTTTTTTCCTCCAAATGGGAGTAAAGACTTTTTGCAGTAATTTCACATTGAGACTGGAGACAGATAAGCCTGTGTCAGTAACTAGGAAACTCCTGATTTTAAAGAGATTATGAAGAAATGATCTGAAGAGGAGGATTAGATGTTAGGGAAAATGCTAAATGAGAAAAAAATGTTTTATCTTGAGACCTAACTGTCAGGAAGGGAATTCACATATGATGATGAAAGAGGGCAATGAGGACCTCTTCAAGGGAAAATAAAGCCCTACTTATGGCATTGTGAACTTCAGCTGGTGCCTGCACATCCTTGAGGAGAGAGGACTGTCAAGATTTTTAAACTCTCCTTGATTGTAAAAGGTGGTTTTGCAGATTCATCTTTTTGATTCTCTGGTCTTCAGTTACAGAATAAGATAAAAGGAGTATTAATAAAAACTGTATTTCATCACTTTTTCAAAGAATAAAAATTATTCAAGCAAAATGTGCTAAAGAAACATTACTGTTAAATATAAATGATCTTCCAGGATAGAATGTGATTAAGTGTTGGTTACACATACACTGCATATATTCACATTAATTAGAGTTTATCACTTTTATTACATTCTGTTATGTGCATCTAAGCAACCACACTCTTTGCTGTCGTCTCCCAGTTAAATCTGACTTCTGTGTAGTCAAATGGGGCTTGTCTATCTGGGTCTTGAATAAGGAAATATTCATTTTCATTAGGCATGTTCATCACTGTTGCTCTTTGCCCTCGTTTATAAAATATCCTTTCAGATTTTTTATTCAAAAGAAATTTTGCAAAGCATGTATTAAGTCTTTGACTAATGTAAAAGACTTGTAGTGCAGGCTGGCAACAAAATATTTGGCAGAGATGCAGAAAACGGTTGCTTTAAGGAAACTATTTATAAGTGTTGTTTATTATTCTGTCCTTATTTAACAAAATCAAAGTAAATATTTAAATGTTTGGATGAAAATGTTGTGCTGTGAAATTCTTTCTCTTATGCAGTTATTTTGCCATATTTGAAGTAGGAAAATAGAAAAAAGCGTGGCTGGTATTAAAAGCCTCTAGTTAAGATAAACAACTACTACATGCTAGGGCAATGGTTGATTTCACTTGTAGGATGGCATTTTGAAGCTGTCAGAAAAGCGGAAAATGGTAGCAGAGGATGTCTGGATTGTTTTTAGCAAGTGCCCTGAAGTGCTTATGCTAACTGGATCAGCTGAATCCCTCAGCTCATAGGGATGCTCGAATAAGAGAATGCCTCAAAAGCTATGGGTTGTTTTATTCTGCAGGCTGCTATCCAGTGTTGAATTAATTCAGGATTTTTAATACCTTGTAGACCAGGGTTTAACTCCACAGTTCCCTATTTCACTTGATGTCATTTTTTATCCTGCTTGTCCACAGCATTCTTCAGATAACAGAAGTGTGTATCTTTTAACACAGTAACTTCAGATTTAACAGAAAGCCCAATTCCCATTATATAAAGTATAGTATTATCAAAGACAAGTAGGAATCAATATTTTGAGTTAAATCTCTCTATGGCATAAATTAAATTGTGCATTAAACTTTGTATTGCGAGAAAATAATTTCTGGGGTAAAGGACAATACATATATTTATCCTGTTTATTGAAGTTTACATCCTGGATTCATGTCTTTTTTTCTTTTTCTTCTATTCTTCTGTGGTCTGCTCTCTCTATAACAGGGTGGAGAGATCCTTTTTCTGGATGCATGTCTAGTCAAAACCTCTGTTTCTCTTTCTTAGCCTAGCAAAACTGAAAAAAGTAGTGGGTTCCTTGGGTGAGATATGTTAAAATTGTCGGTAACAGAAGTTTAAGACCTGGTGGGTTTGTGTAGCACCTCAGAGAAAGCAATGGGCTGACAATGGGAGGCAGCAGTAGCATTGACTTGGGTTCTATTTATGGATTCTTCTTTCTTTTTATGTCTGTTTCTGTCTAGTAAGGCAGAAAGAATACATGGAGTTACTAAAGTAATGGAAGAATTAGAAGAGAGAACTATATACAGAAATCCTAAAACTTCATGTTATTGGGTAAAAGTTTTCCTAAATAATCACAATTAAAATAACTGTATTATGTGGATATTAAAACTTAGTCAAATGGAAGTTAATGTAAGCAGGTTTTTTACCCCAAGCACAGATTATTGTCCTCTAGGAAATCTCATTGTTTACCATTTTCATATGAATTCTGCACAGTGTTAAACTTATCAGTGTCTGGGATTTCACACAAAATCCAACAGCCATTTATTATAGCAATCAGCACGCTATCAGCATTAATTAGCACTGTGATTTTTGGTGCTGCTGACATTGCTCAAAGTTGTCAGTAGACCACAATAGCTAGAGCTTTTTTTAAATTGCTTTCTGTAGTTTGTGAGCATTGCCAAGATTCTTTTGGTGATTTTATGAGATGGAAAATCTGGTGTGTTTGCATGGATTCAGGGGATGAGTGCCATTAGATGCAGCCTTTATTGACAGGCTCAGATGGAGGTTTCTTGTGTGATCCCTTGTGAATGATGTTGCTGGAAAACAAGCTTTCAAATGTCCGAATACCCGTAAGAGTTTTCCAGGTGTTTTGAGGGGGAAAGAGATTATGCGACCGTTCCTCTCAGTCTTTTTGTATTACATAAAGTGAGTTTGAGGGTATTAATTGGAAAGGGTTTCTGATGTAATGAGACAAACATTTTTAAGATTGATGATGTCTGCTAATCCAATGAGAAATTTCTTAATGAGAGACATTATTACTTTCTACCTCCTGTATTATGCAAAATGAAATGTTTTTATTAGCGAGCAATAGTATAACTCTCCTTATGTGTGCTGGGGAATAGCTATTTTACCACCCAGCCATTAGAGAAATAAAGAATAGAACAGAGAGAGATTGTTTTATAATGACTTGTGTTTGTACAGTGCCGAGCACAATTGAATTATCTTCATTTGCTGGTGTTCCTATGTACCACAGCTTTATACAAAACAACATAATTAAGACTTGTTAAAGATGCTGTTTACAAAGATACAAAGATAAATTATTAACATTATAAAGGAGCATCCAAATAATGTTAAGTGCCAAAAATAGTTCAAATAGCTGATATCAAGATGCCATACTAGAAGATACTGGAGGAGAGAATTATTTTCATAGGAAAATAGCGTTATGAAAAACCTTGGAAAGCGGATTCTCTGTGTGATAGCTCCAAAATGCATTGTTGGGAGAAGATATTGGGAGAAGAGGAATGTTTTTAATTAAAAAAAGTTACTTAGTGTTTCTGCATTCACAGATGTAGCAGTCATCCCTTCTTGCAAGTAGCAAAACTCTTGTTTTGAATTTTATATGAATGCGCTTGATTATCCTAAAAGAACACTTGTGTTGAGTAAAATTTTGCTTGTTTTGCAGTGTTCTATTGGTGGTTTAATCAAGTATACATTGTGAAGAATTTTGTCCCATTTTATTCTGCTTGACTTAATTTTCTTGTGGTTTTCGGTCAAAATAATTCCTGGATTAGAGGAATAGGGTGGAACAAGAAGGGAAAAAGCTGTTGAGGTAGTCATAAGACTCCTACATCTTGCAACAAGGAACATAAACCTTTTTTGCAAAAGCTTCATTATAAGCTAGAAAAGAGGCTGGATCTTGAATCCAGTCTCAGCTCTGCACATCGTTTGCAGTGGTGATGCTGGGAATCTGCTCCTCTATAAAGTCCTATTTACCTGAATATAGTTTTGTGTAGGTCTGTGCAAAAACAAAACAGAAACAACTTTGAGTCTTGAGGTTTTTGATACAGTTATTAGACAGTACCCAAGGAACCAATGCTTTAGCACACTCGTAGTACCTGGCATATGCAAGAAAAAATGGATGTAGTGGAGAAGACCAGCAGGACACTTGAGAGAAAGGAAGACAGAAGTTATTCTCCACGTGAGTGGAGAATACAAACATGAAGAGCATGGGGCAAGAAACCAGCAGGGTTATTTTTCTGTTGAAATCAAATATTTAAAATAGATTGTGAGATTGAAAAAACTCAGGGGGCTGAGAGAAGGGGCAAATTCCTGTATGAACAGATATGGACATTTTTAAACTAACATGACTTTTCTAATGAATCAGTCTGGAAGCTATTTGCGTGCAATATTTCCAACAATACATATAGCTCTGTGTGCATGCCCACGTGTGTGATGTGTATGTGATGGTCTGAAGACACTGTTGAACACTGCTGTATGGTTCCAATTGAACTACTTCAAAATAAGTAAAATAATAGATTATCTACGTTGTCTTCTTCCTGACTAGAACAGTGGCACAGCTTGAATTTGAGGTCGTATCTAATGAAATGTTTTTTGGTTTTTTTCTGTGCCACTAATTCCTTTTTAGAAATTCCACCTTCATGGCTGCTGAGCTTGCTATTTTTAGGAGGCATACTTTGAAGGCTGTCATTGAAATTACTTTTTTTTTTTTTGCCTGTTTATTTGTTTGTTATTTTAATCCTAAATGAAGTTCACAGTCAGCATTGCTTTTTAGATGGCAGCATTGGAAAGACTGCCTTGTTCTTGTAAGATGTGCTTGGTGCCATGCAGGAGATAATGAAAGGAAGAGGAGGAAGAGTGATAAAGTGACAGTGCATGCATGCAAGATTTGTAGTCTTAAACTTGATGTGGATGAATGACTCATGCCTCTCCATATTTCAACTTGATATATGAATGTCAACACCTCGGGAGTAGTTTGGGTACCTGAACCATAAAGCCAGGAAATTCAGGTTATTTTCATGTCTTTGTAGGGAGAATGTTATGTCCTGTGCCATAAACATATGAGTTCTCTGAAACTCCACAAAGTGCATATCACGACAGATTTGTATAGGTGATTCATATATTTACTAGTGATAAGTGCTTTATTTTCTCCCCCTCTGTGTTAAATATACTTTAAAAGCTTTATGGAGGAAATCCAGATGAGTATTTGTACTGATTATAACTGAGTCTGGGTTCTTTTGTCACAGTACAGATTTGAACTATTCTACCAGGTATACTGCCAAGTACATATGATGGAAGTAACTCTAAAACAGTGAGTTTGTTGTACAACTAGAGTACTACTTGTTCTTTGAGTTAGTATTAGTTTTGTCTTTTTCTTAACTCTGCAAGAAGTTCATTTTATTGCTCTGAGAATGTGATATAGTGAATGCCTTCTCTTGAAAAAACACTGAATTTTCTAGATTACACGCTTCATAGTTCCTTCTGAACAGTATAGTGCTTAGTTTTAACAGGAAAGTAATAGTCTTTAAGGGTCAGGATCCACAGAAGCTGAAATTGGGTAATAAAGGTTTTACTTTTTGGATGCAGATATAGGTATTTAAAATAGGTGTGTTTTGCTGAAGCCTCATATAAAAGGAAATTGATGATTAGGAATGGAGTCACAGTTCAGTGAACTAAAAATTACTGCCATGCATGCAGAAAAAAGTTTCTCAAAATAACAATCTGTTGCTTATGTAATGTCTTCAGCACTCTCATTTAAGAAATAGGTTTCCTTGTTTCAATAAAAGTGTTATTATGAGACTAGAAAGAGACAAACCAGTGAACCTGTGTCTCAGTGGAAATGAAATATTGTTACTGTTCACATATAGATGCTATCATTTGGTGTAAGCCATTTTAAGAAAGATGATAGATAATTTTCTTATAAAGGAGCTTATGTATCTTTTACAAAGGTTGTATATGTGCCTTCTCAACTTGCTGGTTTAGTAAATTAAAGGCACTCTTCAGTAAAGGCCTATAACTTTCCGAGTATGTTGTTCCTCGGACAGTAATGCACTGTTATCCAGAAAGCTGTTTATTATTATTATTATTAATAGTAGTAGTAGTATTAATTATTCTATGTATGGAATACAGTCTGTATATAATCCCATGAAAGTGATGAGTAGCACTACTAGAGGCAGGTGTTTATTATAAAATATGGATTTAAGGAGAAGTTGAGATGAAGAAAAGGTGCAACTTAATTAGAAAATATTAAATGGAAGAGCAAAGAATTAGTTTTCAGTCTTGTCATGCCTATATTAGTTGCTAATGCAATTCAGTTTTGCAATTTCTCTTCCTTTTAGGACAGACATTCACCACATTTTATGCAAATGTTACCAGAGAGAGTTATTTTGGAAAGAAAAGACAAAATATATTAGGAAGCCATAAAAAAAGATTTCCTGCTTTCTGTGTAATGAATCAGGTAATAGAATGCCTTTTTGTTAACTGGTTGGTTTTTTTTCCATTGAGGCTATGTAAAAAAGAAACAAGCTATCATTAGCTAAGGCTTATTAAATCTTCAGAATGTTATTAAAGTAGTTTAATCTAGTCAGACATATCTGGAAAAAACAATGAAACAACCCCAAATATAAAAATTGGAGTGTAGACCATAAAAGACAGCAAGTCAGATAAAAAAACCATATAAATCTTCTGTGTTCTACTGCTTCACCTGTGTCTGGAGCTAAGAGTTCGCATATTTTGCTGCAATCAGTTAGAAAGGAGGAGTCCACTTGAAGTAGAAGTGCTGCTTTTGGTTTTGAATTTTTAAAGTAAAGATGAAGAAGGCTCCCTGAAGATAGAAATTCATTAAGAAAACCAAAGACTTTTTGGAGAATATGTTCTATTCAGGGTGGTTTTCTGTTCCCCACTTTGTATGTCTCAGAGCACACTGGAGCTTCTAATGAAAAAAATAATACAGTTCATTAATGTGGAAAAACTTCTGAAAGTAGCTGAAGTCTCACAGCATTCTGGGAATTAGTTTGAACATAATTGGTTGGATGTCAATATTAAAAAGCACTCTAATGAAAAAGAAAATGCTCAAGCTATGATAGTTTGCTGCTTCTGATGAAAAATTTAATGAGGCTGAATAATTAACCCCTTCTCTCTTCTTTCCTCTCAAACTGCCATGTCTTTCCCAATTTCTGCTTTACATTTATTGTAAATATTTTAAGCAGCAGAGTTTCTATCACTGTAATAGAAGGACTACACTGTTTTCTGTATGTCACACTATGCTAGTTTGCTTTTTTTTTATTTTTTTTTGTAATCCTTTTTACCTTCATGGCTAGATTACTCAAGTAGACTATTTGTCAGTTGTCATGCCCCTCAGCTATGACTTAGCTCAACTGTGCTTCGTGAAGTCTAATCTTTCCTGATAAATTCACTGACCAGTGTTGTGCCAAGCAGCACAGGATTTGCCATTTACGTAATGGTTACTCTAATTGGTTTAATGTGACTTCTAACCTCAGACTGAGAGTTACTTCCTTCTGAAATGTGATCATTGCCTGAATACATACACTTTCCAGTCACTGAGTTGACTCCTAATCACTTATTAAATAAAGTTATGAAGCACATGGGAGCTTTTCTATGAAGAACCTATTTATAAAAAAAAAAGAGCAACATAACAACCAAGAAGAACAAAACAACACACACAAACCCACGTTGTGGACATTTTCTTCTGGTATTTGAGTTGTCATCAGTTTGATATGATATGCATTGTTTTCTTAAATATATTGAGTTCTATGAGAAGTACAGATAGGTTAGAAATTAATCATATAGACTAGTTCTTTAAAACACAGTAAGTTTTTGTATAATACTGAGGTTTTACTGAGTTTTCAAATTGATCATCTATGATTATTGTTTTTCCTTTTTTTTTTTGGTACATATGATAGTTTTTAGGTCTTCCCAGTTTCTCACATGGCTTGTATTAGCACTTGCATATCCTACCCCTTTTTTGTTTCAGTGAGCTAATGGATGCTGTATGAGATGTTTGTCCCTGTGACCTGGGTCTGTTTTAGCTGCCTGTTCAATAACTGCTCAGTATTCTGGAGAAGAAACATGTTTTTACTGCCATAGGCCTCTACCTGCATCAAGAAATAGTGGTTCATCCTTTTTGTCACGTTGTGTTAATGCACTTCCAAAGAGAAGGATGATCTGCAAAGATGGTCTTACTTATCTCATGCTGTCAAAATCCAAAAATTTTTATCAAAGATGAATTGAAGTTAGAAGACAAAGCCTGAACCAGTTGGGTGCTTTTGTTAATGATATTCTAGATCTGTAGATGTTACAAGCCCTGAATATCAGGCACATCATGACAGCAATGCAAAACTGGATTTTAATATTCAGCTGCTCTCCCTAGAGACATTTGGTGCTTCAGAAGGCTGCTGTTCTTTAGAGCCTGCGGCCTCAAAGATAACCTGGAATGCCAGATAAGGAAATTGATAGAGCTGTCAGTGGTTTGCTGTGCTCCACTTCCCAGGCCATGAGACACCTTGTCACATGGAATACTCATGATATCATCCAGTAGATGACACTGAGAGATCCTAACTTTTTCCTCACTTCCTAAGGAAGTGAGAAACTTTTAGTGTTAGCTAAAATAAACAAAATATGACGCATAGCTATACAATTTTTTAACAGAAATTTTTGCTTTTTACCTAATTCCATTTCATTAAACAACTATGATTTTTTTTTTTCTTTTCACCATGGTCAAGAGAGGTGTGTAAATTTGAATCTTTCTAGCAGGAAGTTTAGTTCAGCTAATTAACTGTTGTAATAACAGTGTACATCTGTTTGATTTTTCCATTGGGAAGATAAAATTTTGGGGTCCAACTTGATATGCATTTAGCTCCTGTGAATTTAATGTCATGTCTCAAGGTAACACTTCAAGTGCTCATCCTTTTCACTGGATACTAAAGGAGGAAAGAGTCTCCATGTGACGTTCCTAGATGGTTTTTTTTGTGTTTCAATTTATATTTCTTAATAAAAATTCATCTTTCTTCTTTAATATGTATTTTGTAGTATCACTTTCTTTGTGCAGCTCAATACACTGAGACTTCCTTTGTTAAATCCTTTAAATTTTAATATAGATCAGAATGATAGGGCTTTCCCCATCATGGAGGCATCCTTAAACTTTCTTTCTTTCTGTCTTGAATTACACCTAACTTTTCAGAAGCTCATGCACTTTACTTTCATTTTCTTTTCAATTTTATTTAAAGGAATATGTCTTAGTTGCTGTTGCTGACATTCAATACAAATGCCCAGTGCCAATTGTCTTGTGTTTAAACAACCATGTTAAAATCTACTTAAAAAAAAAAAAAAAGCTGTAAGATGTGTCTTCTATAAGAAGAGTTTCAAAATGAGAACACATTGTTTAAAAACATTTGTAATGGAAAAGCTTTCAAAGTGAAATTTACTTTGTGGTAGCCATTTATGAGACAGGCAGTTTAGTACTATTGCAAGCTTCTGCTTTTATCTGCCTTGATAATAATGCATCAATCTGCAGTGCTGGTAAAGATACAGAAATTGATCCCAGCAGCACAGAAGCAACGCCCATTTTAATTTTAAAGGTCATGCTTGTGCAATGCCTTTTGATGAATTAGTAATTAAGTCTTTTTTTTTTGACAATTTTGGTTAGGCTTTGTTTTTGTGAAGTTTTACGATGATTTTATTTTTCCAATTTAGTATCCTTATGTAGCTTTTCAGTACAATTTGGGAAGGTAAACAGTCTTTCTACTTCAGGGATATAATGAATGTATAAGCATTCTTCCAGCTCTAAGACTGCCTGCAGTTTCAATGCCATCCAACTACTCACACTAGCTAACAAGATAATTTTGTAGTTTGTTTGCAAACTGGAAATTAGGTAAGGCATTTTGAAATGTAATATTTATTCTCTGCCTAGCGCAATTAAGAGTTTCTTTGCATATTATTAGTCTTTTATTATTACTCATGTGCTTGTAAGAACATATTTCATAAGCACAGTCTGGTGCTTCTGTGTTTTTAGAATATTCCTGAACACTTTGTGGTGATTCTAAGCAGCCTCTTGGAAATGACTCTATCATTGTAGTGATGCTGCAGAATTACTTAATGTAGTTTTTGTTGCAGAAAGGTCTTTGCTGTCTATTTCTCAGTGTCAGGATTTCTGACATCCTGGCAGGTTATTGTAACTCAGCAGATACTCTTAGACTTGATCTTTAATCAGTAAACTCAGACTGAAAGTTTGGCGTGTATCTGCTTCATTCTTAACTATGGACTAATAGTGGGGCAGATGGATTCACCCTGTTCAGTGAAGGTGCCATAAAGAGAGCTCTTTGGAACTGTAAATGTTGCTACCAAATACAGCTAGTGCTGCTGGCATTTTGGATTGTTGTACTTGACTTTTGATGTCTTTAAAATCCTCATTTATGAAAAAGACAATTTTATTCCACTTTTTACAAAGCCCTTTATCAATTTTCAAAGGGAGGTCAACTAGCTAACCTTGTGTAAGAAAAGGTGAGCACTTGGGCACAAAGAAGGAAACAGGTATCTGTATTTTGCAATAAATATATTAAATAAGGAAATTCTTTTGTGTGGATTTTCAACTTAATTACCTATTATGTAATATTTTTATTGCTTTTATTAAAATTTTTCTGAACATTTAAAACAAGCTATCTAAAATACATGTATATTTGAAGAGTTTACATTGTCACAAAAGTATATCTTAAAATTTCTTTATAAATGCCAAGTTCTTAACTGCAAAAGTGATTTGTGGGGCTTTGCTTTTTTTTTTGAGAGGCACATATGTTAAAGCTGTCAATACAATGTTTGGTTGTAAGTAAAACTCACAGCACTATTAATACTACTTTATCAGCATGTTGTTTTCATACAATGTGTTCTCTTTGTGTCAGAGTATTCTGCCATTAGTTCAGTGGATTTGGTGATAGGTTGTTATAACTGCATTTCAGAATATAGAGATAAAATCATCTATAAATACAGATCTCTGTCAAGCAGAGCTAGCTGCTTCATTTGAAGTGTAGAGAAAATTTTCTTCTTGTCAGTTTTTTAGAAGTTTGGATTTTGTTCTTTGTTAGAAACAGGAAGTAAACCTTTGTTAGGTAACAGGAAGAAAACTAACATTTTCCTGATCAAACCTGTATCTTTATGTGTGTTTCCTTTTTAATAGCTTGATGCCTTCAAGTATGAGCCTTAATTTAATGATCATAGATTTTGATTCCTGAAGTAATCTATCTTTCTTCAAAGTTCTTGATGCTATCCCTGCTTGAAAGTGCAACTTGAAATGATACTTTCTAGATTTATTCCTGGTGTTTAGAAATAACACTGTTTTGCACAATGAAAAGTAATTAAGTGATTCTTAAATGAAAAATAAAAAGCTTACATGAGTCTTTTCTTTTTGTTGTTTTGGGCAACCTTCCCTAAGTAAGGTTTTATTACTGGCAAATCATTTTGGTAATTATTTGTGATGGATTGGACTAATTATTAGAAATTTCATCACATTTCTACTCCGTCTTTTTTACCCCCTAAGTATAGTACCTTGGATATTCAGTGTTTAGAACTGCATTAGAAAAACACGCCATATGGTATTGCTTGTCTTCCCTGATTGAATGTAACAGCTGTAGCACCAGCTGTTACTTTGCAGATTCCTAAGTAGACTGTACAGATTTCATCTGTAAGTGCTCAGGCATTCACTTTCATATTTGTTTTCAGGATGGATTGTCTGAAAATTAGATTATGATTTATTCAAAAATATGAAAGACATCCAAGTATGAATATTGTTTAAAATTAAGACTCTTTTCAGTCAGCAGTTTGAAACTTTATGTGCAAAATGAAAGCATGGCATTTTTGTAATGCAAAGACTTTGCTGTTATTTTTGTAAAGTTGCACTAGTAGAAGTAATCAATTGTATTTCTTTAAAAAAAGTAAACCAAAAAACAAACTTCTGCATGGAGTCAGGCTACACATATTGCATTTCCTTGTAATAAATGCACACAATGCATAAATGTTACATTGCATAAAATTTTCATGCTTGAATTTTCATCCTTCACATTTTTTGGCATTTTAGAGTTACTGAACTCTTTTAATTTCATTAAAATAATGAAATAATGCTTTTCTTAACAAAGTACAGGCTTGGTTACAATAAAAGCAAAGAGGCTTTTATTAACATTTAGAAGTTTGTTAGTAACTGGATCAAAATAACAAAACAGTTTTCTGTGTCAGAGGTTGGACAGCATTTGTATTTATTTATTTAAAGTTTCCAGTAAGTATTTCTTCTGTTGCATTTTGCTAGTGAAAGCAGAATCAGCAGAACTAAGCAGGACTTTTGAATGCTGGAAAGACCAGGGTATTCCCAGAGTGACTGTTAGAATACCCAAAAAATCTTGGGAGGCAAAGATTCAAGGAAGGAGTTTGTACTCTCAAGTAGTAGCAGATAGGATGGTATTCATGGTCCTATGGGAAAGACTGTACTGTATACCATTAGCTTATTAGTGTTTGTTCCATCTTCTTTTGCCCCAAACTGGTGGATGAGAACCTCTGTTGCCTTCAGGTGTTTATTTTGTGGCCTTTGGTATCACTGCCTTACAGATGCATGTGAGCTTTCTGACTGCTGTCTCCCACAGAGGGGGTGGATGGTTTCAAAGATTCACAGTCATTCTAGCTGGATGGGTTATTGATGAAATTGCTGTTCAGATCTGATGACAATTTAATACAGTGTATGATAACTGAACTGAGTGACCTTTGCTGCAATTGATGTTGGCCTTTTTCCCTGTTAAGTGACCACCTAATTTATCTAACTTAGAGGAAGTACTGTGATTGCTGCATAAACTGTCTTGGACAAAGATATCTCCCATTCATCCTGAAAAGGTTGAGTGGACACTAGTGATCAGAAAAGGTCAAAGAGCCTGATTTAAGATTTCTTAATTTTAGTGCTGTTTTTCAGAGGTAAAAGTACATCATCTAGCTAGGTGTCTAAGTCCCGTGTAGGTGAGCCTGGTGGAGGCAAACCAGTAGCATAGAAGACTTTAAGAGTGTCACCCAGGCTGTCAGTTTATAAGTGTTACACAGAACAAAATACAAGTTTTAGACTTGTCCTCAATTTTAACAGAAGACATCTAATTTTTTAGTTATATCATGAAGTTTCTGTACCTGTAGTTAATGTTTCATAGAACCAGACACAAATACTTATCTTCAGTGAAAGCTGGTAGATATTGATCAATTAAAATGTGATATTTAGGTTAATTTATACAGGCTATTTTCTGAAGAGTTTCTGTATCAGAACTTGCCTCATTCAAATGGCATTAGCTACCACTTCTATGCTGAAGCTCAAAATTGTCAAAGAGAAATGAAGAAGAATCAATCTACATGCTTTTCTTCAACATTTGTTGATCTAATCCACAAAGATAATTTTCTGTTTGATTATTCTGAATTTTGGCGTGTTTTACCAGGAGGAGATCGACACATTGATATTGTTACCTCCTGCTTTCTCTGTTAACCTGGTCACATTTGTCCATTACTTGTGATGTGTGCATACAGAGTGCACAGGAATTTCCTGCCTACTTAGAATATTATGTAGTATGTTGGGATTTTTTGCCATGTATTATAATCCCCCCTCACCTCCTTTCTTTTTTTTAAATTTTATTTTTGTATTTCGACCTGAAGCATTTGGAGATAATTTTTTCTTTGTTAGATTTAGTTCTGTTATAAGTCTTAACCACGGCTGTTGTGAATCCTGGGGGTTAGCACAGTGACACTAATGTTTAAAAATTTACAAACGTTGTTTCAGAATCATCTAAGCGACCGAGTCTGTTCTAACATGAGTTCCTCACTCTAACCACCCAATTTTCTAATGTCTTTATAAGTTAGTCTGAGCAGTAACGAGGGATGTTGAATTACTTCAAATCATTGAGGTTGTGTAATAAACTTTTTTTTCTGTACTTAATTAGGTAAAGTTCACTGTGTGTTTGTCATAGCAGTAGTGTACTAATGCAGAGAAGGGCTAAACTTACATAGTTGTGAGATTCAGGTCTCCTTGGGATTGTCCTAAATTGACCTGTATGAAGTACTCTAGAGTTAGAAATGCACCACTTCCATTTCTCATCCTTATATTGGCCAATAATGAAACATACGTAAACACAGGGCACTTTAGTCTGTGTTCTACCATGTTTTCATTTTACCTTCACTCATTCCATTGGACTGTAGTCATCATTCCAGTGTGTAGACGCATGTGCATGCTTGTCTGCAAGCTTATTTACCCAGGGCACAGTGTGACTTGATTGAAGTTTCATTACAAGCTTGTTAACAGCTCTCTTTTCACGCAAAGAGAGTGTGTAGAATGTCTGGCAGTTAATTAGTTCCCATCAGCAAAATTATTAGCACAGTAGGTCAGAGTTACTCCTGCCAAGTGAAAGCTTCAATAATGGGTACAGTATCTGGGTCAGAGACCAATCTGATCATAAAAACTGTGATCGCTTGGGCCTGGAGGGTGCAGGGTCAGGGCCAGAGGTACCGCCAAGCTCATGATGTAGAGTTGCTCCTCTATCAGTGATAGCATTACATGCTGAACGTTAGCAGTAGCTCTTTTTTATAAAACTTTTTGCTGACACTCTGGAATATCGGCCACTGTCAATAACAATGTTCAAGCATGAGGCAGCAGCTTGCATGGTGAATCACCTCCATAGGAGATGTGTGAATTGGGATGCTTTTTCTTTGAAAAGATAGCTCTAATAAGCATCCCATCACAGGAGGTAGGAGTCAACAGTCAAAACATTAGAGGTCACTCTCCAGGTAGCTAATCTGTCTGAATTTGCTCGTAAGTTTTTGTTCATATTTAATTCAAATGGAAATATCTATTATTTTATACATGTATATACTTCTCTGTTCTGAACCTGTACAGGGCATCTTTAATGCTGAAGTGTGTTTGGCAAAGAAAGTTGGCAAGACTGAGAAACTATCCTACTGATGTGTCTTTAAAATGTCTGTTTATGGAGTTCACCTATAAGTAATAGGACAGAAGGGAAATGAGACTGGGGACAGTTGATATCTTAGAAGTGGATCAAAAGCCTTCCCATTTAGTAAAGGACAGCTGTAGTATTGCTCCATCTGGGAAGAACTACTTCTGCCAATAATTCCCCCAGAACTGTGAGAAGAATATCCAGCTCAGCTCCAAAGCAGAACTACTGTAATACCTAATACATCGTTTCCATCAAGGTTGTTTTCTTTCTGAAAATTACATGTATACTCACAGAACATTTAGGCATCTTCTGTAATAAACTGAACCATAAAGGGATGGTTTTGTTTCCAGGAGCCCACATGCATGCCAGAAAATATTGTTGATCATAATTTTGTGGAAAGCAAAAGCATATGGTAGGTGCAAATGGGTAATTCAAGGAAATACTTCCCTGATGAAAATATACTTTTTTTTTAAACTTTGATTCTACCTATTCATTAAAAAAAAATTATCACCATTTTTTCCAATGTTTAAAATAACACTATGAAACTATTTATGAAAATATGCTTCCTATGAACCTGTCTGCCTATCTTACTTCTTTTTATTACTGTAGACTAGCAATTTTAAGATGTTCCAGCATCCAAACTTTTACTGCTGCCAGCTGACATGTCCCAATGCCTGTATATCGGTGCAATATCACACTTTTTGTCTGAAAACTGAGAATTTTTATTACCTTTACTATTAGTCACTTCAGAAAAATATTTATGTATATTTTGGTTTATCCTGCTATTCTTTGTTTTATATCACATTGAATACCATTACATACAAATCAGATTTCTTTCAGTTTGTTTTTTATAATTTTCTTAAAAAGTGAGTGAATAAGACAAATCAATTGGTACTGTTTTCCAGGTAAGTGTCAATAAAGGTTTTTTTTGGATCTATTAATAGTAGGGCAATGTGGCAATTTGAAACTATTTTTGGCACATTAGGAGTTTGTAAAAGATAAAGTAGAACATCTTTCGAGAAATCATACGCCCTGTTTAAATGAACCACCGATCCACGGACATTTGAGGTTGGTTTACAACGAGTTAAACTTCATAGGTGATGAACCCACATATGACAATGTTTGAACAGAAAACTATGCTGTTACCTGTTGAATTTCATACACATTTTTTGCTTTGTTATAAATAAATGTTCTTCAGAAAAAACTTTTCTTTGTCCTTTTCTCTGCATCAGCCAGCAGTCTTTGCTGTGCTTTGTGTTTTCAGTTTGCATTCATAAGTGGTATTTTTTATAAGACTTAGAAAGTCACATTAAAAATAATGGAAAAATAATGATTGTTTTGGTGCTCTTTGAATTGCTTTTGTAATCTGAAGCCAGATGTTCCAATGACAGTGTTATATTCTCATGTTTTCCTCTCAAAGCATGTTTATGGCTTTTAAAAAAAAGAAGAAAGAAACAAATATCTTTAGATATTCACACATTATTACTTTACGCAGTTATCGAAATCTTTTAAATTTTATATTTTCTGATGGTTTTCTAGTCCCAATGTATAATTGTAACACTCTAGGGATTTTTTCCTTTCCCATTTATCACAAATTTGCCACAGTCTTGCAGCAGTATTAGCAACATTTAGTGTACCATTAACAGCATTTAAATTAAAATGGTTTTACTTTAGATTTTGTTTCCTTAATTGCTGTACAGATCTTTTCCTTGACTGGTCTGGAGTATATGAATGCGTTATTTAGGAGACTTCACCTTCTAGTCCTAATGTCTTGTGCTTATATGGTCCCATTGTCTTTGAGCTGGCATGATCTGCTCTCTGACACAGGCTTGTGCTGCCCTGCTTCTTGACCTTGCTTTTCTTTGTCCCCCTTATCACAGTGCTGAAGGTGCACTCTGCAGCTTTCACCTTCAAGGTCCTGTGCTGCTGGTGCTTCTTTCCACTCTGTAAGCTTCATTAGTTTGTTAGTGAGCAGCTTAGTGTTGAAAGGAAACTTTGTTGTATGTTGGGTTTTTTCACCTCTTAGTGCTAGGAATGAAGCCAAGGTCTCTTAAAGGGCAAAGTTTTGTGCCATGTGTCAAAGGGCGTCTGGAATTATTTTTAGTAAGTGTACCTTCTTAGTTGTCTTCCTCACATTCATCTAATTGCTTATTGTATGACTGAAAAAATGTAGTAAATAAGAAATATCTGGGTATTAGTGATACAGAATAGAACTACAGGAGTCCTAACATAACAGTCTGCATCCAGCCCCTGTGAAAACACAAATCTTTAGAACTGCTGTTTTTCTTACAGGCAGGCTTTACTATGAGTTTGGTAATAGATTGCTCCAATAATGAGTGGTACTGGAGGAAATAGCATATGCTGTAAAATTTAGTGCATAGGTATAGTAATAATACACAGAACTTATTATTTCTTACTAAAACTTATTTTAAATATTGGTTGCAAATGTTGCTATGATGTGGTTTTAAACTTGTCTATCCCTTACACTGCTCTTCAAGAAACAATATTTAGTAAGTTTTGATTTTTCTGGTCATGTTGGAGTTAAATATCCAAGGCTAAAGAACTTAAAATGTATATTAAGTGAATCCTTAGAAAAAAAAAAAAAAGCACAGCTCTATTGTGGGCTATGTGTTTGCATGCTGGATCTCAAACCAGTATTTGGGCACATTTCTGTTTTCATGAGAAAGTGCTAAGAAAGAGAAGCCCTTGAATGGAACAACCAAATGGGTTTGCCATGCCCTGTGGTTCTACTCTTATTTCCTTGACATTTCTCTTTCCTTCCTCCAAACAGTGCTTCTTGTAGCATGTGCTTCTTCTGTTGTCATCCATTTCTCCAATTTTGGACCTGATTGCATTAAATAATCAAATGTAAAATTTAAATGTGGAAGACACTTCAGAGACTAAAATATTCCTAAATAATGTGTAAATGGGAATATGCAGGAAGGAAACCCTCAAACTACTGTCCCCACTGAGGATAATCAGGTAAATGGTTCTTTCATATACTGACCACACTTCAGCATTCTCTTTAAGTTGTACATCAGTTCTTCTGCATCTTTCACTCAAAACCAATCACACTTCCGTAGCAGTCTCTAAATTCCTTCCTACAGCTGGAATAAAGGATTTAACCTAAATTCACAGTTTATATCTAATACTTTTTAATATTTCTTTTCAGTGTATGACCTGGCTCAAAATTAACCCAGTGTTTTGGGTTCATTCCTGACCCTCAATATGTGATGCTGCAAAACAACAGTTCAGGGAGGAGTCTTGCTGTCCTTGCCCTGTGTCCACACTGCCGGCTGTTGAGTGAGCATGGCACTGTGAGCTCCAGTTCATCATTGTCATTTGGGCTAAGAAATTACTCAAAAGAAATTCTGTCAGTAGCTGTGGGACCTGTGCTGGCTGCATTGGGCAGAGCATCCCTCTTCCTCCCTCCCTGAGCCATTATATAATTGTCTGCTAGATTTTCAGGCTCTCTTAAGAATCTGGTGCAAGTCAAACTTTTAAATAGTTATAGTGGGCACTGAACAATCTGTGAAGAGAGTGGGAGAGCCCTGTCAGGGCATATTGCATGCTTTGGCTTGACTGGTAACTTGCTGCTGCTCTGGAAGAAAAGCTTCCTCTGTGGTTGTGTTGTTGCCCCCAACTCCAATACCAGCTTAGAGAAATCATAGGTTTTGTTGAGACATGGCAAGCAACTGCTGTGAGACTTCTGGCAGCAGTGGCATGACATCTTCCTCTACCCCATCTTCCCAAAATCTAAACTCTGCTTAGGGGACCACAGGTAGTGAAGGGGACCCATGATGGTAGCGGCAAGTGATCTGCTTTGTTAGACATTTGAGATGTTTGAACAAGTTGTGTCTTCCTTTCTGATTTTAAGATGCAATTCACTGATTATAAACAGCAGGTTCTGGCATCTTACATTTCTACAAATACACAGCAATGTACAGAATGTGAGAAAAATGCTGTCAAAAACTGGTCCCACTAATGAAACATGTAGAAGAGAGAAAGAGAGATGAGAAGACATTTTACTTTAAATCCTGAGTAACATATAAAATACTTCTTAATACTGAACGTGTTATTAAATGCAATGGTTTTGGCTTCAAAATTTTTTATCCTACAGACTTTTATTCACAGGATGACCCAAATCAGATATTCAAATATTTGAATGTAACATGAAGTCAGTAAGATGTTTAATATATGCAGATCTAAGAGACAGGGAAATATGAGAGTGCAATGAGAGAGAATCAGAAGTGGGACAAAAGAAAGGGTTTGATCACTGAAAGATAAATGCTAGATACAAGGGAAGACAGGAATTTGGAGAAACAAAAAGAAGAGCAAAGAAAGAATGAGGAGGGTTAAAAAAATCGAGTGAAAAATTTACTATTCAATCTGTTGATACCTCAGGCTTCTAGAGTTGCTTTGCTCTGATAGGTACAGAAAAAGGGATGAATTCTTGATCCCAATGTGTTTGGATTTTTGATATGGATATCATAACGAGGGAAATTCTTTTAAGCTCTCTTCATGGTGATACTGACTTGAATTAGGTGACTCCTGGGTAGAAATTATACCTATAAGATGTACCTTATTCTACTGTAGTATGGATAAATTAATTTTGTGTTGTCATGTAATACAGGAGTAGCTCTGTTGGCACATCATGACATCTGTAGCATTCTGTGGTGCAACTGCAAAGATAACACAAAAGAGGATCCGGAAACTAATATCCTGATTACAACTTGAGGCCTGTAATTGGATGATGGTAACTAGCAGTGTACCACAGGGATAACACTGGGTCCAGTCTTGCTCATTAGTGATCTGAGTGATGGGTCAGAGTGCAGCCTCACCAAGTTTTTTGATTACACCTAATATGGGAGAGCGACTGGTGTGCCAGAGGGTCATCCAAAGGACCTTGACAATCTGGAGAAATGTGCTGTCAGGAACCTCCCTAAGTTCAGCAAGGGCAAGTGCTAAGTCCTGCATCTGGGGAGGAACAACCCCAGGCACCAGGCACCAATACATGCTGAGGCTACCCAGCTGCAAAGCAGCTCATCAGAAGAGAGCTGGGGGCCCTGGTGGCACCAAGCTGAACACAAGCCAGCAGTGTTCTCCTGTGACAAAGAGTGCCCCGAGATGCCTCAGGAAGAGTGCTGCCAGCATGTGGAAGAGTGGGATCCTTCCCCTTTGCTCAGCACCAGTGAGGTCTCACCTGGAGTGCTGTGTCCAGTTCTGGTCACAAAGATGATTAAATGTCTGGAGCATCTCCTCTGTGAGAACCTTCCTAAATGCATGCATCTCCTATTTTGCTACATACTGCAAATCTGTGTTTCTTGCAAAAAGTATGTCAGTAGGAAAATCCTCAAAAGAGTATTTGCTGCTTGTTGATTTGTGCTTCAGTTTCTGATGCTTTTCAATGAAAAACGGAATATTCGTTGAAAGGGATTTTGTGCAGCTCAAAAGGATTGCATTGGAAAAAAATGAATACACTAAATTTAAATGTAATCCTTTCCCTGTTTTCAAGGAGTTTCTGTTAATTTTTTCAGAGTTGAAATTCAAGAATAACAAAGTAACTGTATCTTATTTTGTAATTTAGAAAGATGGTTTTTCAAAATAGTGTAAGAATGTTCAAAAGTCTATTTACTATAGCTGAGAAAATATGAATAGAAAAACATTGTTATTGTCAACCACGAAGTCTTCCTTAAGTCCATAGTCTGTTAACTGCTGATTTTAAAGAAGACAAACATAGTTTATGTATTCTCTGTAGATGAGTGCTATGTAGCTTTACATGTGTGTGCATTTATATATAAAAAGAGTATAACTGCAAGTTGCATTTGTACTCCAGTGCAGAGGTTAAGGTTTTGCTGTTAGATTTGTTTCTAACTTGCTTGTAACCAGCTTGCTTCCAAATTTACTGGTCTCTTATCTTCAAGAAGCCCAAATGCTATTTTATCAGGTGCTCAAATTTTCATGCAAGAAATTACATAAATCTCCCCAACTGCAAAATAAAAGAAGGTAAGCACATTCCCCATTTATAGGTAGCACAGCAGGACTACTTTTAGATCAGTCTTAGCAATATGTTAATAAAGTAAAAAAGTTACTTCACCATTAAAAACAGACATAATAACTAGAAATACGGAGTATGAATATTTGAAGTATTGATGTTACCTCAGATGTGTAGAGTGCATTGGAGATAGGGCAAATCTGTGCTCAAGTCCCTGCCTTATCTGCTTTCCCTATTGTAATCTTGTGAGTTGAAAACAAAGGATTCATTCTCAATACGAGCTGTAGCTGATCTAAGCGAGTTTCATGTATCCAGTGAAATGTTTTCTTCTGGATCTGAGAGCTTTCTGATGCACATTACAAAAATATGTGTGCATATATATGTATGCAAAGAAATAGCATATTAATAATGAGTTATATATCATCAGTATAACATACTAAATAACACCTCATTGTTTTATATATTACCATATATAAAACATATATGCATAATATATATTTTATACACCACATGCTATTATAATACTATATAAAATTTGTAATATGGAAAATACCTAATAGATTAGACACCTTATGCATAGCACATATATACGTACATGGCCACACACAGCAACACTTAATACATTTTGGTTTCCTGACCAGTGCATTTGGTTTTCCTTGCAAGCCATCAGCTGTCAGTGTTATAATTCTTCTGTATGGTTATAAATCTTTCTCATTTGTTTTTTTGAGATAGGACTAATTAAATTGCAGGCCTTGTGGTTTGAAAGATCTGTTACATTTAGTAAAGTATTCAATCAAATTTTTCTTTCTAATGAGATGTGTGCAGGTGTCAATTCTGTCTCCCACTTTGTTGTTCCTTCAATATCCTTCTGTACTGTGACAACACATCTTTTATCCTGGTTGTCTGAAGTTTGGCTTGTATCAGCCATCACTCTTGCATTGTGCTGAACAGATAGGAATCCCTATTATTGTCAAACCCTTCTCTACAATACTTCTTGACGGGAGCTGTCTTATCAGACTACAGTGAAAGCTCAGCTGGTGAGACTTTTTTGCTTCACAAAGCTCAGTATTTTAATTTCTAGCTCATTAAAAATATATTGTGATGGCAATTCTGACATTTGGAATGTATTCTTTTTTAATCTCTGAACATGCAGTCCTAGGGAGCAAAGTCAAAGCGCTGCAGAAAATTGAGTTAGAAGGAACATTTAGTTCAGCCTTGGAAAGATTACTTTGTCTTAAACCTATGTTAGTAGAGGTTTCATGATATTCCTGGGCAATTTGATATTATGTCAACTGTCTTTCTTTTACATGACTTTTAAAATTTATAATGTTTTCACTTCCTAATGTCTAAGCTAAGTTTCCAGAAAACAAATGAAATTAATTATTTGTGCTGTTTCCCATGGACACATTTTTTAATTTTCTCCATGAAGCAAACTTTTTCTTCTGTGAAGTGTGTTTTGCCATCATTATTTCTATTTTTGAACCAAAGATAGCCTTTTATTTTTTTTTCAGTCCTTACAGTGGGTTTTGTTTGGTATTGCCCTTGTTATCCTCGTTCTTTTGATTCTGTACAATAACTCTGGTAGAAAGAAGTCCTAAATAAGCTTTACTTGCATGATTTTATAGTTACTTTAAATTTCTAATGTTAGTTGATGAAATAACTCTGTACAGAACTCAAAGACTTAATTCTGAGACATTTCAAAACAAAATCATTAATTTGGTTTGATATTCTGAATGCACACATAAAAATGAGCAAAGCCTTTTCAGAACGAAGAGTCTTGTGGGTAATGCTGTGTAACAGGCCAAAATGATCTTCTGTTACTGCAACTGATTCCAACAAAGCACAACAGAGTAGAATATAGACCTAGAGTTAGGAGGGAGACCAGTACATGCTTTGGATGATGTTGCTGGCAAGGGGAGTGGAGTGACATAAACAGGAAATATAAACCATTCTCCTTGCTTGCTTCTAGAAGATAAGACTTTTCAGTGTCTTGTGTTTCACTTTGTCATCTACCTTCTGTGGGAATGTCCCATAATCCTAACAGGAAAATAAGGTCTATGGCTGGAAAAAATTGAGAAAATTACAGTTAGATGACTATGAGGAGCTTCCCCTTTGTTTGCCACCATTTGCAGAGAACAAAAAAACTTGTCAGGGAGAGTTTTGCAAATTTGACTGGTATTGAGTGAAAAACTTGCGAGATTTATGAAAAATGTTTTGAAGAGGAATAGGATGACATATGTGCTATGCTTTGAAGGATTAATTATTTCCACTTCATTACAAAAATAGGCAATGTACTACTTGTCAATTCAGCATTGTATTTTAATGCGATAAAATCTAATCTTTCAACTGCTTTGTACAGTTAGCATTATAATTGATTACTCACTGTTGTATCCATCAGCACCATAAAAACATTGGTCAGCTTTCACAGCAATTATCAGACCAGAACTAGTAAATAAATACAGCTGTCCTAGTCTTTCAAGTTACAGAACATGTGACTAGCAGTAATCTAGCGGTAAAACATCTCTAGCAGTAATACGAATTATGAAATTCCATAGTTCTGTACAAATTATAAAATAAAAGACATGAAGTATTATTTACTGGTATGTGTTGGAGATTTGACCGAGGAAGAATGATCAGTCATATTAGAAAGTTGTATTCTCTGAAGAATATGTTTTGGGCAGCACGTTTTATTGTGAACCTGAATGAACAGGATCATGCTGCCATTTTACCTAGTCATTAAGTAAGAAGAAATTGCTAATTTTTTTTCAGCAGCTGACAATGGAAGGAGAAATGCCACCTTGAATAAGCTGTTTCCTTTCTGCAGCCTGACTTCCTCCGTCTTAGATGTGAAGGTGATAAATCACTGAGTAAAACAATGCCTTATTAATAATAAACTTCAGCATTCTTTGCAATCACTCTGAATGCAAATGACACTGTAGAAGTGTAGATTTTTTAAAAATCTGAAATTTGCATTTCCTACTAGCTAGGAAATTTGCCTAGATTGAAGGGAACTTTCAGGTGTTAGATCTTTTGGTTTGCCTTTGGGAGTGGTGTGTGTTTTGGTTACAGGCATGTTGTATGGACTTCTGGATGGATGTAGGAAGAAAAGGGAATGTGATGTAATAATTCTGTGATGAGAATTAATTGAGATTGAACTTTGAGTTAATGACCTGGCCTTTGTAT
Organism: Edolisoma coerulescens; assembly: GCA_013397115.1. Lineage (NCBI taxonomy): Eukaryota > Metazoa > Chordata > Aves > Passeriformes > Campephagidae > Edolisoma > Edolisoma coerulescens. The sequence continues at coordinate 708,007 of VWZW01013751.1, read as the reverse complement.
TTCTTAGACAAAGTAAAAGAAACGGTGAGTTTGGTTCTTAGGTTGTACAAGGTTTGTTTTTTTCTTAGAAGCTCTAGTTTTTGTTGGCACTGATTTTTTTATTTTTCTGAAAAATGCCCACATCTGCAATAAGAAGTCCAAGCAAAGACTGTGAAATAGGCAGAAGATACCTAAGCTGATAAATTTAACTTTTCTGAGAAATTTATAAGCAATTTTGATTTTACCTATGTCTTCATGTAAGCGTTTCCTAACCTTTTAATTTTGAGGACGGTAGCTTGGGACACCTCTGTTTCTTAAGAGGAATACCTGTAAGCCAGGCCTGGTACTGCAGGATGCCTGAGGCACATTTGCATTAGTGTTTTAATTTGGGACAGGAATGTGGTTTTTGCATGGAGTTACGCAGTGGTCTCCATTTGCCATGCTTGCCTTCATGCTGGGAATCACTGGGTGCGTATTAGATTGCTTTGGGTGAAACTAGGCTGAACTGTGCTGTTTGGGAGTGCAGTTGGTTTGTCTCCTACTCCTAACTGGAATTTGGTCCATGGAAGCAAACCAGAGCTAGTCCTTGAAAACATGGATTTCTGTGCTGCACTGACACTGCTTGCTTGGGAACCTCCGTTCCACCCTAACAGTATGAAAGTAGTATATACAGGACTGGAAAAAGGAATTCTGTGATCACAGTAGACTTCTTCAATTTCTGAGATGTTTCTTGTCACTTTTTGCAAATTTTTGGGTGCCTACTATGTAGAATGTATAAAATACCTACTTACTGGGGAATATGTTATTTCCTTCTCCAGTTGGTCTGGGCTGGTTTCTTGTCTTTATTGTGACTGTTCATCTGTGATTGCAAAAGGATGCCACCACAGTTTATAGACTTATGATAATTTTCTTCCTTTCCAATGTAGAACTCAAATGTAGTTAACAACCACAAGTGAAGGCTATTTCTATTACAAATTTGATTTTAGCTGCCTCTTTGGAATGGGAAAGGACCAGTTTTTCCAATGAAACAATTCACTCGCTAGAAATATGTCCTCTTAGTTGACTTAAAAGCATACATAAATCAGGGGCAGATCTGGGAAACAGGTCTTATTGGCTGAAAACTTCAGTAGAAATTACTAAATTCTGAGTTGCTGGTTTGAGGTAGGGAATCTAATCTTGTCATTTCTGTATTATCAGATAATGATGTAAACCCTAATACAGCTATTCTCCATGCATGAACACAAACAGTATTTAGTTTGTATTAAATTCCTTTTAGAAAAAAAAGAAACTTGCAGGTACAGAATGTTGTTACTCACCTGAGTACACTTAAGTAAATTAGAAAGGGTGGGCAACGCACTGAATGGTCCTCAAGTTTCTAAAGGTGTCTCTGTGTTGAAACTGCAATTCAGTGTGTAAAGCACTCTTCCTCATTTAATATCATGGCAAATACACTGCAGCATGAACAGTATGAGCCCCAGAATCAGTCCCTGGGGTACTGTGCTTCATAGTGAACACCAGCTACAACTCGAGCTACTGTTTGCCAGACTTTGAGCCCAGCAGCCCAGACAGTTTTCAAACAGTCTAGAAATCTGTCCAGTTCTCATCTTGTTAATGAGAATACTGCAGGAGTCAAGGTAAAAATCGTCTTGGAGTGACCATAAGTCTTCTTGAAATGAAGTTACATTGCACTGTTTTCTCCTCATGTATGGGAATGATCTTCCCTTCGTAAATCTATTTTGAACATTCATGATACTGCCTTATTGCCCTTCCTGCTGTTGTGAGCAATGTCTCAGAAGATGTGCTTCATGACCTTAGCTGTGACTGTGCTGGGGCTGGCCAGGCCTCTGGGTCCCTGGATCTGCCCAGCTGTTACCACTTCTCCCGTTATCCTCTTCCAGTTTTTCAATCCTAGACAGTGGCCTTGAAGGCACAGCAGCCTGTGTTCAGCACCCACCGAAATAATCTCTACTTCTATAGGTTTTCACGTGTCCAGTTTCTTTAAGTTGTTTCTAGCTTGTTACTCTCCAGTTTGAGCTGTCACACTTCCCAAACTTTGCTGTTAACGGTCTGTGAAGAATAAGACAATGAAGTCGTTGAACCATGTCAGTCGTTGCCATCTCATCCTTCACTAACCAGCCCACATCCAACCCACACAGTTCTTTGATCTTGCTGTTGCTGCTGACAGTGTATTTAAATGGGTGCATTTAAAAGATGTGACATACACAGCCTGCACATGTGGGGCTGTACTTTGTATAGAGCACATTCTTGGTTTGGAAATCTGTGAATGTTTTTCATTATATTCAGCCAGTTCTACAATATATAGCATCTGTGTCCAGCACTCAGCACTAAACTGACCTTGAATATTAGGGTAATATTTCACTTGATTATTAGGACAATATTTCTCTTGTATACCTCCTTTGAAAGGTATATTAACATTTTTATACTTTATTCCTTCTCTTATCATTCCAATAATATTTTGAAAGTCATGCAGGTCTCATATTGTCCCTTTACAAAAGGAAAAGCTTCCTAGGTAAACATTCGCTTTTCTTGTAGACAGTAATATATTAATTTCATTTAATTTGAGTGACAATTGCGTAATTCTCTTTTCTTGACAAGTCCATGAAAATGGATGAGCAGGGTTTATATTCAAGAAATGAATGAAGTTCCTCAGATTTTGAGTAATGATAGTAAAAATCCTTTATTGCTACAATCTATGTAACGATGAATTCAAAGGTTTTCTATTTATTTGTAAATCAGAATAATAAGCCCATTTATAAAGTTCCATTTCATTTTATCATTGTAATTATTTCAGCATATGAAACTGCAACAGTAAAAATCAAGCTTTCAGGAGGTTATTAGTGATTTAGCAATGGCTGCACTTGACTTATATTGCTCCTACCCAAAAAAGCTTGCAACAGAATCCAAGCAGAATGATTTGTATTAACCTTTCTCCTAATAAATATGTAAATATGCCTGAGCTGATTGAATCTGGAAATTGGAATGCCTAAATATGTTATGATACATATAGGGAGACTGAAGATTTTGCCCTTCAATATAAAATAAGAAAAGATAGATGATTAAGTCTGAAGGGGAACCCAAGATTTAAATCACAACTGTTTAAGTATACTGTTTAATTTCTTATGCTGTTTCACTTACAGTACAGAAGAATTGGCTTCTGGAAAAAATTGCAGGAGTTGGCTGTTTAAGAAGCTTTATGTTCAGATTGATAATTTCCTATCAAATCTGCCTTCCTGTGTCTCCAAAATCTCCAAGCACAGACCAGGTTGCAGTAACATGAAGGAATTGCCTGCTGGTGTAAGAGGAACACACGTTTTGCTGCTTATTCATCCAGACAGTCAGGGTAGTCCATTTTTTTTTTTTTTATTTCAAATGCTGCAAAAGCAATACTGAAAAGAGGCACAGCTCTCTGGCCACCAGCAGCCAGGCACCTGTACTCCTTGTGGTGAAGCGCAGCAGTTCTTTGCTTGAGGGAAGGCTTCACACAGAGATTGTAATTTGGTTCATGTAGATTTATGGTATCTGAGCATGGACCACATGCTTCTGTTGGTATTATTCTGCAGTTCTGTAGAGTAAACTCTTCATAACTGTTTGAAAGAGTAAACTTTATTCTGGCCAACTCTGTATACACTCTCCCTTACAGACCTTCTGTCACACTAATTGCTAGAGACCTGTCATTTCTGTAGTGGTGATTTTTGAGTTAACATTGCAAGAGGAAAAAACTCTTTCAGAAGTTAAGAAATCATTTAAGCATCTCTTGTGCTGCATGAATAAACATTCTGTGTGATACTGCCTGATACTGCCTGATTCTAAGAGAGAAAGGGGCCAGCCTTTTCAGGCTCAAATTTCCTAGGCTGGTGTCTTTCAGAGTGAAATGTTTGGTTTTGCAAGGGAAATAGAATCCAGTATTTATAGAAAAATCTGGATTTGCTAGAACAGTGAGTTTCTCCATGCTTACAGAAGGGGAATGCAGTGAATGAAAGGTGACGAACCCAGTTAAACTATGCATATTTAAACAGTATTAGGATCAATTTCAGTAATCCCTTGGAGTATTAAGAACTCTTTTCTTTTGAACCTTAAATTTTATTTATAACCAGCACTGGGACAATTCTATGACGTCTGTTTTCTGAATATCATCATACTCAATGCCAATTTAGGACAATTTGGAGCCAGAGGATGGAAAGGGGAATCATTAACACACATACCCAGAAATCAATCTGTGGTATCTGTTTGCCAGCTGACCTCAGGCCAAAATAGACTGAAGATCAAAAATAGACAAAAGGGAAATTCTGTGTCATTATGAAATGCTTCAACTTGTCTTCTATTATGTGAGCAATGAACCTTTAATTTGGGATTAACGTGTTTACAGTTGCAGCTTGATGTCTGAGTCACAATTATACATGGTTTTGATAATCAGAGATGGTTTAGACTTAGAAGCAACTGTGAAATGTTCACTGTGAGTGTAAATATTATTTTAGTTCCAAGTACAGAGAAACAGAAACAAGTTTTCAAAACTGGATGGTTATTCTTGATCCAAACCCAGCAGTAAAATAAGAATAGCTCCAGTTTGCACCATCTGGTAGAAATTATTCTCTGGAATATTAGGGCTTGAAATATAAGTTCTCATTTTGTCCAGTTCATCTAACTATGAAAGAATTTCAAAAATATGTAGAAGGATGTAATTTACTAACAAATTATCAGTGAAGCTGACAATGAATGATTTTTAATCAGACATTTACAGGAGCTATAGCTCAAGCTTTGTAGTTAACCATCGACTTTGCATTTTTGAAAATGATAAAATTAATATATGTTAAGTGCTCTTTTTCCCATGGTTACTGTTTCTAGTAGTGACAATTCACCTGTTTTGCTTCAGTGTTGTTTCACTTTGCTTCATGTCCCAGCATTTTAAAATGTGGCAAACTGCTAGTGATGGTGAGATGAAAAGCAAGTTCTTATCTAGTCTTATGACCTAATAATGCCCAAATATTTCAATGTTATTGTATTGTTTTCTGTAGCTATATTGCCCCATTTTAATAATAGAATATATTGATGAGAGGTTTTTTCAACTTTCTTCTGTAAGAAGAAAGCATATCTTTTGAACATTTTAGTAAATACTTTAGAAGGTGGATATTTCTGTAGTACCATTCTGCTCCCCTACCTTCCATTCCAAAGGTTAAAAAAAAAATCAAACAAACAAACAAAAAAGCTATCAATTATTTCCAAGCAAAGAAATAATTGTTTGTTCCTCATATACACCACCTTCCTGCCTCCAGTTTCAAGCCCCAAAATACCAATGTACCATACCACTAATTCTTTTTTTTGTTGTTGTTCTCCTTATCCAACCAAAAATAGACAGACAAAGAGCAATTTAAGATTTAAAACCAGCAATTATGCAGGTCAGGTGCTGATGATGTGTATCACCTTAACTTCATAAAAGTCAGCCTGAATGGGCTGAGTTTAAGTAGCAGAGTATCTGGCCCATTACCTTGTCCTGGAGAGAATGGTCACTGGGGGTCAGAATTAGATATCCTAATATGGATGCACAACATGGAAAAGCATGTTTCTAACATGTTTTTAACATGTTAAGTGAGCATCTAATAGGAACTCCAGCTGTAGATAATATATTGTCCCCTTGTGGCATGTGTTGTCTCAGAGAGAATCTGTGCTTTCTGGTTACGTGGACATAATGTAGAACAGTGTTAATAATACCATTTCCTTTTGAAAATTCATTAATATTGGGAAGACAATTCTTAACTCCCTCCTTTTTTCCTTTTTTTTATATATATATATATAGTTAATTCTATCCACATTTAACACAGTTTGGTCCTTTTAGAATTTCCTTTAAAAAACACAAACTTGATGTATCGTTTTCTCTGTTGTGCTGACCATTTTGTTTGAAAAACAGCTAAACTACTGTTGTTATGTCCATCATTACAAAAAATTTCAAAAGAGGTATCTGAGGCAGAAAAGCAAAACAACTTTATCTGCAGATCTTGGATATATTTTAGCATATTGTCATGAGCTTTCTTTGCTGCTCTTTAAACAAGTGCATTGCACTAAAAAGAGAGAAAGTGTAAAAATGTGAATTGCTATCTACTGTGGAAGTGAAAAAATAAAAGACGAAGACAATCTCCTCTTTGCAGGGTTGCACTGTCACAGAGCAAATGATCATATATTGACTGGAATAATTCATTCTACCATTCAATACATTTCTTCAGAGCAGAAATGTAAAGTCATTGTCTTCTGACAGAGATGCTCAGAAGTCTCTCCATAGGCTTCAAGTAAATTGGTGAATTAAGAAGCAAAATACTTTGCAAGAGAAAACAAAAATTGAACAATTTTGCTCCAAATTTGAAAGTCACCTTGATATAATACCAGAATCTTGTTTTGACATACAGCTGCTTATAACTCCGGTGATTTGTGACACCTTTGTCATAAAAAGATGTAATGAAACTTGGGGGTTTTATTGCAATTCATACAGTATACAAGTCTATACCTTCTCAGGATTCCTATAGCATTGCTTCAGAGTGCTATTGCCAGATTCTGGCATTGCAGGATATTTTTGTGTGACAGGATGGTACATTCCATACTGATATGTATGTGCATTAAGCTAAAATATAGCAAAGTAATTTGGCAATATTCTTATATCTAAGTGTGGGTGTTTTAGTAATTGTCCAACATCGTATTCAGCAGTACTCATACTAGAGGTACTGTACTGTAAAACAAAAGTAAAATATCACTGACAAATACTTCGGTAACTTTATCAAACAGGCAGGAAGATAGCTTTGTTTTCTTTAAGCTTTTCTAATTTTAGTTGCACAAACCTCTAGATCCAGTGATACTGATACTAACTCGGGCATTTTTCTGAATTTTGTAAACTTTTGGGTGAGAATGCATTTGTGCAGAGATTTTGATTGATCCCAGTTCTACTGAGGTGGATTATGCTACACTCAATGGCTTAGAAGTGGGTGCAGGATTTACTGATATCCAAAGTTCAGGCTACCATTGGCCTATTTTCTTCATGGACACACCCCATTTTTGTTTGTTTAGTTGTCTGTGCATGGCTGCTTGGAAAGACAAGTCTGTATCTGATATCATGTGCATAGGGAGGCAAATATGGGATGAGATCAGGGTCAGGCTGAAGGTAAAATGTGTTGGGAGGAGTAAGGGAGTCTGCAGTTTGGGTCTGTATGTTGCAATAAGATATGGGAAAACAGAGCTGGGAAAAACCCTGAGAAGGAAGAGGCTGGCTCAAGTGGATCTGCAAGAGAGGTGATTAAGGAGAGGCTGTGTGATGTGCAGGGCCAGGGTCTGCATGTGTGCAGGTAACCAAGATTCTGGATAGGGCAGGAACATGTGCATAGTTTTAATAAATGAATGAACATATTTCATTGATTTTCTTTTTTACTCCCTCATGTTGAATTAAGGCCCAGGTGCACAGATTTCATTATATGTTATCTGTAATTAATAATTATTAGTTGATCTCTATTGAAAACCAAAAAATACTGCTTCCAAGTGGCTGTTACTGAAGTTGCTGCACATGTTTTTCATATTTGTAAATCTCTTCCTGTGAACAAAAATTTGTTCACAAGATTTTAAAACCATTGGAACAGTATGGATGTGCGTCCTTTACCCCTGAAGAAAAAAGGCTTGTGAATTGTCCTATTAGTCTCTCATTGGACAATTGCAGCAGTTGCTTGACCTTGAGAGAAACGGGACACTGCTGACATTCTCCAGAGGCTGGTGTTATTAGTGCTGGCTGACCTCAGGGAACTGGGTGACCTTCATTTCACCTTCCAATCTCCCAACACCAAAACGAAGCTGTATTTTGCAACACAATGTGAATAAAAGACAAAGGATGGTTGTTTTTATATATAGGGGGAAAGTGACAGAGTCTGCTGTAGCTTTGATTAAAAAACGCAATGCAATATAAATCTGTCTTGTAAAAAATGAAAAGACTAGACTGCTCTACACACTTTGACACTGATTTCAAACTTAAGGTTTTCACTTGGAGGACAATGGGCATAAACCTCACTGTATATGCTACAGTCAGTGCTGTTTTTAAGGAAGAGGATGATCCATAGTGTCCTGTCTCAATTAGAGAATCATCTTTCCCATTCCATTCATGATAGTGCATTCTGTGCAGCCACCACATGCATGCTGTTAAGTATTCACTTTTTAAAACTGAGTTGCGTTTTTTGACAAAGGGTCTGCTGTTGACTTGAAATGTTAGGCCACTGTTATAAAATCCACTAGTGTTCCACTAACACTTCAGGAAAAATTATGTCTATGTGACTGTTGCTATTTTCAGCTAACTGAAAAAAATAATTGATGAATTCTCTTCCTAGTTGCTACTGATAATGTTTGGGATAGAAGCTTTAAGTCTTTCAAGTTGAAAAGAAAGAGCAAACTCAAGCATGTTCTTTTTCTGGTCAGTGACTTAAAAGTCAGGCTTGGCTTGCAGCTGGGCTGATTCTGCGTCTACCCCAAATAAAGAAGATAAAAAGTAATCATGGTGCTATTTAACATATCAGTCCTGGATTCCTTTAACTGTAGCTGTCAGTCTGGCAGGACTCCAAAAGTTATTCGAATATGCATGGATCAGATTCTTGGGAATTGCTGTAGGCTGAAAAATGCTTACCAGTTCTTTTAGCATATAGCTTGCAAGTGTGAGATGCCATGTATCTGAGAGAGTGCCTCATCACTATATTTTCTCTACGAAAGAAATTCAGCCTTTCTACCTCATTATTTTGGCTAAAGACCAAAGTAGTTGAAAACTGAACTACAGTGCTAGATTAAAGTTTTATGTGAGATGCTTTGAAACAGACATCTGAATTTCAGAAAAACTATGGGTTAATACATGCCAAATCTGCTGCTATTTGATTTCAGTCCAATTACCATTGCTATTTATCAGTATACTAAACAAACATGATTTGATCCTACTGGTGGAAAAGCTGAGTTCTGTGGCTGTTGTTTAGATATAGCTGTTACCTTAAGTAAGTTGGCCTTCCTTTCCAATCCCAGAGAAGGGTAGGCCACAAAAGGTAAACAAATAGGCTTGGAAGGCAAAGGTTTGGTGCTGGTTAACCCATTTCTGAAGGTAGCTACCTTTGTGTCCTCCGCTGTACGTTACCGTGAGAGCTGAAGCCTGTGCACCTCCTTTCTGGCGTGCCCTGAGAATGGTTCTAAACCTGAATTTTAATAGAGCTGTGTACATGAAATTCACTGAAACAGATTCCTTGCTGTGAAATAAATGATGTGTTGCAGCATAATGTATCACAAATACATTCCTGCTAAGAGACTTATATTTCTGGTACCTATAGTCTGAAAGCTTTTGTGTTTGTTTACATGCGTGCAAAGATAGTCTGATAATTTTAATTGTGTGTATATGCTACCTGCCTGGTTTTGTTCTCTCTTAGATCACACACACACAACTTAAACTGCCTTTTCTTTCAGGGGTCGTTGCTTGTATTGTTTAGAGTTCAGTGAGATGACAATGTTGTCAGAATATTGAAGCCAGGGGCACTTTCAGATTGGAATGGATTCGGCTAATCAAATGACAGTACTGACTTTTTTGACACTGAAAAATTATGATATATTGTACTATAAATTGGTCTTTGGCTCAGTACTGACTAACACCCATAATTGACCTTGGGTCATCTAATTTTTGTAGGAGTGTTAGAGGAGGAAAAACTCCATATTTGAGAGCAGCTCTTTGTCAGAGGTTTGGAAGATTTACTAGCAGGTGGGGTATAAGATGGATAGAGTTATCTAATATTTGTTGTCTGTAAAGTGTATATATTATATGTTTTTCCATTAGTAACCGCTGCTTTCTGTTGTTGCTAATAATTAAACCTTTAGCTTTTATAATTTTAACCTCTGTCATGCAACTTTACCTTAGAACGAATCCAAGTGGCATCATGGTTAAGTCGTGAATGATCTATTTCATAGCTCAAGCTGTGACAGGAAAGTAATAATTAAAAAAAATAATTATAGAGGCATGTTTCGCATATTCATCCCTGGTCTCAGAGCTACGTGCATGTGCAGGTTTCTTTTTCATCAAACGTGGTGGCTTTGTGGGTGGCAATATTGTCTGATCAGGCAGTCTAGAAGTGCTGCATATATATGCATAAATAAAGATAATAGTGAACGTGCTTCTCTGGCTATCATTTGTTCTTCCTTAGCTACAATTGTGTTTTTTTCATCTCACCAATCTAAAAGCGATCACTTAGGTTAGGTGATTTCATAGGAACAACTGATGTCCTTTGAGGACCAAGGAAACACTTTGGTGATGTTCAGGCAAGAATTTTGTTGACTGTCAACTGGTTCATCTTAGACTAAGTAGAATTCTAAGCTCAATGTTTTAGTGAATTGCAGAGAGTACAATTGAGACTGTGTAACCTTTTCCTTAAGAACTACATACATATGGAGTGTGATCTCTAATTATAAGCCACACTGGGGCATCTGAAAACTAGCAATGTCAAGGCTAGAGTTCTCCACACTGATAATGGGTATTGCAGCAGTAATTAAACACTGATGTATCAGTTTATGTGTGCATCTACATGATTACCATGAACTTTCAATCTAAGCATCTTCTTAATATTAAGAATAAGAACTTTGAGCAACAGTGAACAATAATTTTGGCTCTGCACAAGGTAAATGAGAATGTCTGTGCAGCAGAGAGCTGAAGGATGTGTTTCATACCTTGAAGGATGGAGATACCCCTAGAACAGGAAGAGATAATGGGTAGCTGGGACCATTTTGGGACCTAAGAGTCCTTAGGATTATTCTAATGAAAAATGTAGTCCTCAGCCTTCTTTGCTACAGCCTGCTCCTTGTTATTGACAGTTCCAGAAGCCAGCTGTAGACCTCGTATATTTATATGTCACATGGATGTTGTAATGGCTAGCTCTCTGCTGCTTCAGCCCACTGCAGAATTTGAGATTTTTGGATCTTCTTGAACATTTATCCTGAACCATGGGTATGGGGTCTGGTTTTTTTGTTTATTTTGTGATGGGTTTTGTTTCGTTTTCTAAATTTAATTTCTGATCCTATTTATGTCATACAACCAAGCCGCTTTTCTGAGGGCTTGGACCTTTTCCTCACATTGGATTTACTGATTGTTCTTTCTGTTAAAGGTTTGAAGTAAGTGATTTTTAATATGTGTTACATCTTGCTTTTGGACTAAAATTTTTAATGTGTAGAAAGCCTGGCATGAATTAATAAAAGTGTTGTTGTGTATCTGTCAGATACTAGTAGGTTATCCATTCAGGTGTCATTTGCGACACAACTCCATTCCAAAGCCTGCTTATCCTGACTTTTCCGCAGTGAACTGCAATTGTATAATCTGGAAAATAGGATGAAAGTATCAAAGTTATATTTTAAGAAGGAACTGTGAGAGGAGCAAACACTCAGGTCAGCGAAGGAGTACAGTAGGCTCTGAGAAGGATCAGACAGATCCTTTAATACACCAAGGGAATAGTGGTTTTGACATGGGTGGCTCCAATAGCTAACCAAAGAGAGCATCTGGGGTTCCCGAGCTCGTTGTGGAAAGTGGTTTAGAGAAATTATGGATCAGAGACAAAGGCAAGTGTTGATGTTTTTTTCAATTTCTGTATCTCCTATGTTAAGTATTAATTATAGCTGCATGTGGGCATATGTGTGTGCTTCAGCTGTTATCCAAACTGGAGATCTGAATCATGAGACAAGAATACTCCTGGCAGAAATGTAGCTGTGTCTGAACTGCTCAGCAGGGTGAAGGGCTTGACATTGGCTACGGCTCCTGAATAAACTGGTCTGTACAGCTCTTTTTCTGAGATGGCATAGTGTCCATTTTTTCCACATGCTAAATGGCTATCCAAACATAGCCTAACTTAGGTGTCCCAGATGTAACAACAATGCAAAACAAATACATAGTTTATGTGATAGTCTTCACCACCCCTGTAAGTCTATGACTTATACATTTAGAGACTGGGACACAGTGAGATCCTTAATGAAAGCTAAAGATATGAATGGGTGGAAAGCATTTAAGTGTTCATAACCTTAGCACTCTAAAAAATGGTACCCATAAACCCATGAAATGGACTCCAAAGCCATCATCCATATTAATTAGACTCAATTAGACTAGTTGATAAGAGTCTAGAAAAAATATGGAAATTAATACCTTTCTATTTACTGACTCTTATTGTCCTGTATCACTCAAAGTCAATGGGCATGGCATGAGCAAGGTCCTGAGGCTCTTACCAGTGACAATATTAAAGGGTACTTATTTTACATGACTGGGGGAGGTGGAAGTTAGTAACAATATCTGCCCTAGAAGAAAGCATAAATAGTTTTGGTTGCCTATGGAGTAAGCATACTGACTGGACAAAAAAAAAAAAAAAAGGCATGTAAAAGAAAAGGTTTCTCTCATCAAAAATCTCGCTGGAGAAAAATGATGGTCTTGTAAAGAATTAAATAAATGAAAATTTACCATACACACTAGAGCATGAAAGAAGGCCTCCAAGGAATATAAGCCAACTGTAAAAATACAGTAAGAGAGAGAAGGATATTCTTACTTCATGGTTTTAAGTCTATTAATCAAGAGCTGTATCTTTCCAATTTTCATAGTAATGGCAGGAAAAAGCTCTGATAACATGATGTAAATCAAAGGGCATTGTTAGCAATGGGTGCATACTGCAAGTGGTGGAAAAAAACTTTCTGTGGCAGATGGCCTCACCAAAGAGTTCACAGGATCAAGAGGTTTAGGCACTGAATCACTGCCTACTTCATTTGGAAAATCCTCATTGCTTCTCTTGAAAAAAATGACAGTGGAAATCCTCAGGGAAACCTTGCAATATTCACCCCCTTCATTTGCCCTGCAAGTTTTGCTCATTCCAGAATATCCAAATTTGGTATCAAGTTAGTAGTAATGTAATAGGTTTTGTTCCTAATCCAGTCCTGAAATACATAATTTCATAATGCTGCAGCCTTTGGAAGTATGCTAACAATATGTATTTGAATCCTTACTATGAATATTCACTCACACAATCCATTCTTCTTTTGATTGTTAAAGTTGGTAGAACAAAATGATTTCTGGAATTTGGTTTACTTTTCTCACAGATGCACCTAATTTCAGTAAAGTCATTTCGAAGTAAAACCAAGACAGCTACCATCAGTCATGCCTAATATATCAGTAGACATAAAAAGCCTGCAGCTGGAATGAGACTTGATCTGGTTGTTGATGTATCTACTGTATTTGGGTCACAGTATGGCCACAATGAAGTCAAATAATCAAATGATAGTGATAAGAGGAAGACTAATCACTTACCTAAACACAATTGAAATGATGGCTTATGTACAAGCTATTGGTTTTCTGCCCTTTGATAAATGCACGTAACTTTTTTTTTTTTCTTTTTTATCCGAGGCTTAATCTGCTAATGGTCTTCACAGAAGGTGATTACTTTTTAGCTTGGTACAGATTTGATTGGACTTGTGTTGCAAGTGCAGTGAGCACAGCCTTTGGGATAGAGTCAGATTGTCAAATCAAAATGTGACAGTCATATTATGGATTGTATTTTCTGGTAATGGAAGTTTCTCTAGATTACATACATTCAACATAGCCTCTTGTACAGATCCAGTACTGTCCTAGAGCTCTGAAGCATTGTTTAATATAAAAAAACCCATGAACGATGTTGTTGAGTTTAGATTTTTCTTTGGTTAGAAAAAATGCACATATGCTTTCTGAACACAAGGCTGTGACACATGCACAGCTCAGGAGTGATCACAGCACTACTGTTTATGTGAAAGCTGCACAAACACTGTTATCTGATATATGACTCACTCCCTTGTTTACCCTCCTTTTCTCCCAAATTCAGCATTTTTAACTATGATACAAGAATAGTTTTCCACATTTTTGGTAGTGCTTGTAAACCATCAAACATCTGCATTTTGATTGCCACATGAATCACAGCATATTTTTCTCAAAGATGTAAGTTGGGATCCCAAAAAGCTAGCAGGAAATGGAAGCAACAATATTTAATGAGTACAGAAATGCCAGAAAAGAATGTTATGTGTAAAGAAGCATTTTTGCTTTTCCTTTATTTAGCCTTCTGGATATGATGATATTGTGATAGGACTGATATGGTGTCTGGTTTTGAATTGAGTGGGTCACCGTAAGATTTGAAAAATGATGGCATGTCTAGTGATTTAAATTTTTTTCTAATAAAAAATTAGTCACTTGTGAAGCTCTTAAAATAAAAACTTACATAGCAGAGCTTTGAAATTTTAACATCTAATCAGATATCACATCTGATACTTAGATTGATTTCACCATCAATATTCTGATGTTTGGAAAAAAAAGGAAAAATGTCAATAGAACTAAATGTTGCAACTGCAAAGCAATAATGCTTGAAGTTTTGGCTATTCAAGGAAGGAAAAAATTTAAAGTGTAGTAAAAAATTAATGCAAAAAAAATTTCCTATACATTGAATAGTTTCTGAATATATTGTGTAGTTAGAATTTTGTCTCATTGCTACCAAAGTCAGGATCATGGCTGGTGGAAAAAAATGTTAGGAATCTGAGTTGAAGGTTCCATGTAGCCACTGAAAATGTGACATTAAAATGGTGGTTAAAATGTTTCTATTTTGTGTGGCAATGTAGTTGTATTAATCTGGCTCTTTCTTCATAAAGGAAACCAAGTGAAACCATTCAATATCTAAGACTGGTGCATAAAACCTGTACTTGTGAGCATCAAGGAGATGTTCAGCCTGCCTTGCAGGAAGGGCTTAAATGAGGCTACTTTGCTCAATCAGAAAGTGAAACTTTAAAGCAAATGAGTTTCATGTTATGCTTGAACACATTTAAAAAGTTCAGAACGATTTGTGCAAAAAGAAACAGTTAATAGTGCATGAACAGACAGACTGAAGATGGAAAAACATGTATATATGTGTATGCGTATATATATATATGTGTATGCGTGCATGGTAATAAACAGCAATGGAGAGAAAGACTTGGAAACAAGTTTCCAGTTTTCATACCAGTAAAAGCAGTTAGGCTAAAAAGCCTTATTCTTTTAAGAAAACATTGTGAATTTCAGAAGTCTCTTAGAACAAATGAAAGGCATTTCTTTAAGAGAATACATGAAGTATTTACCTAAAGCAGCAGAGGTTTGTATTTGCTGGAACTGCTGCATTCCTATTTTAGAAGGTCATTGCCAAAAAAGACCAAAGGCAGAAAATTGTATCTATATTGCAGTGCTGTCCAAACTGCTCTGTAAAAAAATGTAAATTCAGTTATCTCTCTGGCTTGGATGTACATGCCTATAGAAGATGTGACTGTAACTGCAAATTGTCTAGGAGAGACATGTTCTGTCCTTTGGGCCAGTCTTGTTTGTTTGCCTTTTTTTTGGTATGCTTCACGTTGCATGTGCAGTCTGCTGATCCCTAATAGCATCTGAGCTGTGAGGCTGTTGCACCTTTTTGTGTGGAATGTGTGAGTTGCAGAAATAACCGTATTGATTGCAAAATGGAAGAAGCAAAAGAGAGGTAAAATGATGACACAAATAAGCTTGTTTTCAGCTCTCTTACCCCCTTGCTACCGATTGAAAAGAGAATTATTTTGGACGTCAAGAAAATCTGCACCTACCTTAACTAGAAGCAACAAATTGTCATTTAAATGTTGTATAAATACATCAGATTTCATATTTTGTGGATTTTGTGGGGATTGTCAGGTTAGAGAGGCTCTCAGCTTTGTAACTTTGAAACACAAACTGTGCTCCCCACTACATCTTTTGTCACTGCTTTGCTGAGTGCTACCCTACCCACTCCAACGACAAGAATCCCAGTATGCCTATCAGCAGCACTTTTTCCAAGTAACTCCATTTGCCTCTGCTTACATCTTCCATACAGGCTAAGCCATAGCACCACAGAGAAATCCCCTGACGAACATATCTGCACTCACTCTCTGCTCTGTTGTGTGCCTGTCTCCTTCCCCTTGTGCAAAGGCTTAGAGAGTCCCTGCACATCATAATATCACTGCCCAGCTTATCAAATGAGAGAGCCCTTTTTGAAAGGAAAATGACAGTAGGAATTAGAGTATTGAAGAGGCTGATTCAGTGGGGTGCATTTGTCACAAGGCAGTTCTCTGACACATTCTCTCTTTTCTGTTCCTCTCTGTGTTCTCGTCTGCTCAACACCTTCAGCATCATCCATCACAGCTGTGCTGAACAGTACCTCTCGCTTCTGGCCCTTCTCACTCTGGCACTTCTCCAGTGCCTTTTGCATATCCTCATTTATTTCTCAGAATGATTTAAGCTCCATTCCCTGGTAAACTAACTCATCCACTGCTATTTCAATTGCATGTTTCTGATCCCTTCCTTGATCCCCATGCTTGTATCAGTATTGCCTTACCTACTTGCCTTCCCAGTGTCACTCCTTTGATGAGTTCTATTTAAACTCATTGAATGGAGACAGGAATTGCATTTTACACAGAAATTTTACACTGCGTAGACACAGAATTATGATGTTGAGAGTGAGTTTGTGCTCTGATCTGACCATGGGCATCCTGAAGGTTGTCTGTCTTCCCTTGTTTTCAAGGAATTCCAGAGTTAGGAATCTTGTGATATCATGAGATGAAGTATTTCAGTACTTCTTTACCTTTTTTGCAAGGTTTTTTGTTTTCCTAAAATCTAAGCTGGTCGATGCTGCAGTTTAACCACAATCCTCTGCTACTGCTCATAGTGCAGATGTGAGGAGTAGTTGCTCATCCTCCTTACCTTCAAAGTAGCCTGTAAAGGTTCTTTTTCCTTTCTGTGTCTTCTGAACAAACCCTCTAAAAAGTGTAGCAGTATAAGCATTTCCCCGTTACACAAAGTTCCCAAGTCTTTCGTAAATATCAAGAAATAGATGAATTCAATAGAAAAGGATTATTTGTGATCCGTGGTATTTTCATTGTGATGAATGTTATTATGACTGTTTCCTGTCATGGTTTTCCTTTATGTACCTCATGATACATTTTGCTTCAGCTGATGAGTTCTTAAAATCTTGAGTTTATATTTTGTCTTCAAAGCTGTATAATGGGCATGAAATGTTAGTTAAACACACCTGGATTTTTTTATGGTTTCCTCACTACAGTTGTACAAAGTTCTTTTGTAAATAGGCTTAAACAAATCAGGTGATACACTTAGACTTATCCTTTAAATTCTTCTTGTGTAGATTAAGTATCAACATTTTTTATGGTTCATAGAAGCTGCTAATTAAGTAATACACTAATAACTTCAGAAATCTATTCTGTTGCTCCAACAGTCTTTGGCTGTTGCTAATTACAATCTCATTAGTCCCTATTTTACTGTCAAAACATGTTCATGAAGTGTTTCTTCTTAATATGGCTAATATTTTTTCTATAATAGAATCTCATTGGGGTTGCGTTTCTTTTTCTTTCAGAAACCAAATACATCAGAACTGTTAATAATTTCCCCCTTTTTCCCCACATATGATTCTTCGACATTGCAACTTAATGAAAAAATACAGATTTATAGACAAAACTCCTGTTTAAACCAAAGAAGAAACTCTTCTTCAGATATAACAATCTGCTAATTTACTCAGTCTATTTATTCATTCTTTTTAGAGACCAATTTAGTAACTGTTTTCTTTTCACTTTTTTTCCAACTTTTATATTTCCAAATTCACTCAGAAAAAAAGAAGCATTCAATGAAAGAAATAGCCTTCTTAAATACAAAAAGAAAATGGCTCATCTGGGATTTACAAATATATTTATTAATGCTTTTAAACAGAAGCTATATGCAAAAATCAGTACAAATTTTATGAGATCATGAAAGATCAAATGTTGTCACAGGCTTGCAGTCAAGTCCAGGAAATAATCGTTATTCTGAGAAAGGGAATGCGCATCGATATAATCACTCAGAATAATCTTCAAAATAACTCTAATCCTGAAAATAACTTTTTTTGAATTTGTAGAAGGATAATGAAAAAAGAAGGGAGTATTAGGTGAAATGCTCATAATACAAAATCAGAGCAGATAAAATACCCTTGATGCCGTTTTGACGTTTGTCTTTTTTCTTTTGTGTATTGTCTCTATTCTTTGTACATATATTTGGAGCCTTGTAGCCTATTATGGTATTCTAGGTTTTTTTCCCAGTATTTTTCCATGCCCTTTCCCTAGGCAGAAAGACAAAACATATTCCAGGGCCCCTATCCTATCTTAGTTCTCCCTGGCTGCCAAGGTTGAAGAACAACTCCTCAGACATGTTTTCATCAACAATGTACAGTCCCATCCGAGGGAGGGAAGACTTAGAAGGGGCTTGACCGGGAGGGAATTGCATCACCACTTGTGCTCCTGATTGGTGCTTTTTGTCAATTCTGCTGATTTACCAAACTTATAAAACTGTGTGCACCCCCGTGGGGGCTGGGCTTTTGTTCTCCATAACTGCCCCTGAAGGCCTCCAAATAAAGATCCGATATTACCTCCTTACTAAAATTATCTCGAGTTTCATTTCCAGGTTGAAAAAATCATTTTCACTCATGAAAGTGATAAAATTTTGATTGTTAAAAAAAGTTTCTGTAAAAAATAAAAAAGCTGAGAAATGAAGTAGCACAATAAAAGCTATATGTAATGGTAAGCCATAAAGATATTTTGCACAAATATAAGCACATAGGCACTCTGAAATGGGATTTTAAAAGCAGGCTTTTTTTTTCTGCAAAAAATAGAGTTATACTTTTTCGTAAAAAGTAGTGAACCCTGAATTCAGAAGGATAATTTGGAGAACATTATCAGAAATGACATTATGGCTTAGGAAGTAGAAGCTCTGAGTTGTTATGAACTGAACCAAGATCTAAGGGCTGGTAGTGCCTGACATATCCACTGATCTGAGAATGTGTTCAGCTGCCTCATTTTCCTCTTGTTTCCAAGACTGTGACTGATAGATATATATTTATTTACATTCCTCTCTCTGTCTTAATACAATAAAGTATCTGAAGTTTTAAAACCCCTCCTAATGCAATGAAAAGGTAGATTGAAAAATGAAAATCAAAAATATTTCTATGGCTGCATCCATTTCTGATATCAATGCTCTGATTGATATCTGGGGTTTTTCATAAATGCCACCCATGCAGTGGGATTGTGCAGGTATTGGACAAGGTGCTCATTAGAGGTAGCCACACTTTCAATCACAGTGGGTACTAATCAATTCTTAACAAATCAGAAGATGTCATAGAAGATTTTGTCAATGTTAATTGTTTTCATTATTTTAACTATATAATTTTACTTCATATGATTCAGAGCAAAAGTTTATTTCTGTGCCAGATTTCAATATTTTGGAGTTTCAGAATCCTGTGGAAGAGGGAACAATGAGTGTGCATTTAGTTTGGTTTCTAACACTGGTCATGTAGATTGGGGTTTTTTTCAGTGTCCTAAACTGTGAAGAAGCAACAGAAATATTTGGAGCTTACAATATGATAGCAGAACTAAGAGAGAATGTGAGATGCAAATTCACATTTTAGGAGTTTGGTTTGGTTTGGTTTCTCTCTGTGTGTATAGCTTTTATAGGTAGATTGCCTAGATACTAAAAAATAGCATTTTGCCCCAACTATTTTTGTTTGTTTGATGAAATAGGAATGTATGTGCATATGCCAGACTATGCAGCTAAAGAAAGAAGGAATGCCTCAGTATTTGATAAAAGTGATCTCTATTAGATGTTTTTCTGAAAGGTTGTATGTAATTAATTCATGTGTTTGTGATTCCTGATATAATACTGTGAATCAAGAATCAGACATCTCATTGCACCAGCTGGGTTGTTCAGTGTATGTAGAACTGATGCTGTTCAGCTTATGCTCAGGCTTCACACATGGAGTTGGCTGGCATTTCATATATTGAGGGACAGTGGTTTTTCATTCTTTTAGAGGTTTTTGGATGTGTGTGTATAATTTAGTTCTTTCTTATTAAGCTGTTACAGTGAAGAATCTCAAGGTTTATTATTGTTTACTCTAGTCATCCTACAATAGTTTTTAGATGGACAACAAAATTGTGGCCTTCCTGATTTTCTCCAACCATCTTTTTTCACATCCTTCAAAATGACAGCTTGTGCAGCCTCTGTTAGCACAGGAATACCTTTCAAATGCACATTTATCTCCATGCTATTCACCGTACTTAAATATGCAGGCTATGCGAAAATTATGATCTGTTGCAGGGTTTTTTGCCTTCCTAAAGCTAAAAAAGAAAATTCTGATACAAAGAGATGATAACTTGTTTTGTGCTAAGAGGCAGTCAGAAGTAACAGAAGAGTAAGAGAAGTAACAACAGGCATTCATGAAGTGACTGCAGCATGCAAACTGAAAAGTTTTGATGATACTTGTATAAGTAAGGTGGGCAAAGACACATCACATGCACTCAGTGGCATATGACAGGAACCTTGTGCTGGCACTGAAGTCAGAGTGAATCTCGGTCATTTTGCACTTACATTCCATTTCACACACGGTGTTTCACAACAGGGACTGACTAATGTGATAACCTCACACTAAGGTGCACTGTCAGCCTTGAAATAAAAGGTGGAGTGCGCTGAGCTCCCAAAGGGTGCAGCCAATTAGCACATTCTGTAATGGGGTCTTGCTGTCATGGGATGAGAGGTTTCTTTCCTTCAAACAGAAAAATATTCAGGCTCCTTAAAGATTTTCTTCTTGAGAGCTGCTTTATATTTTCTGAGTAGGGAACAATTAGGCAAAATGCTGTCATGTTATAAAGCCTTAAGATTCTGATTCTAGATAGAGCTATGTGTGGTTTATTTTCATATTTATTGATTAGAGTAGTAAATAATAGTAAACTATTTAGTATTTAGGTCTGAGGGAATTTTTGTTTTCTTCCTACATAATTTTCATTCTTTTGCCTCCCCCTCCCTTAATTAATAGGGTGTATAAAACCACTTGGTGTTTTGTGTATGCAACACTGTAGTGGGTTGAAAAAACCTGAGCTGATAGACAGACTTGTAAGTCAATCGCTTCTCGTGATTTCGCATATCAAAGTCAGCACAGCCGCGGGAAGGGGAGCTTTTGGTTCCCGGTCTCGCCCGGAGGGGTGGCCGGGGCCGGGCCGGGCCGGGGCCCCCTGCGCCCTCCACTCTCTCCCTCCAGCGCAGTGGCACAGATTCCAAGTTGCTGCAAGAAAGAGCTGTGAGCAGCTGAAAACAACTATAATTTACTGCACAACTGAACTTGAAGCGGCTCTGAGAGACTGGCGAGTTCCCCCGCCCCCCTCCCCCCACGTGGCTCCGAGCAGATCAGCGGAGCTTTCTGAAGCCAGCACCGAACTGAAGGAGACGCCATGCAGCCAGCAGCACAAAGAGAGCGAGGCTTTTCTCTACCCTACAGCCTGACACACTTCTGCTCTCCATCAT
>VWZW01013751.1:581642-686507 GCA_013397115.1 Edolisoma coerulescens | reverse complement strand
CATGTTTGTTATCTTTTTGTGCAGCGTGGAAGAAGAGGGGAGTGTTTGGAAGAGAAAGGGGGGTTTGTTTAAGTTCATATTATTTTCTTTTACCTTTAATCCTGTTAGTAATAAACCTCTTTATATTCTTTAAAGTGTTGAGCCTGCTTTTTGCCCACTCCTAACCTCTTACCTCCCAGAGTAAAATAAGCGAACGAAACTGCTACAAACACTAAAAGTAAACTAAATTTTATCAAAGGCTGAGAGCATATATATGTTTTCCCAATTGATCACATAATTACTTGATAGGTGCATATACACACATGTGTATTAAAAAAAAAAAAAAAGGAAGCAGCAGCCCTGGAAATGTCATCTGTTTCTATATCACAGAAAGACATTTAATCTAATTCGGCATAATAATAAAGAAAACTGTTCTACAAGTATTTATTTTGCTTATGATTTACTGAAATATCCAGAACTACAGGAGAAGAAAGCCTAGAGTAGCTCTGGCTGTTTTCCCTTTGAACAAATAGCAATTTTTAGGAACTTTTCTTTTTTCTTTTAGGCTTTCTTTCGAGCTTCTATATGCAAATGTTTTTCCTCTAAAGCAATACTTCCTTCATTTGATGTATCTCTTACACCTCACAGTTTGGTAAGAATATGTTTTTTATGGGAGTTTCCTCTCCCTTTGGGACACACAGGACAGCATGGACTGTGCTGGATTTGATGAAAGCATACATGATAATTTGGGGATAGAAGGAAGAATTCTATCACTGTGGCTGTTTATACATGCTGATTAAAAAAGAGAGCATTCATATCAAAGCAAAACAAAGGTGAATTTAACAGAATATCTTTTCTGTGACCCTGCCTGTTTCTGGGGTCAGAGTATGAAATGAGGACAATTATGTACAGATATCACCTCTCAATACTATCTTTGCCTCCAGCAAATTGTGTCTTTCTAAACCAATGGTGATCCCTTTCTGTGTAATAACTACTGTGGATTTCTTCCTCTGTAGCCATGTAGCTGCTCTTTGCACACAACCGCCTACAACAAGAAGTTTCCGAGATGTTTGTACATGGTTTGTGAGAAACATCCTGGTTTTTCTGATTTTAATTGCAATTTTGTTCTACTTGTGTTTGAAAACTCTCCTTCATTTATTAGAAAATGTTGTAAGTAGTCAGTTCCTGAAAAACAAGGCTAGTCCAAATCTTAGTATCATGGATCCCCACCACCTTATTTGTACGCAGAAGTGTAAATGCTAATCCCATTGTGGCTATCCAACACCTCAGATCTATGAAGTTTTTCAAAGGAATATTGTGCACTTATGAAACCTGTAGAAGAAATAAATACTTTTAAAGTTCCTTTCTTTAGGCATTATTAGCTCTTCTGAAATAGCAGATAGTTAGAGAATGATAAAGTTGTTGAGGTCAAAAGCTTAGCAGATTTCACAGAAATAGGTGATTATATAAATAAATAGGTATTCAGGAGATCAATTATGGGTAAAATATGGTCATACAGAATAGAATAGAAGCATTCGGTTCTAAAGGACTTACAAAGATCATCTATTCTAACTGCCTGACCACTTCAGGGCTGACCAAAAGTTAAAGCCTATATGGTGATAACCAGCTAGTAATCCCACCTTTCACTGAGAATAGACCTCAGGAACGTCACAGCACCCTGACAGGGACAGTTTGAGCATGTACATCATCTCTTGTCCCCCAGGGCTTTTTGGTTTTTTTTCTCTTGTTTTCTTTTTTGTTTGGTTTGGTTTGGTATGGTTTCGGTTTTGAGGTTTTTTGTTTGTTTGTTTGTTTGTTTGTTTTTTTCCCCACAGCTTTAGTGTATTTAGCTCACAGCTTCCAGGACAATGATACAATTTACAGTTGTGAAGCAGATTGATTTACTAGCTGTGCTCCTACTGTGTTTGTTGGACTGGCGTTGGAGGATTTCCCCAGGTCAAAATTCTGACCTTGGCATGATCATCAGAGCATTTCTAAAATAACAAGGGTAGAGGGGCATGCAGTCCTTCTTGTGTCTCTGAGGGAGGACATCAGCAGAATATACAGGGAATTCTCTGCCAGGAGTTACTGCTTAGCCATGGTTTGTTACTGTCCAGCCACCTGCTACTGTCTTTTGGGGCTCAACTTGTCTGGATTTCAAATTTGGACTTCATCTGGGACATTTTCTGCAAGCAGCTAAAAAGCTGGTATCGCCACTTATGTGATAGGGCAAGTTTGGGCGATGAGCTTCCCACCTGCTAACTTCCTTAGTAAGTGGGTGTCATTAACTTTTAAATGGTGATGTAACAGTGAACCACAAGGGATCAGAAGAGGGAAGGGAAAGCCTGGGATGTACACATTCAGCTCAGCCACTTCCTTTGCTCTTTACTGGGGGTTGAAGGAAGCTTTTTCATTCAATCCAAGATTTGCAATGAAGTGTTGACTACTGAAAAGGGGTTTGTTGGGGATGTTAAAGAATGAAGGAAAATAAAGTTGTCGTGGTTCCATATGCATGAGAAAAGCATGGCCTGTTTTCTCTGAGATGTATGTTTAGATGCATGTTTTCTGGGTAGGGATTTGAGGGAGGGTGTGCATCTTTGAGAAGTGGCTCAGTGCCCTTAACAGCCTGTTGTAAATCAAGGGCCCAAAACTTGTACAGGTATGAAATTTTCAGTCACCAGAGAGCAGCTCACACTGACTTGTGTTTGCTGCCTCTAGCATAATGTCTCTAAAGCTGAACTCATTGAATGGCATCACCTCTCTCTGCAAAGCTTCCAGTTCCTCTTTTGCCATGCATTTTATGAATGCTAGTCTGTCATAAGATGCCTCAGTAAGAAAATTATATGGACACTGAAGCCCCTGGTCTTTTGATGGCACAATGTGGTGTGGGAATGTGTATAGAGGAGGCAAAGGCTTGTTGAATCATTTTTCATCTTGGACAGTCTCAGGAGATTCCATTTTGGTCACACAGTGAAGGCAGTTGTGTATTTAAGATAGGGGGGTACTTATTGGCTTGGGATTGACTTCTGAGAACATGATTGACCTATCTATTTTGTCCACCTGTCCCATGAACTACTGGAAAATAAAATGCATTTTGTACTTGGTTTCTAGCACTCTGCAAGTGTGTGATTTCAGATCAAGAAAACATTCCCTGTGTGGGTATTAATCATCCAGCATCTTGGACCTCTTGAAATATACAGACAAAAGAAAACTAGATTGTAAAATTTTTACATATATGTACACACACACACACATATATATATGTGTGCTCCTGTGAGGCTTTGATGCTTGCAACCAATGGATTGTAGCTGTGGTCTTGTGCATCTTCTGAAATATATTAACAGAATTCCCTTTGATTGAGAAAATGATCTTTCTAACCAATTGAAGATGCCATTAAAGAAAATGAAACATCTTTTGAAATGTTTATTCTCAAAATGTATGTATCATGGAAACTTTTATTGTATTATATCCACTTTGAAAGTAGTTCTGACACATATGCAGTGTCAAAGAAATGCATTATGTATTTGCCATGAACCAAAAATGCACTGGGCTGTAATGTGAAAGCCTGTGGTTTTGTCACTGATTTTTTTAATTCTGTGTGTTGAAGCAAATTTTCAGGATCCAGTTCTGTGCTGTGCTGTTAGAAATAATAAACTCTTAGTTTACAGTGTTGTTGCAGAATATGGATTTTTAGTGTACAATTGTACCTTTTCCCATTGCTTCTAGTTGATGTTGGTGGGAGTAAGGCAAAAACAATCTTGTGTTCTTCAGGACGACATAGTTGTCTCTGGGAAAGTCATTTTCTTTGCTTCCCACCAAGATTGCCCATCTGCAATCTCAGTGTTTTCAAACACTGTAGTCCCAAAACACTTTCATTCCGATTTTTTAAATAATTCCCTGTAGTGTTCGCCATGTTTTCAGCTAAAACCCTAGGAGGTCCATATGTATTAAAACCTCATTAAAGGCTAGAGTAATACCAGGAATAAGTAAGCATCATTGGATAGAAGTAGACTGCATGTATTGAACAGATGGGTACCACAAAGTAACAGAAATAGCCTTCCTCCCTTGCTACTGTTGTATGTATGATAGAAGTCAACCCTTTAATGCCCAAAAGAGGGGATATATATGCAATTTATATTGAAATGTTGGTGTAAGGCCTCAGTTAGGACTGAGTTTTTCTTTGTAGATTTCTTTTAAATCATGCAGTACATTTATTGGGAATGCTTTGTGCCCTCTGATAAAAGAGCATATACCTGAATAAAGGGGTGGGGAAGGAAATGTCCTTAATTTTGTTCTTGAAACTTCTAGGGTTTTATGTGATGATAGTGGGTCCATCTTTCTATGCTTTGCAAGTGTTTTATGCTTTGCAAATGTTTCTTGCAAACCAGAATCAAGACATGAGCCTGGTAGTTCTTGCAGCACACCAGAAACATGGACATTCCCTGTTAGGGGAACAGCTTTAATTATTCTTTTGTTTTCAGACCTTTATGTTTGGAAAGTTTCAGAGAAATAAAAAAAAAGCTGAAGAATAATTTGAAGACACTGTTTTATTCCAGATAATTTGTGTTATCTAAAGAAAATGTAGGGTAATTTTATAGAAAAACTCTTGCATTGCCTTTGAGATTTTTTCTTATTTCTGGTCTGAGATTGTGTAATACAGTTGACCCATGTAGATGTTGATAGTGAAAATCCTGTTGGCTGTAAAGAGTGTTTGAAGTGAAACATGCAATTAATACTACATTTGCTTGGATAAGTGTTCCATTTCTTGCAGAGAAATTATGAAAGCTGATATCATTCCTAATAATAGAGAAAGGTCTGTTACTGTCTTGATTAGTGACTGAAACCAAGGTCTTAAAGGCCACCAAGGGAGTAGTAGAATCACTGTCTGAACTTCTATTGTTGGATTTTAGCTATTAGTGTTTGAATTATTGAAAAAGTAAAGCACTAAAATAGCTGGGTTTTTTCCAAATCTCTCACTGTAATCTGTATCTCCTTATTTAAAAACCAAAACATACATTCAAGAAAAGCTACTGCTTTAAATAAATTTAATTCAAATTTATGAATCAGTATAACTATATTCAGTTACATCATAAAATGCTGTTCTCTGCAGCTTTAAATTAATAATGATTTGTAGACAGCATATGTTGTATTTTACCTTCCCATAAAAGGCAAGAAAGCAAGTTCACCCACTAGCGTGTTTCAAACAGGTTTTTATGTCATATTTTACTCTGTTAGCATAGAATCATAACAGATTGTTTGGGTAATATTAATAGAGTCCTTCAAAGGAATTTATGCTGGAAAAATGCTTCCTGGTCCATTAATGGTATTTTTACTTTGAGTTAACATCCAACTTAAATTTAATTCTGGATTTGCAACAGGTGTCTTAATTTTAATGCACGGTCAGGTGCTGTGGTCCAAACAGTAATGGGATCTGACAAGACCTTATAAATCACAGCTTTAAGGAGACAGTAGGAAAGATGATCAGCATGGCACCCATATGGCCACTCACTTAATCGCTGATAGCTAACACGGGGTCGTACATGATGCTGTGGCCATGGCAAATTGCCAGGGGTGCTTGGAGTATGGGTCATCTGGCAGCAACAGCCACTTCTGCAAATGCCTTTTGCCTATGGGTCAGGGTCAGGATGCTCCTTGGCTCCAGCAATGCCAGTGTGATTGGGGGAAATCCAATCTCACATCAGTAGTGTGAGCAGCATTCCACCTACGCTGCTGCTGCCAGGCAGGGTGTGGGCAGTCTGCCTGCACTGCCAGCACTGTCGGGGTGGGGTGTCTTCCAGCAGGGTGCCAGGTGTAAGTGAGCAATTAGTGTGAATGTCTTTAGGTTTTCTGCAACAAAAAATTGCACTAATTTGTGTGGATTGCACAACTACTACCTGTTTTGAAAATGATTAAAAATTCCTGCCTAACTGAAGCAATAGGTTTTGAGACAGTTGAAGACCTGCTACCAGCAGTAGCAGCTTCAGAAACAGCTAAATTTGGGTTTTTTTGTGAAATCCGCTGGTTTTAGCTCTTGTCCTTTTCTGGTTGACTGTTGAGACGTTTCTTCTTGCCTTCCTCATTGTTGCAGTACCTAAGTTCCGCTCACACTTATTGGCTCTTCTCTACAGTTTTCCCTTTTTCTATTTGACACAAAAATTCCCAGGAAAACCCAGCAAAGCAAGCAAACAAAGAAAAACATTAGTCCAACCAGTATGCTTAAAGTCATCAAGTTGTTTATTCTGTGTGTGCATTGTACATACCTCCCCTGAGCCCCACCCAGCTTGTGAGCTCTGTGGAGTAGTACCTGGACACTCGAGGTCTCTGAAGTTGCACAATGTCCAGCACAGTAAGGTCAGGTGTGTTTGGATCTTAGAACAATAAAATGAATATAAGTAATTGAGTGCATCTTCCAGAAAAGCATCTAGTTTCAATCTCAAGATTTTTAGGGAGAGAATTCTATCTTCCTGGTGATTTGTTTGAATGGTTTGATGCCTTGATGGGGCTACCTAAAAACAGAGCCTAGATAAAATTAAGAGAATAAAAGCAGTTATATTTATTAAGGGGAAATAATATTATTTATTGAAATAATATTGTTTATTGAAATAATATTATTTATTACAAGGTACATTGGGGCAGTCAAAGCCCACAGGGGCTACACCCAAAATGGACGATGGCGTCACGGGTTTTCATACTTTTATAAGTTTGGTGCATTTGCATATCGGAGGTTAATCCTCCAATTGCAGCTTCAGGTAATGAAGTCACTTACCCCAAGTTTGCTCCGCCCTAGCCCACTTCTGTTTACATTTCTCAGAGCCTGAGACAGTAAGGTGTCCTTGAATTTCAGGCCTAGAGAGGATTTGTTTTGTCTGACCAAAATGAGGGAACAGTAGCTAACAGGCTATATGGAGTTTAGAATTATACACTAAAGAATTACAGGATATGAAAAATATAAAAGCTACAATCCTAAGGCATCAGGTTGAAAGAAAGAAGTATCCTTTCTGATTTGAGCTCCTTTTCTATTTTACAATACCCTGCCTGATAAGATCGATATACATGGTCCTATGCTATACTGGTGAAATTCTGGTTGACTGGCATGAAGTCAGGTTTCTTATTGCTATAACCTCCTACTCTGAAATATCTTTATCGCCTTTAAAATTCTAAACTGGAAGGAAAAATGCAGAGCTTACTAATTAAACAGAGTGCTGTGATTTGCATATAATAAGGAGATGCATGTTGTTGGTAGTATATTTTGTTCTCTTTGCTACCCAGCTGACTTTTGTTTCTTTCAGTGGTGCCATACTGGGCTGAGCTTTTCTTTGCTTATATTAACCTGCTGTTGAACAAATAAATGTGCCCTTCTTAAAGTTTGACAGTGCTCTAGATGATTATTTTTCACTGCAAGGAAAAGAAGCATTCTAAATAGTACTACTGTAAGGTAAGAAGAGGGACAAAAAGGCATTGGTATTGACAATTCAGTAATGAGGTCAAGGTAGACAAATTTAGACTCCTGCATTTGGTTTATAATTATTTTTTAGACTTCCCCATGAGGCAATTGTTGTTATTCAATCGTAAATTTTATGTTTTAAAAGGAAGCAAGAGCTTCTTCAATTCTGCAGTAAAATTGGAATTGAGTCAAATTTTACATTACGATGAGACTTAGGCCAAATGCTTGTGTGGCCCTGCTTGGACGCATTGCTTCTTCCATAGTGCATCTAAAGAAGGTGAGAGAGATTTTATGACTGCTAGTGTAGCCTGGATGGATAATTACCTATTGTGCATCCTCCAGAAAAATAAACAGTGGCCATATGATCACTGTCAATGTCCTTTGTGACATTGAAATTCCCATAACAGGGTTTTTTCTTTGTTTCTTACCCCAGTGAACATTTTGATGTTGATGAGTTTTAAAAAATTATTAGGAAAGATTCTCAGTCACTCTTACCCCTTTGTAGAGAGTCTCCTTGAGACAAAATGACCTTTCTGGTTTTCAGAGCCTTTTGAAGATTTTTCAGCATAATTCAGGCTGATAAGTATCTTTGCATCACGTACTTGGCAAGGGGGCCAGTGTTTCTTTGTCCAACACTAACCTTCCTTCTCTACTCATTATCTCTGGTGAGGGCTGTTTTAATTGAAGTTATCCCTTTGGAAAGATATCTCCAGTGCAGTTCCTTATTGATTTTGAAAGATTTGACCTGTTAAAATTTCCTTGCCAGGGAGTTATCCTTCTTTCCTGAAGGTGAATTTAAATAGAGAATGACATTTCTAATTTCCTAAGTGATGTGGCCAGAGGAGCTGTGCTAAAGTGGTATAATGGTATCTCAGTATTTTAAAAGGATAATATTTGTTATTTAGCTTAGTGAGACTTCTTGGGGTGTGCAACATAAGCTTCCCGGTAAGGTACTGTTGCCTTCTGTAATGGCCTTTAATTGAATTTTATTATATCATAAAAAGACACTCTTAGACTTCCTCTCTTTCTTGAAGTTCTGTTTTAAGTTAAACAAGGAATTCAGGTATAATCAATCATTAGCAAAATTGAAGAATATGAAATAAACTATTTAGCTACCTAGAAATTTGATCGATCTCATAGCATAGCATCATTTCAGCAGTTTCGATTATCTGGATTCTGTGGAAAATTATTACCTCAATAATTTTCTCCCTTAAATCAAACTTGCAAAAGGACTGTTACTTCGCCATTTAGAAAATGAATTTCTATTTGTCTAACACTTTGAAGTACTGGGAGGAAGAGTTTTAAGAATGAATATAAGTATACATTGTTCAATGAAGCTTAAACAACAAGATTTAGTACTTGTGGTAACCCAAAAAAAGTGTACTATAAAAATTTCTCAAAGTATGATTTTAAATCTTTTCTGCCATTTTATATCTGTCACATTTCTTTCTCTACTGAACTGGGTGTAATAATTATAAAAATATTTAGGAATTAATTTCTAATGTAGTTAATATTTAATGAAGTGTGAATTCATGTTACATATTTAGGTTTATGGTAATTGTCTGTTAGTTAAATTTTTAAATTCTATAGATGGTTTTCATAATAAATTGTTATTCCTGTCACTTTTCTGATACAGAATCTGTGGCATGGAATTAAATAGCCGTTTCTAGAAAGGTACAAACTTTATAAGAAGTTCTATGATTCATGGATTCCAAACCTTAACAGAGAGCATTTTCTTGCTGTCTACTTTCTGGGTGTATCTACTCATAAATGCATAATGTCTTTAAGTCTTCATATAGTGCTTTAAACTTTGGCATAGGGAAGTTAAAAAATTTAGGAGATTCTGGAAAATATATAACCCAATACTGCCTCTGTGACTTTTGAGTTTCAAACTGATGTGTGTATTTCACGGAATCACAGAACAGATGAAGTTGGAGCGGAGCAGTGGAGGTCACCTTCTCCAAATATCCTGCTCAAGCAGGGCTACCTAGAGTCAGTTGCCCAGGACAGCTTTTGAAT
Organism: Edolisoma coerulescens; assembly: GCA_013397115.1. NCBI lineage: Eukaryota > Metazoa > Chordata > Aves > Passeriformes > Campephagidae > Edolisoma > Edolisoma coerulescens. Next base: position 677,065 of record VWZW01013751.1, on the reverse strand, counting down.
ATCTCTAAGGGGGGAGACTCTCTGCCATCTCTGGAAAACCTGTTCCAGTGCTCAGTCACCCTCAAAAAAAAGTTTTTTGAGTGTCATGTTTTAACCCCAACTGGCAACTAAGCCCTACACAGCAGCTCACTCGCTTTCCCTGCTGAGATGGGGGAGAGAGTTGGAAGGAGAAAAGTGAGAAAACTTACGGGTTGAGATAAAGAAAGATTAATAGGTAAAGCAAAAGTCACGTGTACAAGGAGAGCAAAACAAGGAATTCATTCATTCACCTCTTCCCTTGGGTGGGAAGTTGTTCAGCCATCTCCAGGAAAGAAGGGCTCCATCATATGAGAGTTTACTTGGGAAGACAAATGCCATGATTCTGGACATTCTGCCCATCCTTCTTCCCCAGCTATATATCACAGAATCATAGGATATACTGGGATGGAAGGGACCTACTGGTATCATCAAAGTCCAACTCCTAATGCTGAGCATGATGGCATATGGTGTGGAATGTCCTTTGGATCTGTCGGGTTCAGATGTCCCAGCTGTCTTCCCGCCCAACAACTTGTGCACTTCCAGTCTCTTTGCTGGTAGGGTGGTGTAATGAGCAGAAAAGGCTTTGACTCTGTGCAAACATTGTTCAGTAGTAATGAAAACATCTCTGGATTATCAACACTATTTTCAGCACAAATCCGAAACACAACCCCATGTGAACTACTATGAACAATGAAGGAAATTAACTCTATTCCAGCCAAAACCTGCCTTCTAATGTTCAGGGGGAACCTCCTGTGTTTCAGGTGGTGCCTGTTGCCTCTGGTCCTGTCACTGGGCACCACTGAAAAGAGCCTGGCTCCATCCTCTTTACACCTTTCCTTCAGGTCTTCATATTTTGAGGAACATTAAATATTGCCAAGTTTTATCTCAGCAGTTGATGAAATGGTCCCTAAGTTTCTGCTGACCAGGAAAATTTGGCAACAGTCAAGATCAGATTTAAAACATTATTTTTTATGTATAATGGGTACCTTTAAATATCCTGTAGTAAGGTGAATTTTACTTGCCTTACATTTGCATGCCTTTCACAGAGGTATACTTGGTAGAGGAAATACTGTGTGGTTTATCATCTTTACTGGATGAACTTTTAGAATTGTGGCTGGCCTTCTGGAAGAGCAGAAACCAAAGGATTATTTCCTTCCTCCCTCTCTCTACTTATTTTAATAGCAGTTATAATTGCCACCTGCCTACTATGTTTTACTTTATGCTAAATCCTCTGGAAGAATTTCTCTTTCCTGTAGATTTTTTTTTTAATCTCCACCAGAATTCTGCCAGACCTACGTGTTGTCGGAATTTTTAAATAAAATTTCTTTTTTTTCTTTCAAAAATTAAACCTCAAAGAATTGGCTTGGTAAATATCTGATTGCTACCACGTGGTACATGTTCTGTCAAATTTTACTTTCTGGAGACTTTAACCATATCCAGTGAAAAATCTAAGGTTTGCAGGTTTCTTGAAGGCTGAATGAGGATCTTGATATCAGGAGAATAGCAGTGACAAAAAGTGGTACTGGAGGAGTTATCAGTGACATTCCTCGCTGCTAAACTTTAATGCTTTAGAACATTGGAAGCAGCAGATTTTTAGAATTCATAATTCTAAAACAAAATTAATTTCTTGGTTTTGCCTTTCTGGAGACAAACATGCAGTTTGCCCTGAGACTGTTAGCTTTGCATGTGTGAAGTCTCCTAATGCATTCTTTGCCTCTCACCTTCTCTTAACTTGGGTTATCAAATTGGTAAATTTAGTAATTACTAAATTGGAGGTTTCCCAATATAGTAGTCAAATAAACCCTTCCGAGTCTACAGAAGGTTTAAGGTGATACTAAAGAAAAAAAGTTATCAGTCAAGAGAGAAAGAGCAAAAAATCTTTTACCATGTGCTTAAAGATTCTGCTTTTACTTATAAGATAACGTTTTCAAAGTAACTCTAAAAATCAAAGGTAGTACTAGCAGTGGAAAGGTAAGTGGCTTTTGTGCTAGGACAGAAGACTAAAGCAAAGGTTGGTCGCTGTGTTTCTGTCTGTTCCTTTGATAAGTGAGAGGAATTTTAAGATAACTTCTAGATATTTCTGAGAGTATTCTTCTGATGCAGTCTTTAAAATACTTGTGTACGTTTAATTTTTCTGTAATAGTGATTCATTGCATTTTAAATAGGACATCTTGGGTTCTTGTGACAGATCAGTGTGATAATATCAGCTTAAGTTGATGTATTTTTAAGCAGCAGTCCCTGCTGTGATTAATGGGGAATTCTGTTTAAAAGCCAGTGTTATGATATAGTCTAAGGTACTGAAATGACTGCCTACACTAATATTTCATAGTAATTATTTTTAAAACAAAAACTGAGAAAAGTACTTACACAAAAGGGTTTTTTAGATGTATTTCCAACATCACAAAAATAGGCTAGATGGCTTATTTAGTACAATTTTGCAACACATTTGCCAGATGGAAGTAAGTGACTAAGTAATAGTCACTTTCTTGAACTAATTATTTCTCCCAGTTGTGTCTGAATGAAAATGATTGATTACAGGGCACTCAGATGAAGACATTGCTTATTTTGCATACATTGTGGTGACAGATATCATATGGTCCTGATAAGATTTCTTCAAAACTAATATAGATCTATTCTTGCCTAATGCACAGTGGCACCTGTATTTTGAGCATATCCCCAAGACTTAGTTGCCTTGCCTTCACAGAGTTTTAAGTACGATGTCTGTATAATGAATGCACCATAGTTTTAGGGGAAAGTTGCCATTTAAAATGGGAAATAGGTTTCAAAGGAATTTGGCAAAATGCAGATGATAATGAATAATAAATGAACAGAGGATATGCTTGGGAGAATGTATCTCAGCAAGACATAAAGTCTTAGTGCACTTCAAAAGAGTTATGACTCGATTGTTATTTCAGCCCAACACTGAGGCAATTTAAATAATGAAATATTTAAAGGTAAATAGAGATAATTATATACATTTGACCCTTTGCATAACGTTCTGTAGATGCAATTTCATTAAACTTTCTTTGCTCCAATGAATTAGAAGAAAGCCAAAAGAATGACAGGTCCATTACATTATTTAAGTGATATTCATTATGTTCAGATCTGCTATTTTATTTCATTTCATTCCATTAGTGGCAAAGAATACTATAAAGAATCCAGAGATATGAGAAACCTTCTTATATGATCTTTGCATATCTGTATTAGCTCTCTTGTGGCCATGGAGTCAGAGGGAGGACACAGATGAGAAGTATGCATGCTGTGCTCTATGAATAAGATTTCTGTCAAGAGTAAGAAAAAGTGTCAGTTTATTACCTGGGCTTCTTGCTTTTTTATTAAAACACACTGTTCAACACAACTGGGATTTAGAGCAAAACTCAAGGGAAAGATATTGAGTAAACAGTGCTTCCAGAGAGAAAATGAAGAACATGTATTCTTGCTGCTATTTACTTATGGCACACCGTTTTTTGTTAATACCTCTAATGGGCTTTAAAAATTAATTCTGTTGTCCTTGCCTGACACTGAAGAAGCTGAAGTGCAGGGTGACAGAAGTGGTGTACATAGATCATCCTGCAGGCTAGCAGTGGGGCTGAGTACCACCCAAATCACTTTCTGACTTCCTGCAACTGAACTGTGGTGTTTTCTTCTAGCCAGTTCCGGCTACCTGGTCTGACATCATACCTTGCAGGAAGTGTGACCTTTTAAACAAGCCAGTGTGCAAAGATATTACGTTTCATTTCTGATTTCTGGTTCTAGCAGCCTAGTTGAAAAGCTGTAGCCAGTTTCTGAAAAGCTGTAGAAGTGAATTTCTTCATTTCTCAGTGCAGGAGGGTTTTGACTTGTTTGCCCTTGGCTAATGTAAGCAGAGCCTGGGATTACAAACCACTGGGCTGGCACAAGCGTGATGGCCTGTGCTGACGGACGTACCCTGTGGTTGCAGCAGCCTCACAACTAGCACTTCTGGCCATCAGCACCACAGCAGGAGGCTGTGATGAACAAGGGAAAGAAATCAAAGGGCAGAAAATTAAAATCATTCACTTGGTCTTGATGAAAACTGAAACAGAAATATTCTGGGTTTTTTTAAGGCATCAGTCTGTGTTTACTAAGGAAAACCACATTTAACAAACTGAATTGCAAAATTATTTATGATAGAAATGAAATCTGATCCAAAATCTCTATTACCTGTTCAATATGACTAATTACCATTAGATTACATGAGACTGCACAGAAATAAACTCTCCTAATATTACAAGAAGTTGCTGCTGCAACACATGTTGATGCCCAAGTGTCATGACAAGGACTAGTAGTGTTTTTTCAATAGAACTTGTATAGGATACACTCTGATGAAAAGTGGAGGCAAGCTGCTGTTGGTTAAATTAATGCAAAAATCTGAATTTTCATGTATGGTCTGTGAGAACACTTACTGTGAGTGAGATTTTCAGGTTGTGTGAGATGTTATCTCAGCAGTGTTTTGGTTAAAATTTGCTTTGAGATTTGTGGGTAAATTGAATATAAAATGCCAATAGGAAGAAAACAGCAAATCTTTGTTCAAAACCAAGAAGAAAACTTCATCTTAATCTATACGAATCAAATCCTCCTCTTTAACAGGCATTGGATTCTGAACTGATTTTCTCAATAACCTATCTCTTGAAATCGAATTCTGACAGAGACAAAGCTGTAAAAGTCTACAGGGACACAGATAAGAATAATTCCTCGTGATGTTTTTTGTTACACATATTATTATAGGGCTTTCATTGTAAAATGATAATATTTACTCGTGATTGCAGTCTGAATAATAATTGAGAGTAACTGCTGATTTCACGGATTTACTTGTAATTGGCCCTGCTGTTCATGGGATTGGTTTTCATTTTGTTTTTCTTTGCCCACTGCATAAGAAAAAATAGCTTCATGCCATGTGTTTTCTATCATTACATTTCTGGTATTTCTGTACATTTCTATCATTACATTCTGGTAGCATGGAAAAAAAGAACAGTAAATTTAGGAGTTTCCAATATGAGTTCTAAAGCTGATTTTACTTAGAGGGTGGTTGAAGAACACATGGATTTTCTTCATCTGAAGTCCGTGTATAAGTATTATTTATATGAGAAAGTGCGTACCAAGGTGTCTGCTGTGGTGTGGGAACTGGAACTGGTGGGAAGCTGGGAGGGTACCAGGGAGTACATCATATATGCTCACCATATTTCTGTACCTTCTTCAAGCTCCAGCTCTTTTTTGCTGGGGTAGGTGGGTCTTTGGCCTCACTCAGTGTAGCTGTCTCACAGGGGAGAGGCAGAGCAGCTTTCAGCTGTGGCTAATCAGAAGAAAACCAAAACAGGCGTGTGCCAGAGATACAAGCAAAGGTTAATAAAACCTTTCATCCAGCTTAAAAAGCCTGCAAAAGTGTTTGCTATGTATGAGAATCATCATTTTGTCAGAAGAGCGTTATCTGGCTTTTCACCCAGCAGTGTGACTAGAGAGGCAGCGTAAGGAGAGCAATGTGGGGAATATGTTGGGATGGTTTAACACCACCTCTAATGAAACTAAGAAACATTCATGAACCAGCTTTGTTTGTAAACAGGCTGTTGGCTAGAAGAAACTGTATGCAATATCAGTAGTATTTATTCCAACATGACTAGAAGCTCAAAGCAATGTAATTGCTTTGTAGAACATAGAAGCTCTATTTCTCTTTAAAGCATGCTGCTTCAATTAAATATTCCTTTTGCGTATTCATTTAATATTCATTTTGTCTGCTACTGCTATACCATGTAAAGGGAAAATGAACAGTGAGAGGAATTTACGCTAAAAAAATTTTGGAGGAAGAATCTGTTTTGAAGCTGAATAATGTTTTGGGAATTAGCTAAAGTTTATAATAAGCCTAAAGGAAAGGGTTTCTTTCCAGGTGATAACAACAACACAAAGCCGGATAGTTCTGCGCTGTGAGATGTCAGCCTTTCATGTTTGTGTATGTGCCAGCATATACTGCAGATAAACATGTTGCACTGCTGCTGCAAGCTGAAGGCTCTTGATAGCTTCCGTGCAGATAGCAATTTTCAGGGTGTTACGCCGCTGTACAGTCAAATTACTTTGGGCAGAAATGTGTTATGAAAAGTGTGGATCCTGATGCAGTTTATTAAAAAAATTGAATGTGTACAGCCAGAGCAATAAAATAAACATTAAACAGTGACAAATATAAGAAGGTGGTTGAGAGTTTTTTAATATAAGTATTAAATTTTGTTCTCAGCCCTGGCTGTCTAGGGCAGATGAAGAACTAGCGTTATATTAAAAAGAGGAGAAAAATCTTGAGACCATTTAATTTTTTTATGTTTATTTTCCTTTTCTTTTTTTTTTTTTTTGTACTGTAGAAATAGGTACTTTTTACCCTCTCTATGTTTATAACAAATGGAAAGAAATAGTCAATATGTATTATAGTTGTCCCAATATTAAGGCACAGAAAAAAGCACAGAGCAGCCAAGTAACCTCTCTACCAAGTGAAATGTGGTGTTGAAACTGCATTGAATTACTGCACAAGAAACCACATCAACACTGGGAAAGGATGTTGCATTCAACACTTTTGTTATGGAATACACAACCTTGTCTTAGACTCACCAATTTTCTAATATATAAGATTTACTTTCCTCTTCGCTGGAGGAAAAAAATATTTGGTTCTAGTAATTGTGAGGTTGTAATATGACAATGCTGTTAGGGAAACACTGAATAAGTGTTCTGCTTTTTTTGATGTTGATGTCAGAATTTAAAATGATATGGTTACTCCTAGGTTTGTATCATGTGTGTTACATTCATGATTTTTAGAGAAATTTGAAAACAGATGGATGATGTTAATTACCATACCCTGAATATTATCAGGAACATGTGTGAATGTATTTTCCCAATGGATATTAATAGAGGAAAAGAATAAAAGGGCCCACATTTTATTAAGTGCCTTAATAATTATGTGCACACCTAGAAAGATAACTAAGAGGCTGATTTTTATATGCTTTGATTTGCCTTTATTCCACTGTTTGAAGTGCTCTGGAAAGCTGGGGAAACAATGTGCCATTTATAAATTAGTTTAATTTGCATTACTTTTTAATGTCTTTTTTTTACATTTCCTTGTTAATTTGAGAAATTTCAACAACTTGTTCTTCAGATTCTGTAATTCGTTGAATTGCACTGTGGCTTACATGCTTCCTTTTGCTATTAGAAAATAAAAATTTGATCTAAGAGTCAAATAATTTGTAGACATATTTGATACTTCATTATATTCCTCTGAATCACAGGTGTTACGTTTTACTATGTAGAGAATCCTTTCCGTTTTTATCTCTCTTCTGTGTCCTGAATCCATTTTCTTTGGTGCAGACACTGCCTTGCAGGTTCTTTTCAACCTCTGAAAGAGGAGCCAAGAAAGACAAAAGCATTAAATAGAAATGACAGTCAAGGTGATCCATAGCACTCCTGGAGGGGAGAATTTGCTGGCAAACAGAGCAGGCAGCAAGTCATACAGCACCCAGGGAGTCCTGCCACGGGTGGGAAAGATGCAAAAATAAAGGTTTTGTCTGTCAGTGCTCTTCTACTGTCTTGGCACTCCCAGTAGTATAAATTACAGAATCTGTCGGTCCAAATGCAGCCAGCATGTGGTGCTGGCAGCATATCAGACTCTGTATTTAAAAAAAAAAAAAAAAAAAGTTATCAATAATTTATCTAGAATTACAGCATTTTGTTGTATTACTTTTTGCCAGTATAGTAGGCAATGTGTCTCTATCAGTGAGACTGTTCCCTGTTTAGACTTCTGCAGTTAGCTTACTGCCCATGATAAAAATACTTTGTTGCAGCAGTGGTTGTTTTTTCCTTTGTCCCTGTAATTGTGTAAAGCAAATATAGATAATACAGGTACACTGTACCAAGTTACAGACATGTTTATCATATTTTAATTTAGCCAAGCGGATCTGCAAGTGATTTTGGCAAAGCTCTGAGGCTGCTGTATTGTTAGTGACCTGCTGTTCACCCAGCTCCTTGACCAGCTCCACTATCAGGAGCTGCAGTTTGCACTTAATGTCATTTTCTGAGTCCTTCAAATACTTCTTGATCTGTGTCTTTTTGACCTCTCTTGAGATTTACTGCTTAGGCTTGAACTCTGTCTTGTAATACTTGTGTCCTTCTGACTCAGCCCTGAATCACCCAGTTAAACCTTCTTTACCCTCTTCACAACCTTTTCATGACACAAAGAAATTTGAGATCTCCAATATTAGGTAAGGTTATCTTGTTTCTGAACTTAGAAAAAGTAGATTTTTGCTAATCAGTCTCTCAATAGTCCCATTAAATACAATCCTCTCAAAATACTGAAAACTAAGCTGCTCATTGTCTCATGCAGTCTGAGTCTCTCCCTGGCATTAAACTGTTAATGCTACTTACAGACACCAAACCAGTAACACAAAATGGGTCATAAACAATTCTCACGGAAAGTGCAGCAAAATTCAGTTGAAATCAGTGGTGCATTTGTTAAAAATGAGAGTAATGTCTGCTCAATGCTTTAAGATATGTTTGGAGTTTTATGTTTGAGGGTAGTTGGGGGATTATTTTGTCTTTCTTTGTATTTGTATGAGGAGAAAAGCTCAAGGGATTTTCACATAACCTGATTTGTCCTGGATCAAAGTTCAAAGAAAGTTCTTTTTCAAATAGAGATAATTTTAATACCTGAAACAATATTAAAATATAATATATTAAATATACTGTATTAAATACAATGATAGCTTACTTGTTCTCAGCTGCAAAACTGTCAGTGCTTTAGTGGGGCTTTAGTTTTCAGTTTTTGACTCCACTGTGATCAGTCCCTGAAATTTCAGACTAAACCTGCAGGAATGGTTAATTCACTTACGTTCCTGCTCTCTAAAAAAATAAATGTTAATCCTTCAGAAGCTTAGAGGAAATCTTAATATTGTATTTTAATCTCTTTAGAAGACAAAGAATTACAAATGACATTTTATACTCACTAAGACTTCAGTGATAACTCCCAGAACAAAAAGAAGCAAACTTCCTATTTATTTCTGTACCTGCTGTTTGTAAAACACTGATTAAATAAAGAGTGGATAAACATAGTATTTTCATGAAACAAGTTCAGCACACTACAGGCAAACTATGATTTGTTTGTCTAAGTATGTTTAGAACAAATCCAGAGAAAAGCTGTTTTGCATTCACAGCAGTAGCCTTTTTTCCCCAGTGTGAAATGGTTTGAGTGCACATCCATCCCATCGGCAAGGTGTGTCTGGATCAGCACACAGCAGGAACCAGAGTGTCTGTGTGCATACTGCTTCAGTGGGAAAGAGAGAACCTAAAGAATATTCATAAAGACCAAATTAAAATATCATATGAAGCCTTGATTAGGCTTGACAGGTTTCCTAAAGACATTCTTGTTCCTAGTGCTTATCAGCTGAAGATTTGTGAAAGGGCAGCCACCTCCCACCTCCTGCAGCCTTTAAGTAATGGTGGGTGAGACTCTACACTCTGTTCTGCTGACTCTTTCATTCTGAGTTGCATATGTATGCTATATTCGTTTCTGTGAAATTAATTTTATCCCACAATTTCATATTTACAAATGCAGTAGTAAATGTACTACCCCTAATTATGATATAATATAAAAAACATGTTTTGGGTAACCTGTATGTGGTTTTCTTATACTTCTGAGGATCATTCAGAACTTTCCAGTGGGTTAGCAATATTTTAGGATTCATTTCTTTGCTTTTTTGGAAAAAGTCACAAAGCCCCTTTGCTCAGTTCAGAGACATTTATTTTCCTGGTTGCCTGTGATTAATTTCAAAAGATGACCATGTCCCACCTTGAAGCTTGCAATGTGTTTGGGGCCACGAGTTAGAAGTGAATTATTGTAGGCACTTGATAATTGGGAGAGAGAGATGGGTAGTTTTAGGGAAAATCAGAGAGAAACACCGCTCTCTCTTTTTGTGACATGCACATACAAATGTATAGCTACAACATTCCTCAGCTTGAGGTTAACTACAGTGACTTGAGGGTACAGGGAAATGTGGGTAATATAAGTGAAGATTTCAAAGCGTGCAACTGAAAAATAAGGAATATTGGTTAAGGTGGATGGCAGAAATTGTTTTCAAAAGAAAAAAGTTTGGTATTTCTCGGAATAGTTTTGGTCAAAGCAAGTTTCTGTTAATACAGCTAGAAATACATAAAATTATATATATATTTTTTATTCTTTAAAACCTAAAGAAAGAAACAAAATGTCAATTCCCCTTCTTCACCCTAAATAAGATGAATTAATTAAGCTGTTGAAATTTCTTGGATATTCATAGGTGTTTTGAAATTAATTAATTTGAAATTTGCTTGATTCTCTTGTTCTTAACGAACACTGAGTATGGAAGTGTTAGGGTTGGGTTCTTTTTCCTTTATGTTTTTATTTTTCTATATATTCCATAACCCCAAAGGGAAATGTAGTTAGTTGTGAAGAATGGTACCAGTTGGTTTTTTCTTCCCGTGCATTTTAAAGCATGCATTAAAAAAAAAAAATTCATCCCTGATTCTATCACATAGACATAAAAAAAAAGTACTTTTGGCTTGTGATTAAAGCTTTCCAGGTTAAAAGCAACACAGACAAGCACTTGGTTACAGCATGGTGCTGATAACACCAAGGTTGTGGGCTTGATACCCAGACAGACCATTCACTGAAGAGTTGGACCTGATGATCCTTGTGGGTGCCTTCCAACTAAGAATATCCTGTGATCCTGAGCATAGAAGAGAGAAAACATTTCAATGAGAGGAGGGACGGTCAGGGAGTAGGTGGCCCGCACTGCAGGGCCAGGGGGATTTCTGGAGGCCAGAGAGCCCAGAACAATTTTCTGCCATTTAAAGTCACTGTATTGTAGGGATGCACAGAGGCTTATAGGGCAGGGAAGAATTATGCATAATTTTTTTGTTTTGTGTTGTGTTCTGCTTTTTCTTTCACCTTTTTTTCTTTCAAACCTGTCCCCTTCCACAAATTTTATCTTTCTGTGCAAATGAGATTTGGTTTGGTCAAATGTGGAAGCGCTTAAGTTTTTTGAAGAGGCTCACTTAGGACAAAACCTAAACAGATCCTTGCCCCAAAGATATGGTTCCCTTTTAGACCCTTTCATAGTCATATAAAGTGTGCAGTAGAGTGAAAATTTAAGCTTTTAGTGTACTTGCAGTCTTGCTCTCTAAGTGAGTTATTTTGTCTTTAAACTTAAAAATCAGCCTAATGTAGATAAGAGGGTCAGACACATCACTAAGAACTCTCTGTCAACGTGCACATAGAATTACTGAGCAGTAGTCTGCTCAAAGGGTCATGTAAACATGGTTTGTTGGTACTCACCTGTAATGCTTTTATAAAATGTCTTACTACTTCACAGGACAAGCAAAAGAATGCAATTTACTACATGAGTCTATCTGTGCATCTCATCACTGTTTTGTATTCAGTTCTAAAAACAACATATTTGTGATCTAATGAAAAAGCCAATTTTTGCCCAGTTACCACAGTCACATAACAGAGTTTTTGTTCATATTTACATTCCAAAAGCAGTATTTATTGTGTCAAGGCTGAGATTTTTATAATTATCAATATTGTAAAACTGCCTTAGAATTGGATTGAAGATCCTTAGGTGACAAGCACAATTTTTAGGTGTAATGTGATTTTTTTGATTATTGATGAATGGAGATGTGATAGAATCCCAAGCGGGCAAAATTTTTATCTGGGGTACAGAAAAGACCTGATCTTTAAGAAGAGGGATTTCTTCATTGAACTCATAAATGATACACAAGGTGTAGTGACATGGTAAGGTAGAAATTTGTAGTTTGCAAGATGAACAATTTAGCTTTATTTCAATCATGATTGTTTTTTGTATCTCTGCTGTAGTTGGAGATTTTCTGTAGTCTTTGTTTTTTAAAAAATGGCAGGTGTTCAAAGTGGTGTTTTGAGGACATGGTATCTCTCAACTCAGTGTAAATACACCCAAATTAAATACAATAATGATTATGTCACTTGTGGAAGGCTGGTTGGAGATAAAGTAGTGCAGTCTTGCTGAAATGGAAATTGAAATGTATTTATATTTAATACACGTTCATTTTTCCGGATGGATAGATAGATATGGGAAACCATAACTCCAATTTAATTTGCAAAAAAATATGGGGGAGTTTCCATGGGCTGAATCTGCCAGCTGGCATTCCTATTTAGTATTGATTCTCAGGGTTTTAGAACTACAACTGAACTGTTCACTTAAAAAGTGTGTTCACTTAAAAAAAGTGTTCACTTAAAAAAGAGACAATGAGGAGCAGAGGCTAAATGTATAGCCTGTCATCAGCCCATTCCCAAACTGGTACTGAAGTTAATGTTGGATGAACAGATGAAAATTGTATTGAAGCCAATGAGAGTTTTAAAGCTCATGGGAATCAGTAATAGGATATGGCCACATATTCCTCCCAGTCATTCAATAAGAAGATGTTGTAAATAATTTGTATCTGCCATACTTCATTTCACTTATTCCTGTGCAGTACCAAAATTACGCTTTAACTGGCTTTAAAAATAGCAAAGGCTCAGCCTTGCTTCTTCAACAGCTTTACTCACACAAATAGTGTGGTGCTGGGGTCATTCAGGTGAATGAGGATTGCCTGGCTTGGCCCAAATTTCTTCGTAGGACACAGCACTCCTTAGTAGGAGAAAATGTCTTCTGTGTGATCAAGTGTCTGCAAATAGTCAGATTTTCTTTGATAAATAGTTGCAGGGCTTTTTTTCTGAATTGCCTGTTCTTTTGCTCTTGTGTAGTAAGTCAATTCACAGTGTGTATGAGGGGAGATCTTAAAAAACCTGACAAATACAGGATTTTTTAACCTTGGATTTGTGGATTTCATGAATTGAATTGGGTGAATATTACAGTATTTAATAATGGAAAAAGCAACTACATTAGCTTTCCAGGATGTAGCCTTTTATTTATTTTTGTTGATGTTTATTATAACAACATGTTGCATGTCAAATATTTACCACAGGCCTTGGAGATTTAAGCAAACAATAGGAACAAGTTACTCCTAGCTGTTAGTTACTCCTGGGGACATTCCTACTGGGCACAAGAGGAAACTTGTACAATGAGAATAATCAGAAGTTGGAATAATCTCCCCAGGGAAGTAATAGATTCTTCAACATTGGACACTGTTAAGATCCAGTTGGACAGGCTGCTGAGCCATCTTATCTAGACTGTGCTTTTGCCAAGAAAGTTTGGATCAGATGATCCTTGAGGTCCCTTCTAACCCAGTATTCTATGATTCTGTGATTCAATAGCTTCTGTTCTTTGGGGAGTTACCAGCTGGTATGTCTCTGTCTTCAAGAGCTTTAATATCACATATTGTGTGGAATGACCATTTTTTAACTGGATTTTAATTTTTATTTTAATAAAAATATTTTTATTTAATAAAGGAAAGACTAGAAGTGACCTACTTGAAATCACCGCGATTTTTCAAAATGTATTGTTTAGTTGTTCTCATTTTTGTATGCAATATGGAAGTAAGAGAACACGATATTAACTGGCATCAAGGTATAAAGTGTGGTGCAGTAGAAATGTGAAGAAAAAAATTAAACAGTCCAGGAACGGTTATTCAAGTGGATGACAGAAATCCAATTCATGCCTTCAAGGGAAGAGCTTTGGCCTCCTGCCTTGGCAGCAGAAACTAAGTTGTGAATGTGATTTCTCAGTTCATAGTTCTCTACTGTGTTTAATTCATGCGTATGTTCAGGAATTATTCAATATTAATCAAAATTAAATATTCAGTTTGTCTGGGATAAAAAGTGAAATGTATCTGTAATCATAAAAACAGTAGATGAAGAGTAATCCCATGCTTGTCTTTGCAAAGTTCAAGTTTTTCCAAGGAAGAAATTCTTAGACATACAGGAAATGCTGTGAGCTTGCTTTTGCAATATGGCAGAGAAATAACTTCAGTGTGCGATGTTAGCATCTTCTCTTGTTTTCCAGGTCCATGGGGGAGATGCATGGGAGATGAATGCGGTCCAGGAGGCATCCAGACGCGAGCGGTGTGGTGCGCCCACGTGGAGGGCTGGACCACGCTGCCCACGAACTGCAAGCAGCCAGAGCGGCCGGACAACCAGCAGAGCTGTTTCCGGGTCTGTGACTGGCACAAGGAGCTGTACGACTGGCAGATCGGCAGCTGGAACCAGTGCCGGCCTGTCCTCTCCCGCAGCCACGAGAAGCCCCTGGAGTGCCTCAGAGGGGAGGAAGGGATCCAGACAAGGGACATCACCTGTATACAGAAGTCCAATGGGGTTCCAGCTGAGGATGTCATCTGCGAGTACTTTGAGCCAAAGCCACGGCAGGAACAGGCGTGCCTCATCCCATGCCGGCAGGACTGCATCGTGGCCGAATTCTCCCCCTGGTCTGAGTGCTCAAAGACCTGTGGCAATGGGCTTCAGCATCGAACTCGGCACGTGGTGGCTCCGCCGCAGTTCGGTGGGTCAGCTTGCCCTAACCTCACCGAGTTCCAGATCTGCCAGTCCAGCCCATGCGCTGTTGAAGAAAGCCTGTACAGCCTGAACGTGGGACCATGGAGTGCATGCTCGGTGCCCCATTCAAGGCAAATAAGGCAAGCAAGGAAACGAGGGAAGAACAAAGACAAGGAAAAGGACAGAGATAAGGCAGTTCGAGATCCTGAGGCTCGCGAGTTAATTAAGAAGAAGAGGAATCGTAACAGACAGAATAGACAGGAGAACAAATATTGGGACATACAAATTGGGTACCAAACAAGGCAGGTCACATGTACTCACAGAAATGGGAAAACTGCTGCTCTGAGGTAATCACTATTTATGAACTTGCATATTTTAATTTTTATCTGTTTAAAGTAAAACATGCATAAGTGGATTCTTTTACACAAGCCCAAATCTCAAAATGGGGCTATTTCCACTTGAACATCCATCATCAGGCTCAAGTGTTTTCCATCACATGAACCATGCCAACTGGGCTGGTGATCATACTGAGCATCACATATATGTGCGCTGTTAAACTGTGCTAGTCCCTAGACTCTGTTTGTTTGAGTAGATTTCCCCCAAAAGCTTGAAGGTATTTGTCAAATGCCTGCACTGTTTCTGTGGGTTCAGGCAGGCGTTTGCTCTCTAACAAGTTGCGCATTTTTTAAAGACGTGATGTTACTGCTTTTAAGGCTCTGGACACAAAGACTAACAGGAAACTGGACTGGCTCAGACTTCCAGTAAAAGTATAAAACAAAAGAGAAAGATGCTGCATGAGAAGGCAGCATCTACTCATTCCAGGATATTTTTTTGAAATTGATGTGAGCATGAAATACTGTTTGTGCTTCTTAATTCCTGTGGCAAAATTTCTGAAAGGGAGAATGAAAAACCTCATTGTTTATTCCATGTACCTCCTCTGTTTCTTTCTCATCTGCACCTTTATGCTGTCTGCCCAGGGTTTTTTCTGATATTTATTTTTATTTCTTTATTTTTTTAGTTTTCAAGAGTTCTGTCAGTCACGGATGTTTTGCTAATTGTTTCCACAGGCTTCTGGATGCATTTCTAAAACCGTATTATCTTTGATTTGTTTTGTCTGGCGTTCTCTTGCTAGTTCATGTATTTCTTTCCTATCCGCCAGAATGTTTTTATTCAACTCAAAAATCTTTCAGTCTAGTCTTCCTGTCTTTGATGTGATTCTATTTCCTGCCCTCTAGTTCAGCCTGATTAATCAATTTTACTTCAACTGTGAAATGACTAAGATGTCTTGCTGAATGCGGCTGACAGCCATTACTGCTATGTTAGTGTTTAGGAACTTTTTTCAAGGTATTTTACTTTAGAGTTTTTGTTGTGCCAGTTAAACATTCTATCGCAGAACATGTAATGGCTTCCACCTTTTCCATCAGAAACCAAATAATATAGTTTTTTTCAAGTGTAGGAAACATTTTTTGAGTAGAATTCCCTTCAAGAGATGATCCAGAAATGAAACAGGAAAATGGTAAGTTCCCTGGCTTAAGGGAAGAACTGAAAGTTTTGGGTTGTTTAGTTGAAGGAGGTACATATGGGTGAAGATGTGAAGTGCCTATGATTCTGTAACAGCCCATCACAAGGAAGAATGGAACAATCTGCGCTCTCTCTGTATTATGGATGTATTGGAAAAGCAATAATGGCCAAATCACAGCAGTGCCGAATGGGGCTAGGCTTCTCAGTATTAGGCTTCTCAATACTGGGAATAGTGAGACTCTGGAAAAAATTGTCTGGGCCATGTGTAGCACCTCCATCTTCGGAGGTTTATAAGAAAAGGCTAACAAAATGCATGTGTCAATGATGACACACCTGGAGCAGCTCTTGATTAGAGAAGAGGGGCTGACTGCAGTCTTTTTGCAGTCTCTTCTGGGTCTGGTTTTCTTCAGTTCTTTAAGATTTTGATCCACACTTGGATGAACGCCTGCACAAGAAATCTCAAAATCAGCATGCTCAGGCAGTCCCAGGTGTTGGATGCAGCACAATCTCATTTTTGGTACAGAGCAAATTGCCTTTACTCCTTCCTTTTCCAGCCTCACATCACACAGCCCACACTGTGCCTAGCCCAGGAACATCATTACATTTTAAATACAAGGAATAATTTATTATACATCAGTTGATATCAGATAGCAGCTAGCCACTCTTTTTGAAAGTCCCTACGTTTTTGAAAGGTTAAGAAAATTATTGAGGAAAAAAAACAGGGAAGGAATGACACAGTCGTGCCAAAGCTCTGATAAATGGTAAAAGAAAGTAAAAGTGTTGTTGGAAGTCAGTGGCATACTTTATTCATCCTCTTTACACTCACTCTCTAATTCACTTAGATCACCAATACTGCCATAAGTTCGGATACCTCAGTGTAATGTGCACATTTCAGGCTGGCGCAGGGAAATGAATGAAACCCTCTTGCCTGAGGCAGTGAAACAACAGATAATACAATGTAGGATCAATTCTTCAAAGAGGAGAAAACTATACAAATGATGCAGTGGGCATTTTTATGTCTAATGGATAAGATTTTATGTTTTAATTGCACAAAGGATTTCTAGTAGACTTCACATCAGTTTTAATATAGATTTTTTTTTTTCCAGTTACGTAGTATAAACAAGAAAATTTGGTGAAATGACTCATATGAGAAATTCTGGTGCTGATAACCTAGCTTTTAGAGACCTATGAATGTCACCTGTATATCCATTTGCATCATTAATGCTGCACCCTTCACTGAGCAATCAAATGCTTTATTCTATGACTGCCATTCCAGACTCTGAAACAATAGAATTAATTTTGTGCCCAGGGTGTCAATGCAGCCAGCTCAAATGATTTTATAATCTCCATCACATAGTAACTGTGTTGCTAAATAATATAGATAAGTAAGGTGACTGGAAAACCTGCCGTTCTTATGTGAAATGATCTTCAGCTTAAATAGTCCATTTTCAGTGAGTTTTGACTTTAGCAATCAGAAACAATCAGCCCCCTGGCAGCATGACTGAAAGAAGAAGAAAAGCCCTCAGGCGAGTAATATTTTTTGCAGAGATAGCAAAATTGATATATTATAAAAAGGGTTTTAAAAAAGAACTACTTTCAGAAGGGTGCTCCAGAGAAAATGGTTCTGTAACGCTGTCAGCAAAACTTCAGAAAGGCAAAATTCTCTTGACACATCAGCACACCAGGCATGGTAAAGAGAAGTGAAACAAGAAAATCAAAGTTTAATTTATACACTTTATTGCCGAGCGAACAATAGATAGTCTCCCGTGAAGGATGAAATATTGGATTTTGTATTGCTCGTTCTGCAATAATGCATGTGTTACATGGCCTGTGTTTTCTTTATGTTCCCCTCAGTCAGAAATTCTGGCACACTGAAAATATTTGTAAAATAGAAATGTTGAAGGAAAAAACAAATTCAGTATTTAAAAGTGGCTTATAAAATGACTTCTCTGGATAGCTAACAAAATCTGGACAGTGCTGCTGTTAGTGTAGAGGACAATACTGATCCTCTGAAATGTTTCCTCTTTGGTGAGATTGGGCTTTGCCAAAGAGAGCTGTTAGACAACAAACTGGCAATGTAGAGAAACACCAAATGTATGTAAAAGTCCATTTTGAGTTGCAAATCTGCTTGCCCCATTACAAGTTGTGATGACTATGCCTTATGTTAAGCCTATAATTTTCTATTGTAATGTAGACTCTGTTACTGTTGTGTAGCAAACCTTTTGTCATAATTTTTTTCCTGAGCAGACTTTTGTGGGAAAGTTTAGCAAAAATGTTTGGGTGGTTTGTACAAGTCTAAGAAAGCCTTTTTTTTTTTTTTTTTTTTTTTAAAATGTAAAAAAATTTTTTTTTTTTTTTTTTTTTTTTAAACTGTTTTTAATTCATACAACCTTTTCACTGAAATGCCTTCTTGGGAGCCCACTAGATTGGGAAATTTGGAAGGACTTGAGCACAGACATTTATAACTGTAAGAACATGGAACAGAACTAGAGTATCTTCTTGACCTGTGCATTTCTGCACTTCAGCAAAGATTTTGAAATCCAGTGACAAAGCACATCATGTTCCCCTGAAGAAGCTAGTCCATAAGAGTGGGGACAGCCTGTCACTGCTAAGAGTCACTTAGCTCAAATGGCTGGAAAGGGGGCTGGACTTAAAGCAGTTCTTCAAGGATATAACTGCCTCTTAAAAAAAAAAAAATCCCAGGAATTTCTTCACTATTTCTTTCTTTTTCTACATCCTTTGGATATGGCTTGATATCTTGCTTAGTCTGGGACCAAAACACTTCTGAATGGGGGGAAGAATGGAGGGGACCACGTAGGAAAGAATCCCCACCAGCTGTGGTTGCAGTCCCAAAACCTGGTTAATATTCTCTTGGCAGCAGCACTGTGGAAGAGACCTGTATGTGAAGCTGAACATTACTGGTGAACTAAATGACCTGAAGTGAGAATTCAAGAAAAAATAGTAAAAATATATAAGTATTCAGAGCTTTTATTTCTTTGTTGGAATATAACCATATACAATTACAATCATGGAACAAAATGATGGGGCAGAAAATAATCCAAAATTTAAGACATGCCAACCAATTATTTAGCAGATTGTCTTAGCCTCAATCCATTTGATTGCGTTATCATCTTTGATTTGTTTTACCTCTGTTCATCTGAAAAAGTAATTATTTTAAAATTATTTTCATCTTCCTCATTGATTCTGTGCATTCATTAAATATCTAGAAAACTATATCCACATCTTGTAACAAATTTAACATTTTTGGAAGTTTTCATAAGCATTGCAGTGCTTTACTAAATTTCAAGTTTTGGAGAGTCTGAGCTTTTATTTATTCAAATACTATAGTTGAGACATGAGAGGTGACAGTAGGACCAAAATTACTGAATTGCCTTGCTGATGTTTGGCATATGTAATGCTTCATTTTTCATCTTACTTCACGAAGACCTGTATCTGCTTAAAGCAGAGTCAGGACATTCACTACTGGCCACAGATGTTAAGCTGAATAGCCAGAAACTAAGGAATTTGGGAATGGCCAGTTGAGTATTTAGTCTGATGAGTGAGTAATACCCAAGATATTGGCAGGAAAAACAAGGAGAGAGAATCTCCTCCTCTAGAATGGCATTTTAGCTTTGTTTTCCTTTCCAGGTTCTAAAACCTCTTAACCCAATGCTCCCCTTCCAAATCACAAAACAAATGTCTGCATTCACTTTATGGACTTTCACTCTTATAATTTATAAACTATGTGAAGGAGAAAAATAAAAAAAAAACAAGCCAAACCAGCATAAGCCTGTTGCTTTATTTATGCCATTGGTTTGGAAAGCAGATGAGTCACCCAGAGGTGTATGCTGTCAGACAGCAAACAGAAAAAAGATTCAGACATACAACACAGCAGCGGAGTTTGTTGGACCCTGTAATGTATCTCTTGCTTAGAAAAAATCTTAAGAGATTGTCTGTACTTCTCTGAGCCCCTCCATGAGGCAACAGGCAGAAAGGGGGATGTGTGTGAAGGTGGCAGTGGTAAAGGTGCAGTAACTTCAAGGAGATGGGCTGCAGAGAGGTGAGGGAATAGCAATGCAGAGAGGATGGGCTGCAGAGATGAAGGAGCATAAGCAATCTTTTGTTTGTTCACTGAGGACCAGATGAAAGCATGTATGTCTGCACTTGCTTTCTGTGTTACTGCAAAGGCAGTTCCACTGCTGTGTTTTAGAGGAAGCCTCTACCTAACCATACTGTGAGGATTTAAAAGCCATAAGTGGTTCACTTACAGAGCACCTGTAAATATCACAAATTCGGATAATGAGCTACATGTCTTGATTCATTAATTTGGGATTATTTAGAGCACGTTCTATTAACAAATGGAGAACAGGGAAGAAGAAAAAGTAATCCTGGATGAAAAACCTCTTGATAACTAAAAACTACAGGGTTAATTTTCAGGTGCATTGGGATAATAAAAACGTAAACTATTATTAGAGAAACAGGATGCAAACATATTGCTTTCCTATAGTTTTTCACTGTGCCTTTAGAATTTCCATGAATTTGAAAGTAGAAGCATCCTGTAGTTTTTTAATGTGATTTTGGTGGAGGCAGTAATTTCTATGGATGTGCATAATATTATTCAATGGGTGTTCCTTTCTATTCTAAGTACCTGCTCCATCATCTTACTGAGGGTGCTGTTTTGACAGTGTCTTGTCAGCTTTGCTGCACATTTGACATACCATGCCCAAATCTAGATTTAAGATGGAAACGTACACACCGTGCTGAATAATTGAAATAGCAATGAACAATTCCTTTTTCCACATCATTTTTTAACTCCTTTCATACAGTGAACAGTTGTTCTGTCATCTAGATGTATGACATTCATATATTTCTGTGCAAAGCATCAAGACTAGATACCTTTCTAGTATATGGTTTTTATTCAAATACATATAATTGTCCTCCTTAGCAAAATATAATAGGCTATAATGTAATGAGGGTTGTACTCCATGTTCTGATAATCTCTTGTGGCCGTAAATCCTATGAATGAATAAATGAATTCTATGAATGACTGCAATGTTGAATTTTTAGCTTCAATCCAGTAAGAGATTTTGTTGCACAGTGGTAGATTGAATTAGGCACTGAGATCTTTAATGAAGATTCTCCTACACAGTACTTTATGCATCTTTTCTGCTTTGTTGTCAGATAATGTTAGTTGACCTTAGTATGAAAAAATAAATAAATATTACTCAAGCAGTATTTTTCTAAAATCTGGATATCCTATATTGGTATTATATCATAATCTGTAAAGAGTCCCATAGGGAACAAACTAGAATGTATTACTCTTTTAGATTTATTTTGTGGTTTGTTTTTGTTTGTTTGTTTTATAGAACTGCTAAGCAGTCTGGGACTTAGAGTATGCCCTTGTTTCCTCAGTCAGCTCTATAAAGTTATGGTATGGGAGCATGTGAAATGAGCATCCTCTTGGGACACACTGTCCATCAAGGTGGAGATGCACAGGATGGGAAGTCACAGCTCCCCAGAACAGCAGTGTTGGCTACTTCAGTGTTAACTTTCAGAAGTCTCACTGAAAATAAAATGTGTGGCTCACCTCCTAATACTGACCACTTTGTTCCGAATGCTGGAGACTGCGATGAAGCCAGTGATTCTGCCAAACCTAAGCATCAATACAGGGAACAAATGTAAACTAATGTCTGAAACACAACTAATAGTAGTAATATAATTTTCAGTAATATATTTCTTTATATCTTAACTTTAATATTGCATATTTTTATTCACAAAGTCTGGTGTTTTGTTTATTTTTTCATTGCTGATAAGTCTGTGAATCTAGCCATTATTTCAGTCAATGCTGACTAATGTTATGTAATGAAAATTCCCAATGACAAAGGGAAATTCCTCCCTAAAGCTTTAATAAGTCATCCCTGTAGATTCTTGCCAAATAATCTGCTCTGCCAATTTTAAAATTATCTGTAGCAGGAGTTGTGCATGCATGTCACTGTACTGCTGGACTGTGAAAGACTCTCACTGAACACTCCTGCTTTCTTGTCTCCTCAGACACTCATGGTATCTGCAACAGCCTCACAGCAGCTGTTGTTGACACTTCTTTGGGTACAGTAGCACCTCTTGTTGCTTTGCCTGTATTAACTGATGTATTTTCTCTTGACACAGTAGTTGTACGTAGTCTCTTTCTTCTCATGTAGTGTAGAAAGCCTGAGTGGTTTTGTTTATTTCAAAATTGTTTGGCAGAATCAGTTAAACTTGTGAAAGGATCATGGGAAAGTAGTCTTGTGAAAAACACTTAGGTGGACAGTATTTGAATTGTAAATGAATAGAAGTGGCCTCATTGTTTGTGTGATTATAATGGCCCATTATACCGGGAGGTACTAACAGTTTCTCAGAACAGTGTACAAGATGACCAATACTAAACACTGCAGCTGTATGGAAAATAAATGAGGACTATGTAATTTTCTACTAGGAAAAAGTACAGGCTCTGTATTTTCACTGACTTTCTTAAAGAAACAAGTGCGTGCCAACCGTAAACTGAATCTCTCAAGGATGACTGGACTTTACAAATGGCATTTTATGTCTTCAGAGTAGCTCATGGGGGTTATCTGAGCTCTGGATTTAAATCACTTAACTGCTATTCCTGCTGTCTATTTAATGTACCTGCACATTAAATAGAATTTTTTAAAATTTGATTTTATTTATGAGAAAACCCTCTTTTTTTCTTTAGGCCAAATACTTTAGCACAGTCTCTCAAAATCCAGCTATATCTGTAGTCCGAGAATGGCATAGAGTTAATTTGATTATTTTGCTTCAGAGGTTAACGCATCCCACAAGCTGTATGAACTCTGAGGAGAACACTGCATGGAAAATAAATAGCTTGTTGCAACACATCAGGACATTGTGCTTGGTTCTTGTACCCATAACTCCAAAATCCCTCTTACTCATACTGAGTATCTCCTAAGGTTCCATGGCGGTCAAATACAGAGCAAGGAGAAGGCCCTCCACATGCAATATTAAGATCTGGATTTAATTCCAGGTAACACAAAGGATTAGTATTCAGCATGAATACTGCTGTGTTTCATCAGGCTTCCTGCCCATGAATGTGCTCATTCAAAGTTGCAGTAGACAATTGCACACATGGGTCCTTATATTTCATTGATTTGACCTTCTGACCTAACCAGATTATTTCTGCGAGGTAGTTCTGTTAAGGGTGTGAGCATCTGAGGGTGTGGGTCTGCCCATGGGTTGTCAGATTCCCCAGCAGTTTAGGCCTGAGCTTTTCTAGGATGTGATGCTAATGAGTGGTGTGATACAGGTTTTACCCCTTCCTTCATTGTAAGGCTACAGTTATGAGAAACAGTCGTGGTCTTTGGAAACTGTTCCTTAAAGTCTCTAGTCTTGTAACAATTTACTGAGACTTAAGAAAATGCTGAGCAAACTGCTGATATTCTCTCAGGAATGAGAGAGAATCATATATGGGACAAGTAAAATATGGTTGTATTAAGGTCCTGCTTTAAATTCTTTATTTTGTCTTAAGGATTCTTTGGGAGTTGGGCCAATGTTCATGCATGCCTGTAGGTTGTCTTGCAAGAGTGCTGCCCGGCCCTGTGGCTTGTTTTAGTGGGATTTACAATCGCTATTTTCAAACACAAATTTACTTTCTGATCTTTTCTGAAAGCTTCCTCTAGTTTTAGTTTGCCCTTCAGTAAAAGATGGCAGCCTTTAGAAGCCTGCTTCCGTGTATTTGTGTATGTGTGTAGTTTTGGTTTTCAATTGCTAAACTAACATATAGATTTGGCGTTCTGCAAGTAATTTGTTATTGTTTCAAGTCTTTCTGCAGACAAGTTTCTTTGGTCAAATGAGCTTGTATGTCAATAGTCTCATCTTGTGGCTGGTGGTGAAGGTTGAAGACCATTTTTCTAATGGTATTTAATGAAGTACTGGCTCATGAGATCAGCAAGAATTCAAGAGAAAATCTCATGGTTCGTGATGATGTAGCTGGTTGTGGGAGATGCCTGATGGTGTGCAGGAATTTGGGGCTAGGAGATGGTTAAATTATTCTGCTCTGAGGGAGCCCATTGTGGGCTTTTTTTTTTTTTTTATCTGCCAGGTAGTCCTTGCTCTTCTTCCTTAGTATTTAGGTGAAGCTTTTTAAAAACCTCTTAAAAGATTTTGAATTTCCTTAACATGTTGATTGTCCTTTGATCTGAAACCTTCAGAAGCAGCTCCCTTTTTCTGCTGAACTGCTGAACCTTCTCTTACGATGTTCAGTATGTGTTTTTTCCAGGCAGATAGCCTAGTTTCTGGTTGCATCTTCTTCAGTCCTCCAGAGTTTTTAATTCATTCATTCAGTCAGTCTTGTTTGTTCAAAACATAATTGGATTGTGTTGTTGGGGTTTTGCTTTGGAGAATGCAAGCAGAACTGCAAAAAGAATAATGAAATTCCTTCCCAAAAGGTGCTGGGGTTGAAATCCCCAGCAGATAGAACAGACTCTGTCTCCACAGCTCTTCCTGATCTTGAAGGGCATGTGGTATCTAATCACTGTGGCACTATTTAGCATGAGAGAGTCAAGAGGAGGAAGAAAGCCGTTTTTCCCTAGGTTTTGTGTGTGGTATCTGACAATACACATATCTGTTGAGTGTCTGTTAGCAGCGCCAGCCGCACTGAGCTCTCTGGCATGGGGGTGTCTGCTTTCCACACCAGTGGCGAGGGTAAGTCAGTCGTGCCAGGACTGGAGCAGCTGGGCAGATCTGTAGGTCTACCTACAAAGATGTCTAGAGCAAAAGGAGCCAAGACCCTGTGGACATAATCCCCTACCACATCAAGTAGTTATCCAGGATTTAAAAAAATCACTGTTTTCAATTTAAAAAATTGAAAAATTTTGTTTAAGAACTTTTCAGTCAAAGCCCTGTCTTTTGTTCCTCCTGAGTACCAAGCGTTTGTGTTGGCATCAATCTCCTGAACCGTAGCCATGTTATTCATTTCAGAATAATGGAAATCTCTGTATGTAATCAAATGGAAAATCAGCTAGAGAAAAAATAAATATATCAGAATTCGGGGAGAATGAGTATAGTGAATGAAAGTAAGCGATAGTAACTGTGAAAATTTCATTAATGAAAATCGAAGCTGAACGTGGATAATGGGAAAACCAAAGTTGAATGTTGATAATTGTGAAGGAATAGAGGCAAAATAATGCAGACAAAAGTTATTGAAGAGATTTTTTAGCTTGCATTAACCTTGCCAGTTGGGCTCCATTATTTTACATTATAGTCAAAAACAATAAATAGCGATTCTCATTAAATATCAGTACTGAGTGAATTAATTGAATTTATTGTAAAGGACATGTTCTTCACCACTCAATTTTGGATTAAAATTACGAAACTCACACTGTTGCTCTATTACATTTGAGCATGAAAAGAAGTGTATCAGGAAAAGCACAAAATCGAGCTTCAAAATGGTGTCTCCTTAATACCTTGTATTTGTGATTCCTATTTCCATTAACTTACAGATTGTCCAGATATAGTAATGTACAGATACTTTAGGAGTGTCCTCAGCATGAATCTTGAACAGCCCTCAAATCCAGATCAGTTTTCATCTCAAAGTTGCACATAGAGTAGTAGAAAGGGTCTGTAGTTGCAGGATATAACTGTGTTCAAATAAAACAAGACTAAGTGAAGGAGGACTCTTGGACCTAACAAAGAGACACTCAAGGAAAGAGCTTCTAGAAGTCTCTCTAAGCTCAAAAATGCCACAGAGATAGTGAATACTGTTATGCAAGGTCTGAAGCCAGAAAAGGAAATTAACTGAGCACTTTTAATGCAAAAATAGCTATCTGCAGTTATTGGTCAGTAAAAAAGCTGTGTAATGCATTGTTTCTAAGATGATATATGTACCAAAATCTGATCTAGTTTTAGGACGCATTTATATTAGTTCATGGAGGTGAACACTATAAACTCTTCAGTGCAAAGATTCAGCTTGTGTTCCAAAAGTTTGTAAGCCATAGTTTTCTGGAAAACCAGAGCCTATCTTGGGATAGTGTGGCTGAGTACTTGCTGTCTTTCCATTTTTGCCCTCTATTTGCTACTGCCAAGGCAGGTTTACGACTGCATGGATTATTAGTTAGAACCTCTCAGCCGTTTTGATGCTGCTCCTCATCTTTCCGCATTAACTCTTCTTTCTAATTACCAGTCCAATCCGATATGGAGGAAACACCAGCAAAAGTAGATAATCTCTTAGTTGTACATGTTATGTGTGGAGTATGCTCATGCAGCAAAGAGTCCTACTGCCTAGTTTAAAACCTATTTATTTTTTCTATTCATCTTGCATTAATTTAGAGATCAGTGCTACTGTCATGCATTGCCGTGCATTTGGCTTCATGCATGCAGTATGCACAGCTTCATCTATTGCAAATATTTATCAGAAAAACCCATTTCTTTTCTAGTTGAATTTGTAGAGGAGGAAATTCCAATGGTCTCTTCCATGACTTTTCTACACAACTTAAAAGACAAATTTTGAGACTGAGATTATAAACACTCACACAGGTCATTGGCATATAAAATCAAGTTCTCCTAATTTTTTAAAATTGTGTAAGTATTTACCATTCTCTAATAGATCTTTAAGATACCTTGGAAATAATTTTTTGTCTCTTGACTAATCTAATTTTTTTCACACCTTTTTAAACTTATTTTTGACTGAAGAGATTTCTTTCAACTGCACAACTTGCTCATTTGTACACAGGTACTGTAGTGTAATTTGTTTCGGGCTTACGCGTTGACCTTTGTTCTCCCCGTGTCTTTAGCCTTAATTATCCCATAAATTGCTTGGAAATCCCTTGGCGTAACCTTCCTATCTTTAATTCTTAAGTGATATTTAGTTTTTATTTATTGCTGTAGAAGTAAAAAACAAGGCTGCGGAACGTGAGGAGACACAAATTCTTGACCACATATCTTCAGAAAAGGTTCAGCAGTAATTACGTTCTGTAGGTTGTCCTTTGAACCAGCATTGCCTTTTTCTTTACTTCTTTTGTCTAATCTATGTCTTTGAGGTCAGGAGTAGGTTTAATGTTGACTTAATAGCAATAGGGACCATTCATCCTGTGTGATGTTTTGTTTTGCTTGGGACTGATTTCTCTTTCCACCCTGTCATTTAAGTGCTTCTATACCTTAAGCTTCATTTCCCCACTTTATCCAACTATTATCTGAAATGGTACTTTCTCAAACCACAGCCTTACTTCAATTTGTGTAATTTCTTCTTCCCTGCTAAAAAACAGACACTTAGGACATTGTCCTTTGAATATATTTACCGGATTGAGAGCCGGATTGTTGCAGACTTTGCATGTTACCCCTATGCTTCTTGTATCCAGTCTGCTCTGTTGACTTTTAACAGCATTTTTATGCAACTCATGCTTTTCCTTGAGCTTTCCAAGCAATTATCTGGACACAACTATATGGGTTGATAGTGAGGACTTCTTTGTGCCATCCCAGTGCTTCTTAAATGGTTAACTTTGCATATAATGTGTACTTAGACGTTAAGCAAAGTTCACAGGGCATGGAGATGTTAGATGCAGAACTTCTAGTGAGTTGGGTTGTGTCATGAAATGAATGTTAATTGTCTCTTTTTATTTTCTGTTGAGTTACTTGCCCATTTGCCTTTTATCCTGTGAGAAGATTTCCCCCGAACTTTGCATGACTAAACAAGACACATAAATCCATCAAAAAGTGCAGAGAGCTTTATGTGAAAGTAAGTTTTGCTTTCAGTTATTTTCGGAGATAAATCTGTGGCATTAGGTACCAAACACAGAAGGAACTATTTTGTTTAACAAAAACGTTCTCAGGTTTTGATTTAGAATCAAATTCTTGGATAAGACATTTAAAGGAAATGTGACTAACACTCTCAGCTAATATATTGCATATATGGAGGCACATGCAGGTTTCAGAGTTAGCATTTTTATACCATAGAATATTACTAAGTTTAATTATTAATGTGTTTCTATATGTAGCCGCTTGCACTGAAAAGTATGAGAAACATTTGTTTCTTCTGGTAAAATAAAGTTTGAAATGCATGAATTTTCCCTTCCTTACTTGATTAGAGTACAACACATATTCTTCTGCTGTCTGCAATATGAAGGAAAACTCTTAATAGTGGTCATTTCCAGTTAACTGTCACTGTTTCTCTAACTTGCCCAAAGAAAACCAAACGTTAAAAGAAGAAACAGCAGCTAATTTTCTTGTGCAACTCTTCTTTTTCTAATTTTAATTATCTCTGCCCTCTCACAAAATACTATGACAGTATGCAGAACAGTAAAGAGGTAGTGTAGTGGTGACTTACTGTATCAGTTGCTTGTTGGTGTTTATGTGGCACTGCAAGTGGTGCATGGTTTTAATAAGCAAGTGAGGAAATAAATGGATAACTCTGCCTCTTGCTTGTCTCCCTAGTAATATTTATATTCTGGTTACAAGAGCTTAGGAACATCCTTGTTTTATATTTAATTTTAATTTGATTTATTTTATAAGTAAGTATTTGAAGTGAGGCGTTCTTTATTGTTTTTCTTCTGTTAAGGATCATAATAAACAATGGAATTAGTAATGTGGTACAGTTCTGTTTGGGTCTTCTTCATGCCCACATATGGAAATAGTAACAAACATTAGCCTTTCTCGTGTAACACTTCTCCCAGATAAGTTTTGAAACAGATGCAAAGCCCACGGACTATTACACATCATTATATGATCTCTTCCCTCCTCAACAAAGCTACTTTGTGGTGGCAATTTTGTGCATGTTCCCTGGAAATACATGTCTATAATTAAACTCAAACCCAGTCACAGTGCACGTGAAGAGGTTGATTTACTCTGCCCTCAGAGGTGTCACATTGGATGGGAACTTGAATGGGGAGGATACTTCATCTGTTCTACAGAACAATTTGCAAATACTGCCCACATTAGAAACCATAAGGAATGTATCTTTTCTCCAATGATTAAAATGTGTCTTTGGGGGATAAATGGGTCTATATGTTTTGTCAGAGGTACGGAAACTGCTCTATTCATTTTGACAGTACCATAGTCCTGTGCCAGATGGGGCTACAGGTAGGTGAAAAAGTCCATTATTAAAGAACAATTTTCTCAAAAACTCTGAGTGTCTTTCATCACAAATAGGATGCAGTTTCTGTCCTAAAGCAGAATAAAAGCTGTCTGTCATGCGTTAGGATTTCCCCATCACCACTACCTTTGACATGATAAGAACATTAGAAAACTCCTACTGAGTAGTCCCCTATGGTCTGTCAAGCCCACCAGTGTCTCCACCTTCTTGTCTCTAGCAATGGTAGAGGGAGGTGCAATTTAAAGACCAAAAATATGACACCTGACTGTTGCTTGCAGTCCATTCATTTTGTATTTCTCCAGCATCCAAAGTAAATATATTAGGGATGATGGCTGCTCTATCATTGCTTAGTCATGTTAGTATCCATATATATAGCTCACAGGTTCCTCAGCCTCTTTTTGGACGTGCTGATGCTGTCTGTCTCCACAACCAGGATCTTCTGCTACCAAGATGTAGAATGTCTGTTTCTTGTGCATAGAATGCTTTCATTTATTGTGTTTTTAAATCTCTCTGTTTCATCAAGTACGCCCTAGTTCTATTACAAAATTTTGTAAATAAAGGTTCAGAATTATGTTGGATATATGGGTAGGGCCAAATTTTATATAGCAATGAAATACTTGTAAATATTCATTTTTCTGTACTATTTTATGTTCTTCTAAAGGGAAAAAAAGCCTTTGCTGTATAGTTATAGGGCTGGTATTGAACAGAGCATTTCAGTGTGCTAATTGCAGTGCCAGTAAATATTTTTCTTGTCTGTTTAACTGCTTCAGAAGCCAGATTTTTATTCCAAACCAGACATGATAAAAAAAGAAATCTATATTGTAATTAAAATTAAAGAGATAAAGTTATGTTCAATTTAACTGTAGCTTACATTCTCTATTTCTCATTTTTCTATTGTGAATCAAACTTTAAAATAGAAATGTTAGTTTTTACTTAGAATATAACATTAAAATGAAGATGGATTTAGAGGAATAAAATCTTGCTGACAATCTATGTAATAGGTGAATGAAGCAATCACATGGAAAATGGAAATTAAATTATGGCCTTCATAAGGAACAGCAAATTAAGACTGTGGATAACAGGGAAGACTTCACTTTAGGGTGGAGATCATCCCCTGTTTAGACCGTGAGGCATCATTGTGGCAATATACCACCTATTAACAAAGTAAGTAATTAGTGACCAAGCATTCAATATGTTTGCCATTGTGTTTTTAAACCATTTGTAGTCTGGAAATTAGGAGAAGATGACACTGAGTACTTTGTTCTCTGCAAAAACACCTTTAGTCATCTTGGCTTTAGATCCTCCCTTACTTGGAACATAGTTCCAAGAGAAAGAAAGAGTATACCTAAAAATAAAAGATAAGTGAAAAATTTACATATTTCCTCTGTTGTACTTCTATCCATGTATGAAGATTTGTATTTTAATTTTATTCACAGATATGGCACTATTTTGATCACAGATATGGCAATACTGGTAATTTTTTACTATAGAAAATCTTATTTGCCTGGTTTGAGTCGCTTTCACCAAAAGCACTCTTGGATGACTTTTTGGGATCAAACACATGTGGACTGAAACTTAACAGCTTTAAAAATATTTGCTGACTTTCACATTGCAGTTGACATCACTTTTGCTGTAGGAGTTCCCGACTGTCTGAGGATGTGTGTGCTAAAAACTGTAATGCTCTCTTATTACAGCTTCTGCAAACAGGAAAAGCTGCCCATCACATTTCAGTCCTGCGTGATCACGAAGGAGTGCCAGGTGTCAGAGTGGTCAGAATGGACTGCCTGCTCCAAAACCTGCTTTGACATGACAACCCCTAAAGGGAATCGTACGAGATCGCGGACCATCAAGCAGCTCCCTGTTGGCAGCGAAAGCGAGTGCCCACAATTAGAAGAAGCAGAGCAGTGTGTTTCTCAAGGGGATGGCGTAGCACCTTGCATTACGTAAGTCGTTTCATTTCAGTTCTCCCTTACTGAAATGAACAATTTAAATTAAGCATAGGGGGTTGGTAATGGAATAGCAACCAAACCATTATTAAAGAAATAATTGGTAGGACTTTACCTTTTTTCTTTTTCCTTGTTTATTCAGGGTTCTTGAAAGCCCAAAGTCTGAAAATAGCTCCTATTGTGGTGTAATGAGTTCCTTCTCTAAATACAGGAGTAATAATAAGTATAATTTCTTTTAATTCATTTCAGTTTCTAAAAGACACTATTGAGACATGTGCAGGTTCAGGCAAGATGAAAATAAATTAATTGTATTGATTTTTCAGCGATCTTTTCCCTACTAGAATCATTGTTTTCTGAATTTCTTGTCTGGTTGCGGACCAAATGTTGAACACAGGAAAGGGATGATAAACATCTGGTTAGCTAACACACTATTTTAGTGAGACCTGTACTCAGCACAACAAAGGCAGTACTGGGCCCCAAAGGGGAAATGGGAGAGGCTAACAGTGACAGCAAATAAAGTTTAGGAGAAATGACAGTGAGCACTTTATGATTCAAGAGATTGCTGAAATTCATATCTAATCAAGATTAATATTAAAGTCCCAGCTGTGCTTTTTCTTTATCAAACTGAGAAGAGGGTCTGGAGAAATGTCACTTGATGCTAAGCATCTTTGACTGTGGTATATATTTTTCATTTAAGAGTTGAAATGCCATCTTTTCTGATCTCCAGCTCCATTAGGAAGCACTTTGCTTGATTTAGCCTTAAAGTACTTGTTAGATAGGGAATTCTGTGGCATTTCTTGCAGTTCATAATCCCGACTGGGGTTTTAACTGTGAGTCAAAGGTGTTTTTTGCTGTGTATCCACTGATTAGGAAGCTTCCACTTTCTCATCATTCATCAGTACCCAGCAGGGATGCTTCAGAACGATATTCCTCTTAACTGTGAAAAAAAGAACTTACTGAAAACTTTTTCTGTAGTCATAATAAAAAATACAATTGTAGTTTCACCTTGACATCTTGAAGAAACTTTTGTGTCTCCTACCAAAGATAACAATAAGCTTTTGGGTTATTTGGGGGAAGCAGGGGAGGGGGGGTAGGGAATGAGGCTTTTCCCTCATTTTTTGGCTCTTATGTTTCTCAGCACCCACATTTCTTTGGTATTTTGGCTTTTGTTTATATAAATTGTCTAGCTCTAAACAAATGCTGAGAGTCACATTCTTGAAAGTTAACTTATCTGAACATGGACTACATGTCTCTGTATATCAAGTTTTTCTTCCCTCAAATAAAATATTTATATGTGTGGTATGTTTCAGGAACTGAACAGAAAAGATCTTCCTAAAGGGTAATGATTTAAAAAATTAAATAATACAGTAAAAGTTTCCACGCACATAAAATATGAGATTTAATGCACCTCTATGTGCAAGAAATTGCGGTGTTCAGGCCTTTTAGGAAATTAATGAGGTTACTGAGGTGTTTCAGCTTGTATAATTTAATACTGTGTAAAATGACTTCATAGTTTCTAAAGACCCAACTAACCAAATTTGATCCAGGTATGGCTGGCGGACCACCGAGTGGACAGAATGCCGTGTGGATCCTCTCCTTAGCCAACAGGACAAGAGGCGAGGAAATCAGACAGCGCTGTGCGGAGGTGGCATTCAAACCAGGGAGGTGTACTGTGTGCAAGCCAATGAAAATCTCCTCTCCTACTTAAATACCCTCAAGGATAAAGAAGGTAAATTTGATTCAATTGCAATTAAATTAGTGTGAAACCAGAGCATGTCAGCGTTCCAGAGCTCCTTCACAGCCATTGTCTTCTGCCGTGAGTGCCTCCTTACCTTGTGAGTTACTGCTCTTTTTTAATTCAGATGAAAATGCTTAATTGCTGTAGCAGAGATTTCATTCTTTATGCTGCAAATATAGGTTCCTAGCTACAAATTACAATTTCTTAGCGTCTACTGAAAAATACTGTGCAGGATATAAGGAAGAACATGAAAAGGTGGGTCAGAAGCCTTAGATTTGTTTTTTTCATCTACTGTAAAATTTCTTGTGTGTCCTTCATCTGGATGATGAACTTGTGCTGTTTGTCATGCAGATGGAATATATCAATTCTGGCATGTAAGCTCAATATAGAAAAATGTGAAAATATGATTAGATTTCATTCGCAGAGAATTGATCTTTTTTTCCTTGATTTGGTCAAGTTTTTAAGTAGCTTTCAGGACTTCAAGCCAATATAATTTCACGGGTTTATTTACCTAACTGCAAGAGAGAAGAGATTATTCCTTGTAACTGTTAAAGCCTGTACAGCTTCTTAAGAAAAGAGAGAATAGCTTAGAAGACAAAAATCTTTAATTCATTTGGTAATCTACATGCTTTAGAATAACATTTGAGTAGTGTACATTACATCTACTTCTGTATAGTAAATGCAACACTATAGATTCAGAAATCAGTGAATTAAGCTAAATGCATTTAGCTTTTAAATGAAATTTTATCCTCTACCTATTTCATACAAACACACATTATTATTAATAAACAAGTAAATAAATACAGCCATATACTTCAGAGAAAACAACATCGGTATGCACATCCTATGTAATACCGCATTCTGTCCAGGGCTGGCCAAACAGCAGACTAGTGAGGTTCCTGCTGTGGTTTAAAGGTACTCTCAAACTTGCCGTAGAGGTAGAGTTTGTGGGGAATATTAATGCCAACATCCATTTCAGCATGACTGCTCAGATCAGTAGGGTGTGACTTGTGAGCTCTGCAGCCCCACATCTGTATTTATTAAAGAAGAAGCTTTCAAGCCTCTTTGTCTAATGCAAATCAACTCTGCCCAAGGGCTTTTAGTAAATCGCCTCTGCTGAACAAAGTTTAGATGCCTCTGCCATAGTGTGAACGATGAAAACCTCCCAGCTAAGGAGAGGTAACAATAAAACCAGTGGCAGCTTACTGTTCAGAATGATGATTAGGATTTGGGTAGGCTGTGAAGTCTTGCCAGATTAGGCGGGTGTGAAATTTACCCTTATCAGACTGTGACAGGAATACATGGAGCCCATCAGGAGGTAATCTCTGCAGGCTCCTGAAAGCTGATTAAAATGTAACTAGTCTCTGGATGCATAAACATGAGAAGAGTTTTTCAAGAGCTCAAACTGGGGGTGAAGTGGTTCTTAGTTTAAAAAAGGAGCTCTGGGCTGTTTCCACATTAGGGAACAGACTTCCAGAAGAGCTGCTGCTCTGCTCATCCTCCCTCTCTCTCCCATCATAGAAGAGAAAACTAGAGTAATTCGAGGATGGGAACAAGCCAGGGCACACACCCACCAGATTATGCTGTGGGGAAACGCCTTCATCTCAGTGTAGTTTGCTGTTGGTTGTAGTGAATGCTGTCTTGGTAAGGCTGCTTTAAAGACCTCCATTCTCATATACTCATGGTGGCGTTTCCCTGTTATTTCAGAAAGTCAGTCACAGAGCAAGTCGAAGGCTAGTGCTGCACCTCTGCTATCAATCACTTTTGAAATAACAGGTAGGTAAATTAAGGCCTGCAACCTAGCCTTTTGATTAAGAGCATGCAAAGGAGGCAATGTCCCTTTTGGGGGTCCTTGTTTGCTATATGTGTATAATTAACATGTTTATGTAGCTCTGAAACGGTTAAATGGATTTGAGCATTCTCAGGAAATTTCAGATCAGTTGAAAGTGACAGGCCAAAATTCAAACTAGTGAAGTTCATGAGCCAGCTGGGATGCTGGAATTTTTGCCTGCTCCACTCCTGTACTGTTTTAGCTAGTGACTGCTTTTCCTCTCACTTCTGAGCACTGGGGATTGTTTTGTGGCTTTCATCATAGCTGCTGTTCCCAGTCCCTTCTGTAGATTTAAAGCACCAAGTTAGGCTCCAGTAAGAATTTGAACTTCTAATACTTAGCTGAACCAGAATCCCTCACACCATTCAGGTCAGTAGAAAGAAGAAGGAGCGTTGGTTGCAGTTAAGCAGTGGCAATCAAGTTTCGTGGAGGCCACTGTCATTCTGCCATTTACTTGCCACTGACTTAAATTGTTTCATCTCTATTCACATACTTAACTGGTTTAGTCATGAAGTTTCTCTCACTGGAAGTGTATGAGGTGGATTGTTTCATCTTATTCCGAGTACCTTTAAAACCCTTGATGTAGAATAAAGATAGGAGGAAAGTTCCTTTATGGGCATAAATTTATTCTACATCTGCAAATACACATTCATTGCCCTATTAAACACAAGGGAACTGCTTACATGCGTGGAATTGTGCCGTTTCTTAGAGCATAAGGTTCTGAATTATCTAATGTTGTTTGGTGGGAGAATTCAGCATTATAGAAAACGAGAAGAGCATATGTTATTTAATTGTCAGTCATAATGTGTTTTGGGCTTGAGTTTTTCTTGCTTTTTTTGAGTAAGAGTACTTGGAGAAATTTCTTTGTGTTGTTTGCTATGAAACCAGTGTGACAAATGACCAGAAAGAGAAATATGAAGTTGGGTCTGCTTATACTGATGCAGTCACACACAAATTCACTCTCTTTGCCAGCCTGGTCTTTACTGGGCACGAGTCTCTTGAGGGTTTTTAGAGAAGGATGGAGAGTTTGATGTCTTGATAAATGTAGCAAATGCATAAAAGCAGAACTGTTTTTTTTCTTTTCAGTTGTTTTTAAAATGCAGTAATTTGAGGAGGTGTTTTCCAAGCATATAAAATATATTCAGCTAAAATTTCCTAATATAGAAGATGATTTGAGGAATGGATAAATAAATCTTTAGTTTTTAGGTCACTACCCTCAAACCTGAAATTCCTTCAAAACTGAATCTAATTTATTATTTAGATTGAAGGAGAAAGAGAGATTATCAAGATGCATTAACCTTTCTTTCTATATTTGGCCCAAAATTTGGTCAAATTTCACATATACCTTGTAGTATGGCACACAGTCTAATCAGCATTCAACATCACTTCCAAGGAATAAAGAATAATCTTTATTGCTGACACAAGAGAATATGAAAGGATGGAGGTAAGACAAGGTTTTAAACTGTAAATATCTGCATCAAGCATCATCTTGTCTCAGTGTCTTTGCTAAACAATAAGCATCAAAACCTAAGCTCAATCATACTTTTTTTGATGCTGGAAGAAATTCATTTAAATTCATGGGAACAAGATGGTCATAAGATACACAGGCAAGGCTGTTTTCTTATTTTACTGTCATCTCAAAGAAAGAATTCCAAGTAATCCTGCATGAAATTCATCCCAAGTGCTCCATGATGAAAACAATTTTTAATAACCTGAAATATAACTTTTCTGTCCTATGGTTGACTTCTTTTGTTGTAAAAGCGATATATAACAGACAGCATTTGTACATCACTTAGCATCTAAAAGCAGCGTTTCAAAAACATTTTGGCATATTTAGAAATTTATTGATACCAGTGATATGAAAAAGCTGCTATTTAAAGCTTCCTGATTAAAGATCTTTGTTATTTTTCTGAGTAACATTCCATGAAGTAGTGAGATGATAAGTTCTTTATCATGATGAAAGCTAGAGATGAAGCATGGAGTTCCTCAGAACACTTTCTCTGTTCCCTGAAGCAAGACTGTGTCTTAGGGGAGTAATTGACCCTTAATTTCAGCTGTCTCACTTGGGCAATTCCCCAATTAAATCAAGGTTAAAAATGTAGGGACAGCAATTACTTACTGTTTTTCTTTTTTTTATTAGAAACTATTCAATACAAATTCAACAGGCAAATTATGTTTACTTATATCCATTTTCTACACCAAATATGCATATTATGTTGATTATCATGCATGTTAGGTGTGCATGTCAAACGTACTGTAAAATTCAATGTTCTGTCATAGCATTATGCAAATGTTGGAATATTAGGTTTTGTATTATTTTGTTTCAAGAGATTGGTGAGCTAGAGGCAGTAATATTAAATTACTATCTGCCATCTTCATGCCTTCATTACATGGAGCAACACAGTGTAAAACTGTGCCAAAGGAGGCAGCCTTGAAAACCAGAATAGGGTGAGGATTTTTCCTTCCATTTTCCCCTTAAAAAAGTGAGAATTTGATACTTTTTCTGTAACTGTAAAACTCATCTGCTTAGAAAATCTGAATAGAAAGACATACATGCATGTCTATAAGCTTGACCATATTTTAACAGCCTGGTGTTTACTTCCGCATTCTATAAGTGGTTCTTGATCTCATCTTTCAGAAGGATATTTTGTCATATACCGCATTTATTTCATCCGAGAGTCTTTCCATCAAAAGTGGTGGCAAAAATTAATGAGGTAACTTTCCTGTGGGAAAAAATGCCAAGTAGAATGAGAGTGTTTTAAGTTAAGGAATTTCATATTTCCTCAATCAAGCAGAGTGAAATAATCTGGCAGACTTCACTTTGCCTTCTTGAAGATGTTCTCTGCTTAGTGTAATATTTTGTCATGTCCTGTATTATGAAAGAGAATTAAAATCTTGCTTTCAATGAAATGGTACATTTTCAGTTAGTGTTCTGTGCCTTACTCTGGCACCTTATAGAATTGCCCTGTTACTTATATTACCTGGAAAGTCAAAACAATAAAGTATGGAAGGAGAACGGTGGTTTTGGCCCAGCTTATTGATCCTTAAAGAACGGAAGAATCTGCCTTCACATGTGTCTGTATAGAGTAATAACACTTTAAAGAAAAAATAAATTGTCTTAAGCAGTTTTTACAACAACATATATACATTATGTATCCATATTTATGTACATATATGTAGTAATTGCAAACTATATATATATATCTGAAACAAAGCCTTCCTTGAACTAAAGTTACTGCTGCACAAATCTTACTGCTGAGTGTGCACTTGATGGTCTTTAGAGTAATACAAAAATGGGTTTTGTCATAATTTTAGCTGTGTTTCAGGTTATACCATAAAAAGAATCTTTTAAATATTAATTAACCAGGCCTTTGAAGTTATAGTATCATATGGCTAACATATACGAGTGCAAAGGGATTTATGCAGCTTTTTGTTCAGTTTCTTAAGAGAAGAAATAATGAGATAGCAGGACATCAATTTATGCAGAGTGCAAAGTGAACAATTGTTTTAGTAGTGTAATTTACCCCTCAAATGAAAGGACTGGGTCCGAGGGGGTGATGCAATATCTACAGTCTTCACGTCTCCACATAAGGGATTTGTCTCTGTTGATGCAGAGTAAACTGACTTCTGTTTAATTTTTTCAAGGCAGGCATTTTTCCATCACGTCATCAGATTAAAATGATGAGATAGAAGCATCTCTGACTGAAGGATAGTTCTGTCCACTTAGACCTGAGGATCATGACCAGTGACATAAGAGAAATATTTTAACTTTGTTTTGACAGCTTCAAGGCCAGTAGACCGTAAACTGTGTACAGGACCTCTTCCCAGCACCTCCCAGCTGTGCCATATTCCCTGTCCTACCGAGTGTGAGACCTCGGCATGGTCAGCCTGGGGACCATGCACCTATGAGAGCTGTGATGACCCTCAGGCCAAGAAGGGTATGTAAAAACTCAGCAGAGCCTTTTAATGGTGATTATTTACTCTTCCTAAGTCACTAAGCACCTCTGGTTACGCAAGCACACTAAATTTTGTACTAAGAAGTGTATATCTAGTTCCTCTGGGCATCAAAATCAAGTCATTGAATTAGGACTGCATTTAACATTACTGTTAAACCAAAGGTAGCAAAAATGTAGCCTGTTTATTAGGCTCTCAAGATCACTTTGGATTTTTACAGGTCAGTTCCCATTTCGAACCTTCCTCTCAGACTGAAAGGGATAGTTTGCATGTTCAAATCACAATTTTGGCACTGTCTCAAAAGGAGGACAGAAGCCTCCTTTGAGGTGTGTAGTGTACAAGGCACTCAAAGATTTACAGTTCAGCAATAGCTTAAGAATTCACCATTAGACCGTAAAGCATGATCTGGCAAAGAGACGGGACCATTCACTGCTGGTACATGACGCTGTTTTACTGATGACATATGTGCTGGTTTCAATTTCAGCATGTTTTACATCCTATTGCCATGCAGAACAGATTGTAGTAACCTGACATCAAAATAGGAAAACACGAATACAGTGACAGGGACCTCATGTTAGAAGTCTGTAGGTTTCTGGCTGTAAATGAGAAAAACTGGCCTAGTCATTGCTGCAAAGTGATTATCTGATAAAAGCTGGGAATACAGACTTGGCTTCTTGATTGAAAACAATCGTAACAAAGGGCAGCCTCATATGTCCACTGGAAGGAGCAACTGTGATTGCTATGTTTGCTTAGCTGGATCTTTCTGGCATACTGCTAGCTACACTTCTGTCTGGGCAGCAATAATACAAGTTTTACCAAGCTGTTTTGTGGAACTCTGACCCAACTTTGATCAGTTCAAGAAGGAAAAAGCAGTTCAGCGTGCAAATCTATCAGATTAAGCTGTACTCCTCTGAGTACAGCTGTCAAGTAGTCTGTTATTTCGGTTGCTGTTCCATCACTGAAAGATTTGCTACGTTTTCAGGGGTGAAGTTTAGGTTTGTGAGACTGATTTGGACATCTGTCTCTTAGAAATGTATTAGGATGTACTTTATGCAAGCCTTTATTCCTGCACACATGAGCAGGGATCTTTTCTCAACTGCCAGAGTTTTCCTCTTATCTGGAAATTCTTACATTTTATTTTATAATTGCATTGACAGTTCTTCTGAGAGAATGATGTAAAAATTGTACAGGCACTCCCACTTTTAGCAGCATGTCTCTCTACATATTTCCAGATCACTTCCATCCTTTGTTGCTGTAGATATTGGAGTTCTTTATTTTCAAAAATACATCAGCCTTTTGTGTCAGGCTTACTAAACCTTTTGCACATAATTTGGCTGAACCCTTCAATTTGGGAAAAAAGAAAACAGCAACTGAAGATAGTTGAAAACGTATTTTTAAAGCAATGCTTATTATAATTGAATTAAGAGCATGTCTTCAAGGAATCAGTTCCTGCACGTACATGTTGGAAAATTCTCCTGTTTAGTTTGTGTCCTGGTAAAAATGACAGAGTTATATGTAGTATTTTATAAAAAATATCTGTGTATTAGTAACCTGCCTGAATACTGATACAAAACAAAAGAGACTGTGAAAAGATGTGGGAAGAAACAAACCCTTGCCAAAGTTAAAATATTCCAGTCAGATATATCAGAAAATATAGGAAGTTATTACACAAGAAACTATTTCTTGAATCCATTCAATTTGATTAGGTTGTTCTGACTGTATTTAGTCTATGTTTTTCAATGGACCATCCTGAAAGTGAGAGAGGGGTTCCTTTTGGTCACTGGCATTGCCCTGGCAGATGACACAGTGTGTAAAGGCCCATCAGTTTGTCCATTCCAAAATGAGTTTAGGTAGTCTTAAGGCAATTTTTAAATGCTTGGAAGGGACTATTGTGATGTTTATTACTGAAAATGTATTCATAGGACTTGAGTTTATTTCCATGCCTTTCTTTTTCTCACAAGGTAGTATTTTTATTCTTCCATTGTATTTTGGAGGGTTGTAGGGGGAAAGGAATGTTTATAAGCTGATTTCACTTGATAATCCATCCCTGCTGGAACATACCTGAGAAGCAAACAAACAACATATTTGAGAAATGGTAACCCTGCAACGTAGTCAAGATTTATAGAACGAGATAGATCTGGCAAGAGTGATGCTCACGAAATGATCCTGTCTCCTTCCTGGAGTATGCATGACTATGATAAACAGGGGTTAAAGACAAAGCCTCCTGAGGAGGCTCAAAACATTGAAACTCTTGTAAACTTTCATCTCTCATCCTTCTTTAATGAGTTCTTCTACCCAGTTATCTAAAATGCACTCTTTTGCTGAGTGTTTGTGATATGTTTTACAGAGAAGAGAAACAGAACTGTTCACTCAGGTGTAGACAGATAAAAAGTGCTTCACTTCACATTTTAGAGTTGAATTGTTATTCTCATGGACATTTCAGGCTTTAAACTAAGGAAACGCCGCATCACCAACGAGCCTACAGGAGGAACAGGAAACTGCCCTCACCTGTTGGAAGCTATCCCATGTGAAGAGCCCTCTTGCTATGACTGGAGAATCACGGGGCTGGAGGAATGCATTCCTGACAATGAAAAGCCATGTGGCCCTGGTACACAGGTTCCTGTTGTTGTCTGCGTCAACAGCGATGGTAAGATGGATGCTTTTGCTGACAGTCCACACCAGCTAGAGTGAAGATACTAAGATGTAGTCCAAAAGAGTATCAGGTTTTGTTCTCAGCTTTCTTGATCCCTAAAACCAAGCTGTCTGGAATAGATATAAATGTCCATTAATACTGGTTAGGAAGGGTAAGACATCTTGTTGCTCTAGGACCAAGTTCCTTCACCTACACTGTGTAGATTTTCAAAGCTTCCCAAAGTGACTTAGAGAAAATTAAATAGAAAACAGCTATTGTTTGTCAGTAGATCAGATTCATGCCTGCAGTGGCTTGACTGAATTCCCTGATGTAATCCCACTAACAAAGCTGATCCTCTGAGCCCAGAAACAAATAAAGTGTGAGCAAAGGAAGATGCATTGCAGTAAGTATAGCTGGAAGAAAAATAATAATGTGTTTATTAAAAAGGATTGTTTGATGTGTGTTATGGAGTTGGCTTGACAGTCCAAGCTGTCTTGCTTCTTCAAAAGGTCAAAAAAAATACCACCATTATTCAATTATCCTCTGTGAGACAAAACAGATCTTGCATGACATAGTCATAAAAGCCAATTTCGAAAGCTGCTTACAGAATACTTTAATCTACAGAAGATTCATGAATTACTGTTGTGAGAATAGTCCTTATTCATTAGTAATATTATAGTCTAGAGCAGCATATAAATTAAAATAATTGTACTGACTGCAGTGTAGTATAGTAAGAGGCTTCTAAGTTCCAACAGAGGATTAAGTAAGAGGACACCTCTGATGAATGTTAACAGCTGCACAAAATGTTTTGAAATTAAATCAGTCAGAAGTAATAAGAACTGATTATAGAGATATTTAAATCTTGAGCTTTCATGCTGAAGAATTTTGGACGTAATTGAGTTTTGGGGCTTAAATTGAGATGCTTAGAGTTAGATTGTAAGCTTTATTTTTCTGCATACACCTAAGAGAACTAGTAACCATTTTTACAGCTCAGAAAGAGATTATCCTAGAATTACAATATTGAATCTACCATATTTTATGTCCTTAGCTCAAAAAATTTCCCTTTGCAATGCAATAATTTCTTGGCAACAGCACTGAAACTATTTTCAGGTTTTTTCTATACATTTTCAGATGAAAAATGGCCTTCCCCTCATAAATCAAGGTATTTCCAGAATAATTGTGAATGGTCTTTAAAAAAAAAAAAATCTGTAAAACAAAAATACTATTTTTTTGCTTTACTAGATTATGATTAGTTTGTCTTACCTTTATTTTGAGGAATTGTGTTTTCTCACACATCTAAACTAATTTCTTACTAAACTGTAATATAGTAATTTATATTGACTGTAACTTATTGTATATTTGGAGCGTGCAATTGAGCCATTAAACTTTGAGATGTCTTTTATTTATATGGTATTTTCTATTGAAAACTCACAGGATTTGCTCTTGGCCCTTCATGGGCTTTGGTTTTGGCCAAATTTGACTTCGAAGACTTATGTTTAACTTTTTTACTCCCAGTATTAGTCTTTGTCTGTCTGTCTTTCTGAATTATGTAGCATTATATATTGCTGTAAA
Source organism: Edolisoma coerulescens (assembly GCA_013397115.1). Classification (NCBI taxonomy): domain Eukaryota; kingdom Metazoa; phylum Chordata; class Aves; order Passeriformes; family Campephagidae; genus Edolisoma; species Edolisoma coerulescens. The sequence goes on along the minus strand of VWZW01013751.1, from coordinate 634,278 downwards.
TGTATGGCATTATACATTGCCTGTATCAGTAATCTGTCCCAGAAAGAGTGAGGAGTCAGGGTTTCACATGTCAGTCTTTAAGATTAAAGAGTTGTGGGCATAGCTTCAAAGAAAGGAGAAAACAAATTGCAATTATGGATCTGTATGCAAAGATCTGATCACCCAATCATCCAGTCACAAAGATATGTGTTCAGTTACGTTTGACAGAGTGCAAAAGCAATGGAGAGTAACGTAATGTATTGCCCCAGCTCTTTGAAATTCCTTCTCTTAGTAATCAATCTTCTGTGTGCTTCACCAGTAATACCAAATGTCTTCTGCTTAGCTCTCTCCTGAGAAGGATTAGCATGATGCAGCAGAAGAAAACAAAGTAAAGATCCACCAGCCTCAGCCGTCTCCCCCTCCAAGCTGAGTCTGCTCAAGCATCTTATTATTTTGCCTCCCACAGCACCAACCCACTAGAAATCCTGTAGACAATTCTTAAATACTTTCTAAACACACACCACCACCTCTTCCCAGGTAGTTCCAATCAACTCCTTTGGCCTCCTACCCTGGCAGTCAACAGAATATCCATGGTGTCCTTCACTAAACACTTGTTGCAGGCATCTACATTCTGCTCTGCACAATACAAGAGCAAAACTTTGCAGTCAGGCAAGTTTTGCTTCAAGCCCCACAGCTTCAGGGTAGTTTCCAGTAAAATAAAATTTGGAGAATGCTACTCTTCCCTTGTCTCAATATCATGGTTTAAATTATTCATCATAAGAAATTTGTGATATTCAGTGTTCTTTGAGCACTTCTTGGAGAAGACTGCATTGACTCAGTAAAATACTGTGCCTCAATTAACAGGATACATATTTTGTATAATGCTCATGTGTTGCTATATTTTTGATCTTAGTAGCAAACAGGGAACTTCACTCAGTTTTACAGGTAAAAACGACCCTGAAGGGAAACAGCATGCAAAGCATTAACTGTTGTCTAAGGTTGCTGTGTGACTCAAACTGAATTAATCTTTGCTTAACAACATTATCTTCGGTCTCTTCAAGAGTTTGTATTATTATTATTATTATTATTATTATTAGTTATTAAGCCAATCTTAAATGCTGCCTGGATAGGAAAGGTTGAAATGAAGAAACTGAAATGCATCAAAACAAAAGCATATTGTGCCCTTGGCTTCTGCTTTATAAAAAAAAAAAAAAGGCTGGTAGTGTATATTTCAGACTCAGCTCTAAATGGCTAAAGCTCTGTAGCTTTAATGTAAAATAAACCCAATGTTGATTAGTATATTCTCTCCTTGTGCACGGTTGCATTGTTCTATATATCTTTGACATGATTACTTGGGATAATATGTCTTGACCTGGATGTTTGGCTTCACAATTAGAATCAAGCAGCAGTGTTTGTGAAGTTGTTTCATGTAATTGGAATTAGCTTCTCTCTTCATTTTGGTGTTTAGATAAGAGTCATTACAGCCTTTGAGACAACAGCAAACAATAGGTTATCCTCCCGCCTCAGTGCTGGAGGCCTGTGATTGTCATTCTCTTTCCACAGTGGATGGCAGTAATCAAAATTTTCATTCAGGCTGAAAAAAATATGACAGTCAGTACCCCAGGTTGTCATTGCAGGGGATATAATGAACTTTGATGTATTTTACTATATAAATGGAACTTCAGTCTTCTACTGTGGTAAGAGCCTTTTCCAGAATAAATATTCCTAGTAAAACTTCCAGGAAATTTTACAAATGAGATTTTTAGGTGAAAAGAACACCTTTTTGTTGTGGAAGCTTCCATACTGGACAGAAGGTGATCTGAATTCCTTCATTGTATACATAATTTTAATAATTAGATGTCTGTTGCTAGTGTTCCATTCTACAGATTAACTTCTGTTAATGATGGAATGGCTTTTTAAAAATAAATTGATATTCATCTTTTTGTTATATATGTAATATATGCAAGGCATACGCACACACATGCATACCCACCTATGTAAATACTATCTATTATTAAGAGTATTAACACAGTTCACACTTAGAAGAGTGATTTTAGAACAGATGAATTTGCTCTATTTCTCTGTAGCTATAACAGTCTATGAAGAATACTGTTTCAAAAATATCTCTGTCTGCAGTGGGAAAGCTGTCTGCTTCTCCACTTTGTTAACAGACATATTAGTGTTACTCGTATGTTAATAGGGAAAAATAATTTCTGATATAAAAATCTGCAATATTAACTACTGATGAAAATACCTTCAAAATGCTCATTCACTCATTTTGTATTTTATCTTAGCTGAAGGCTGTAGCTCAGGTACTGGCATTGGCTGTAGTGTCCGTAGTGTTCTTCTGATCCTCACACATTCATCTGAAATGACTTGCTCATTTTCCAACAATTTGTAAATAATAAATTGGTTTACAGCCTTTATAGCATACTGGGCTTTGTACCACTGCGTGTGTTACCCCAGATAAAACAGATCCCACTTTTGAAGCACAGATTTCTTCCGGATCTTGTTGAAGCTCACTAATTGTTGGGTTACAGTAGCCCTACAGGGGACAAACAGGAGCGGACTCCTTGCAATCTTCTGCCTCACAGCTGAGTCACTTGCCTTGGAAGAGGGAGCCATGGCAACAGCAAGGCTCTTGGTGTATATGCAAATTCCTACAACTCTTTGAAGCAGCAAAATTGCTGCTGGAGTTGTCTAGGCAGAGTGCATGCTGATGCAGCTGAGTTCCTTTCTGGCACCCGGATGAAGGTGGGTGACACAGGTCTGGTCTTTCTGAGACTGAAGTGCAAATTCAAACCAGCCCTGACATCAGTAATTGCTGATGTAAATGGATAGATTTTAGCTGTTTTGCAATACTGGGGGCAAAGCAATGGTGTTGGTATTAATGAAAACACATAGAAAGTAGATTAGACGCTTTCATTCAGACATATTTCAAACCAATTAGTTTAGCTGCTTTGTCTGGAGCTGAAACACATACTGACCAAAAGGGAACAGAGGACATTTCCAGGATACTGGTCCTTAATCTGTGTTTAGTGTTAATCTCTCAGCTAGTGGGACTGACTGAAGACACCACACTTCAGCAATATAACATCCTATGTTTTATTTGCTTTATTGTTTTTCTCAAGACTTAGAAATACTTATTCCTGAAATACTTCTTCTCTTATTTTTGTTGAATTTTACTTTAAAGTAAAATTTTATAAAATTTCTTCATCCAGTTTCCGTTTTCTTCTATAGTTTCCTGATCAATATCTCAATTTCCTTCCTTAATTTTTGGGTTGTGGCTTTATATCATCTTACAATAAGCAGCCAATGAAATACATAGAATAAATTTCAGTAAAAACTGAAGACTGGCTGGTGCAACAATTTTTATTTAAAATATTTTGGCTGGCTTCAGAATCGGCTCTTTCTGTATATTTATGGTTTGAATCAAATGCTAACTGAGTAGCTTCTAGTCTTCATTTATTTTCATGATGGGAAAAATAAGAGATTAAATGAACATGAGCATAGATATTTTATAGGTGTGTGCACAGGTAAAGAATCTACTTTTTCTGACATTTCTATTGTGCAGCTGTATGCATTGAATGAAGAAACCATCAGACTGGTTGGATTTTATGATGGTTATTTGGAAAAGAAAATACTATTTTGTGTCACTTTATGACTTAGTTCTTTATAAAGACTGAAGAGCCAGATTCAAATTCAAATTACTTTGAATTATTCAGTTATGCCTGTAAGAAAACCCAGATCAAAATCTGGTCAGTGCTCAGCAGTCAATTAGCAGAAAAATACAGTAGCTAATGACAGTTCCTTTGAGCTCATAGAGCCTTATGCTTACAGGAACTTGGTTATATGGGCATTAGTCATCATTTCCCAATATTTATTTCCTAGCTAATATCACTACAGAATTGTTTTAAACTGTTCCTTGCCTCTGACAGCTTTTTGGATGACCATCTGAGGCATTTAGATCAAATGTAAGATGCATACTTTGTTCCTCACTGTAAACACACAGGCAATGAAACTTATAACCAAGTCCTTCCTTTATTTCCTTTAATTTTTCTGCTAACATAAGAAACTATTGAATATGTTTCTTGGATGCTTGGTATATTTAAGAATTTCTTACTGAGGGTAAAATACAGTGAATGGAAAGGGCCTTAAAACTGATGCTCTCAGGCCATTATGTTTCAGACCACTGGATTTTTAAGGCATTTATTTTTAACAAGATTTGTTTTATTTAATATAAAGGAATATAAGGAAAAACAAGAGTGCAGTAATGCTTAGACTAGCTCATTCAAGTCTCAGAATAGTTTGATCATTGATGACTCTTCTGTCAATAAAAGGTCACATGGTGATGACACCAATTCCTTTTTGTCTCTCATCTTTATATTAGGAAAGTGACACCTCACTATTGAGTTTCATAAAATAATGGATGCTTTTTGTATTTATGTAACATGTGATTTAATTATATGGAATGGATTAAATACATAACTTTCTTTGTCCATGTCTTCAATAGTTTGCCTGTAATTTGATGTAATGATTTCAATTAAAGAGATAAGTAAAACAAAACCAGAGTTCCATCTGCATAGTCCAGTAAACAATTAGCACTTATGACAGTGCAATAGACCCTTGTTTCCAATTTATCATATATTTTTGAAGACAGAGTTGCACTTGGTATGGACAATGCCTAGTGAGATATTAATGTCCATAAATAATACAAAGATAAAAGAAGGTTGGCCAATCTAGTTACCAAAATCTTTTCCTGATATCATAGATCATAATGTGACTGTCTGGTCAGATGAGTTTGGTGTATTTTGACGTGTTTACTTCTAAAATGTAACACTGCACTTGTGTAAAATTTGTTGGACTTCTAGGAGTAGAAGTTGCTGGAGTGAGAAGTGCATATATTTTGAAAATGTATCCAAGAGAGTGCAATTACAGGTTTCATATGATCCATACTCTTAGTGACTTTCTTTTGGTTTTGATCCACAGCCAGTAGGATATTGCAGGAATTGCTTGTGACTAAATTAGAAGGGAGGGATTTTGATGCATATGTTTTGATTTATGTAACATTCACCAATGCAGGAACCCAATTCTGATTAGACTCCAAGCTTCATCATGATAAGAATTAAGAGAGGGATAATTGTAGATACACTTCAGAACAATTGGAAATTTTAGGAAGGTCAATTTAATGCTGTGCAGTTTTTCCATTTATCTTTTCAAATTATGCTATTATGAAACAAGAAAGAAAAAGGGGGTTAGGGAGTTACGGATGGATTATAAAAGAGGATTTATAGACCTGTATTGAACTCCTTTGGTTTTGGATTTGTGTGTCAACTTGTTAACTCCCTAGAACATACTCAGAAAATATTTTAAATATTTTACAAAACATATTTAGAAGAGATAATTTTACATCTAATTCTTTTACGTATAAAAATAATGCTACGTAGATATAGATAAAGTACCACTTTCTCAGAAGATTATATGACACAGCATTAGTCATTAATGTTTATAATAAAATGTTCTAAGACAATATATTCTCACTAGGTTTGATGGGAGTCAGTTTTCCATCTGAGAAAAGGTTGCACAGGCTTATTTATATTTTACAAAAACCTGCATGCTTATGGTCCATTTTCTAAATAAATGTTATCACATTTCAAAGCTATTATCACTGTTTTGATAAATGGTGAGGATAAAAACATCATCATGAGCTAGTCACGTTGAACCAGAATAAATAGGGATTTTACTCTCAGTACTTCCAGCCTAGAGCAGCTCATTGTCTGACCTTTCTTACAGATCATAATTTGTATTGAGTACTGATTAATGAAAAACCACTCTTATCTGCCCAAAAATACTTGATTTCATAAGATAACTGTTCCAGTGGCCCCTTAGAGCCTTAAAATAATCTGTGTCATTTTGCAATTCTTGCAATTCTTGTGTACTGCACAAGCAATATCTTCACTGAATACTTAATAAACTTCACACTAAAACGTGCTCAGACACAATAATTACTCAAAATCAGGGTACACAACTGACACCAGTGTCTCCAGTGTTCCCAGTGATCTCTTTAAGATTTTGGAGTGCAGGTAGTCTGTGACTCTATGTAGCTGCAACCCCAGCAGAGGGAAATAGAGATTTGTACCTGGGACTTGGTGAGAAAGGGCGTGGAAGACAAGAGAAAGAAACTGGTTCTGGCCAAGCAATGAGGCTGAAAACTGGGGAAAGGTAGGATTTGACCCTGGTTTCCTCCAGAGCAATTTCCTGAGACCAAAACTCAAAAGTTATAAAACGTCTTTTCATGACAAGCGTTTGGAATGAATTTGGTGAGGGATTTAATCTGCTAAGGGTCAGCCCATGGGAGGATTTGACAAGCAGCTGGAAAGAATTTGGCAGGGACAGGTGAAAAGGACAGTGAGGTGACAGACTGGGATCAGTGTCTGGAGAAAATAAGACTGGATAAGAAGCCAGAGAATGGGGAAGAAAAGAAAATTCATAACTTCTAGGGCTGGAATGCAATGAATTTTAGTCTGCTTCTGCTTTTGTCTCATGAGATCACCAGACAGAGGCGCAGTTTCCAGCATCAGTGTAACACTCATGGCAGAAATACTATTTATCATTTGACTTCTGTTTTAAACTAGAAAACTGGAGAGAAATATTACGTCAAAATTTAGTATTTTAGTTTGCGATGGCAAGCCCTCGAACATTAGGAAATTAAGTTTGTCTGGTCCTTATGCGAATGTATCAGGAGGAGGTATTTAATTGTTTAATTGTGCCAACATGACGTTTTCTCCACAGAACCTGCCACTTATTTGTGAGACAGATATTTCGCCTTTGGTGATTAAGTGGGCATTTTGTAGTAATGAATGCAACGTCTGTGAAACAACTACCCTTAGTTGTCCTATTCTTCAGGGTTTAATTTTCCTCTGCTTTTGTTCAGCATCAGCAAAATATAAATAATGCTGACCCGCCACATCTTCAGTGTTCTGAAAATAACGCTGTGCTAGTGGGCGTCTGATAGTCATGACAGAGAGATCTCAGGAAAAATGCCAATTCTCTTTTAATAACACTTTTAATTAGTGTGTGGTAAATAAAACATAGGCTCATGACTTGAACAAAGAGAATAAAACTAAAAATACCAAATAGCTCCTCATTAAGGAGTTTCCAATCTGTGAACTGAAGAAGGAAGGGACCCAGTGGAAAAATAATAAGCATGTGATTATGCAGTTTAAAAAACTGCGTTAGAGAAAGGCAGCTTTAGTTTTGGCATTTACTATTTGGTTTCTTGACATAGTTTTGGGGATGACTTGTGGATTAAGTATGTAAATCTTGCCCTAGGAGTTATCAGATGTTTGGGCCTAATTTTATTTAGAAATCCTTTATTGGTACTGATATTATTTTATGAATAGAAAATTACTGTGTGAGTGTTTTCCAGAGAAAAGATATTAAGCAGAAATTAAACATGAAAATTAAATATAAAATTTCTTGTTTTGAATGTCTCATAATTTAGGTTTTTTATTTAAAGAGGGGTAAAAGAAGAATTAGCTAGGAGCATCTTATATATTGTGGGAGGCTTGTAGAAAGCCAGTAGTGAAAGGGAGCCCTATTGATTTCTGTGAGTAGGTGTAAATCTACAGTGAAATCTCTCAGATTTCTGTGTCTTTAGGACATTAGCTTGCATAACTTATTAACAGAGTAGAAAAGTTGTAATGTCCCTATACTTGAAGCGCTATTCCTGTTAATTTTGGTTAAGTTGTGACAATGTTATTATATTTCTTTAATTTAGCATAAGTTTATAAGATGCAGTGTCATTTACCTCTGGTTGCTTTCCTGACAGCTCCTTCTCTGAATCCGTACACTTAGAGGCCAGGAGAAAGAAGAAGTCAAAAGGATGGGTTAGTTTTAGTCTTCTGGGGAGGAATCAGCTATGAAAAGGTTTCCAAAAGAGAAGATTAATTCACAGTCTGAGCTCCCTAAAGGCATGCTGTGCCTTCCACCCGTAATGATGAGAAGATATTCATTGCAAGATGGATAAAAAGATGTTCTCCAAAGACTGCATTTTATCTGCCAATAGTAGGACACAGACAAAAGCATCCATGAAATTAATTTAAAAACCATTTCTCAGAAATGTGTAAACATGACAGTGGCAGTGATCTCTCTTGCACCTCTTGGGTCCTATGTTTTAACTGTGATTGAATTGAGCTGTCAGATTACATAGAGAGTGACAACTCTTTACTAGCTGCAGCTGGATGAATAATGCAAAGAAAATGTTTGCAATCATCTTTTGCTGTATAAAATAATTTTTCTTACTCTCTTACACCCCCTTTTGAGTTACACATGTATTTGTGTGGCAAGGGGTATGACAACTATGTATGAATGCACAGTTGTAAATTTGCTGCAAATTCACAGTATAGTAGTGAAATACTAGATAATTGACCAACTGAAAAAATTCACTTAATATTCTGTCAGGTGCAGGCCATTAATCATTCTCTTCATCTGTGAGTTAAGCTTTTGCATTACAAAGAATAACATTAAAATATTGGTGGCCAAATTCTAGGAAGATATTGCAATGCTGAAGTATTTATGAACCCATTTATGATGCAACTTTTTGAACTTTTTTAGCTTAAATGTATAAATTTGTTAACCAAAGGTAATGTTTATGCTGAAAATGAGAAGCCTGAAGTTTGTGAAAGTTTTGGTGTTTCTTAAAAAACCAGGCCATTCAAGGTAGCTGCTGAAAATGTGCAGATTAGTACCTCAGTGTAGGGAATTGTTGAAAAGATTGTGGCGAGCACTGTCATTCTACTGACATTAGGGGAGCTGTCACATTGGTTTTTTGCTACTGTTTTTCTTGCCTATCATTTCCTTTTTATGCTTCTATTCCTAGCTCATGTCCCTGAATGTTAATCTATTTCAGATCAGTACATCAGAATTATCTTTTCCAGTCAAGCTGGTTTGAAGTCATTGACATTCCATTTCCCTTCCCGAACTTGTTCTCCAGTTTACTTTGACCTTATTGGATGGGAAAGGAGTGGGAGATGTGTAAAGTAACACTTACAATAAAATACCTGTGAAACCTTTTAAAAGGCTACAACTGTTGGTGTGCCCATATCTGATGAGGTTAAAATTTTCCTGAGAATACTCAGCAGTGAAAAGATAATACAATAATTTCCAGTGATTAATGAAATATCTTGGGTTTTAAATAAGAAAAAAGACACATTGCAATAAAATAAATACATGTTGCATTTTCAAATCCATATCTTTTAAAACCTACTGTTACCAATATTCAAATAACATCATCACTATTTCTAAAGTCTGTGAAAGAATTTTTCTTCACTATTAAACACAGTAGATCTTCTGTAACATTTTACATACAAAAAGAGAAAGTATTTTTAGTCATTTTCCTGGAAGTCATACTTTTATATCATTTTGTCACTATATGAATTGTGGCTTGATTGGGAAAAGTTTGTGAGAATGCTCTGTTGATCTTGGAACTAAAAATAACTTTTAAAGGTGACTTGGTGCTCTTGACAAGCATTTTCAGAAATACAGTGTGAATTTTCAAGTGATCTCATCCTCAAGGTTCTCACTGTCTTCTTTTTTCATTATAGCTCTGTCAGCACTTTTCTCCTCCTTTCCCCATCCTGCTAAAATGGCCTATTGGTTTGACATATTGATCCCACTTGGTCCCATGACTAATATTGATTTTATTCTCAATGGGACCGTAGCCTGTCATCAAACTTATTTTTTCTTTCATATCAAGATGACATTTGATTGGCTTATTTGACACTAGAAGGCAACTCTGCTTGGTTATGATCAATACACTTGTATTCTCTGTTCCTTATCATTCTCAGTAAGACTACATTAGTGAATGAACCATGAAAATGTTTCAACTACCTGTCAAGCAGTAGGAAAATTTTACTCCTGTTGTTAGGCAGTGTGTCGGTACTCTGCTGGAGTCTTTATTAGAATTATTGAACTTCTATTCCTGTGGTATAAGTCTAATATGGCATCAAGTTAAAAGTATAGGAGATTTTCAGCTAAAGGCATATCATGTTTCAGTTTTTGTTTACTTTGCTTACATGCATGAAGACACTTTGCAAAGTTGATCCAAATTAATTGCAAAAATAATTAAACTGTATTAAATGTGTCTCTGAATCCTCTTATTCAAAGTTAAAGTGGCCTTAATTCTATTTGTCAAGAATTTTCTCTTTCATTCTGAATAAGGATAGCCATACAAAATGTTAATACAGTTTAACTAATCTCCTTCAACGTCCCAGTTTAATTAATTTGGGTTAATTCTTCAGTATCCATGTTTAGATCAGGCTTTTTCAGAGATACTGACTTTAATAGTTCAGATACAGCCTATTCCATGCTGTTGAATATTCAGTGCTATCAGAAGTAGTGAAGAATCAAAGAAATATCATCTGTAAGAAGAGTTTCCCATTAGCCTTTGATGCATAATAGAAAATATACACTCAGTAACTTACAGGGTTGTGTCAGAGATAAAAATAAAAAGGCTGTGTTACTTTTTAAGCCATAGTGCTACAAGACACCCTCAGTGTGCCTTTGTGTGTGTGTAGTGAAGGAACTTGCCTCATCTAGGTATATTTTTTTTTAATTTTTTTTTTTTTTAACTGAGACCCTCACAGGTAGCCAAGTAATTGCTGTGTGCGTGGGGGAACTGACGCGGTGGCTGCCATCACCACCACCACTTAGAAATACAGGGAGAATTGGAAAAATCTTTTTCTATACTTTCTGAGTGAATTCAGGTTTTCAACCTGAATAAATCTAGCAAAGTACAGTGAAAATTTAGAGAGAGGATAAAGGAATAAGAGGTAAAATTTCGAAGTGGTTATCACAAAGTTTTAAGATGACAAAAAGAGAACAGTTATTTTTCACTTTTCTCAATCTCATTAAGTAAGGAAGTCAAGCCCAAACAAGAAGCTTTCCCTTTCATGGAAAAAAAAAGCATGGTGTTTTGTTGGTTTTGGTTTTGTGTTTCCTTTTTTTTTTTCCCCCAGCGAAATGCCTCAGTTTTCTGTATATTTCTATGTTAACATAGTTACGGGATATTATTTTTTCGTTCTGTTGATTAATCTGGCCAAATGACACTGCATGTTAAATAAAAAAAATATTATTTGGGAAAAGAAATACTAGTTCTTACCCTGGTTTTATTTGTGTCTGGCAAATTTAGACTCTATCTGCATGACTGTAATCCTGATAGATGACTCTAATATAAATGGAGGTACATATGTTCTGCTATTACCAGACATAAAAATGGGATTACTGGAAGCATTAAAACAGTATCTGAAGGTGTTAGTTCATGATGTTTAAGCATTATTTTTAAGTTACAGCCAAAGAATACACAAAGACGCTTTCCATTTGAAGTAATTATAGGAGGAAATATCCGTCTTTAAAATATGTTCTTAATTTTTGTGTCAGAGTTGTCCCTTTATTGTTACCATTATTTCAAGGTATGGAGTGTTATTTTGGTTTTGGTTATTCCTGTAACTGTTTTGTATATGGTGCAAAGCTTTTCCTGATGTATTAAGGAATACTGACCTGGATTTTTTAGCAGTGACTCACTTTTCTTGAAATTTGCGTGACTGAAACTTTGGATGAATTTAAGGACAGGGAAGAAACCTTGTAACCAGAACTGTCTTACCTCTGGAGCAGAATGGCTTTCACATCTTTCAGCTTTCCTATAAACCACTTGCAGAGGGGTTGCCTGCTTCTACCTTTTTTCTACACAGCTGGCAATATGCTGTGTTGTGGGGAAAGGTTAACAAACACATGCTGCCCTGTAAGCTGTAACTGAGCTCATTTATTGGTTTGGTTACAGTGAAGGAGCTGAAGTGTTCAGGTTCTATTTTTGAAATTATATTTCTGCATGAATGTGGGAGTTCTTGAAGCCAGTGCCATCCCACTCATCAGAATTATTTTTCCCATAAGGTGGATAAAGAAGAAATTTGCACATAGCCATTAACAAGAAGTTATTGCTTGTAAAATGTGGTGTTTCATCTGGTTAAGGAATAGAAAATAATAAAAAGATCATGATATTTTTCTTAAGTGTGTTAACGTGCTGTTATCTTTGATTGGAAAAACACTGGATGTGGTGGATTTCTAAGCTCCAGCTACTCTCCTTTTGTATACTATTACTTCCTGCCATTACTAGTCATTTGTCATTGCAAATGTTTGCTTTGAAAAGAAAAAAGCCAAAACCGTATTTTAAAATTTAGTATTTTATTTTAAAAAGTATATATATCTTCCAGTATTTGCATAGGGAAAGGAAAGCAGTCAGGGGCCTTTTCTCTATGTCGCTGGTTTGTGCATACAGATAGGGTGAAGATGTAAGTAAGATGAAGGTTTCATGTTTCTTGCTAAAAAAAAAAAAAAATAGAAACATACATGTTTATGAGAGTAGCAATGGGTTTTTTGAGGAAGTGGCTGAAGTATCATATTTACCATTTTTCTTTCAGTAAGGAATAGACTGTATGGTACTACTCTGAAACCAAAACCACAGTAAATTTGCACACGCAAATCACCAAATCAAACGGTTTACAATCCTGCAATGTTTTCATATCATTAAACTATTAGACCAACTTTCTCTCATTCTTGCATAATGAACAGATGTGAGTAACCAGTGTATTTGTCTTCATTGAAATCAGTGCCATTTCTACTTAGGCTTCTTAGAAGAAAATTACTTCAAGAATATTAACCATCAACTAATTAAGATGTACTTAATTAAATGCAAATGCTACTTAGCAAAAGTGATTGAGAGAAAGGCATGTGATTAGGGAATTAGCAACCGATTTAACACTTGGAGCTACCAGCTAGGCACCTAAGCATTAGAAGTGAGTGTAGAAGCCTCACTTGATAAGAATAATACAAGGGGACAATACACCATCTTTTCACATTGTGTTTGTTGAAAAACTTAGGAGTCAATGAAGTAGGATATATTGAGGTCATAAATTCTAGTTAATGTTGCTTTATGTTTGATAATTAGAGAGGTTAAAAATTGTTCCAAATGCTGACAATTTATCAATATTTTTGACAGCTGATTCAGGAACTGTAATGGAAAATAATTACTAAGGTAATACACTGTTGCTGCTGTTTTGAAAGACACTGCCATTTTACTGACATTAAAGCTTTTTTTTGGAGCAGGTATGAATAAATACCATCAACATGATATGAAGGATAGCAGAATTAATAAATCACTTAAAGTTTCCTATTGTCTATCAAAGTATGTGTTATTTGCTAGTATTGAACTGATTCAAGGGCAGTCAGTTTTTTTCAGTTGTTCTGTCAGTCAGATACTGCTGCACCTGCTGCTTTTTTTACTGCAAATACTCAAGACTGTTGAGTTAAACAAGATGGTAAATGATGAATTTCATGTAAATATTATCGTTTCCCCTTTCTGTGGCTTATTTGATTAGGTTTTCAGAAATTAACTTCTAAATTCTCCCTACTGAAAAATCTGGGTCAGCTTTTTGAAGTTGTGTATACATTTTAATTAGAGACACGTGCTCTAAGAAAGAAAACGTTCCTCAGAGAATTCCTCCTATATAAGGAAAAACAAACAACAAAACGGAATTGCCAAAAGTCAGTCCTGAGACTGAACTTCCAATCAGCAGTTCTGATAAAGTTGAAGTACAATAAGGAGGTTTGAGGAAGACACATTGCAAGTGCCTGGTTATGAAAAAGGACAGAATTTGAATGAAAGCATTATGGGAATGCATAGTTCACAATGTAGTTCTCTACCTCTTCTGATCATTTTGAAAACAAAACGTCACGCTACTGCTGGAGCACCAAGGTTTGGAAGAAAAACATGATTTGCTGTGACTGTTCATGCTAGGCAGGCATGATTTTTCCTGTTGTGGTTAACTTTGGTAATCAATTAGTGATTTGAAAGAAATGCAGAAGTAGTAGAAATTAAAACAATAATTTCAGTTTATCCTGATGATTGATTATTGTCTGCTCGTTTGCAGATATAAGGTGTCCTAGCATGTGAAGATGTATGGAGTTTTGATAAGTTTGCTAGCTTTTCTGTAAAGTGAAGAATTTCCATTTTGCATTAGACTAATCATCCAATGTGTGGACCAGGTTATTACTCAGGAAAATCTAGTATGGAACTTCACGTTTGGCTATATTTGTATGTTTTCTTATTTAGTGATTTTCTTGATTTTTTTTGTAAGTTGTCTTTAGAATAATTGCAGTTAAAGTCATTAATAGTTCTTCTATACTCTTACAGTCTAGTCATGACATTCCTGTAACTTTGTGGCAAGTAGATCATAGACTGATGACTTTTTAGTGGAGAACTAAATACCTGCAACTGTGGTTAAAGTTATTTCCAAGTGAAAAGCAGGACTGAGCACATAGCACAGATCTGGTTTTAGTAAGTTTTGAATATAGATAGGCATACTTTGTTCTTGGTGGGCAGAGTCCACACATTTTTAGCTCAGCCAGTCTGACACTTTCTGAGACTGACGAGGGAGTCAGTGTAAGGACAGGTGTAGGTCCTCATGTGAAAGGAATGCATATAGGAAACTGCATGGGAGTTCAAGATAAAGGACATTCTCAGCCATTTCAGCCTTTACAACCCATACCAGAGGCAGTTCAGTACTTTCCTGTTGATTATTTTCCTACATAGGAAAGGAAGGAAACAGTCAGTGGCAACCAGCATAGCTCACAGATTTTGCTATCGTGTGAAGTAACTGCATTTTTCTCCTGCAGCCTCCATGCTTAGAGGCATTACTGAAGGCAGTTAAATAATGACAAGGCCTTCTTCACCCACAAATACTTTAAAGTTGAGCTGTGGAGTGCTCTTAATATTTCAGCTGCCCAGCAGTTTTCCGATGGATGACACATCATGTACAAGATACTGACACAAGAGACTTTTTTTCCTTCAAGTTGAGGATATATTGGTACATTTGAACACTCTGAAATAAGCAATAAATAATCTGAAGTCTGCAGTTTTAGCATTTGGGCTCAGTTGCTGTCATTACTTCTTTTATGAGCTTTAAAATACAACTGTAAAATTTGTTTTACTACTGCGTGATATTCCTATCCTTTACTGATTACACAGGCATGTTAAAAATCATGTTAGATATTAATCTTCAAAGCAATGTCTTGATTTAATTCATTTTTTTTTAATTGTCAAAATTTACTTAGTTTATATCAGGTTATAGGTCAGTCTTTCAGAAACTATAGCTGGTTTCCTTGTACAGAACTGAGAGCAGGTTCATTGACTTATTACATAGGGCTCCAGCAGCAATTTTATTTTATGCTGATTTTTAAAAAGTTGTTCTCTATGCCTCGTTGAATCTTACAGTGATTTTACTGTTCATTTTAAGGCTTAAAAAACATTTTTTCCCTCTGTTAAGCACTTGCCTTTCCATTTACTACAGGTCAGAATTTGACAGCAATTTTTTGCTGTGCACCGAAGCATGCACCATGTTAAAAGATGCACAATAAGGAACAGGGTTTCTTTTCCATGTCTCTCTAGTGATTCCAGCTCTAGGAATGCTTCCCATTGGAACTTTCTTAAAGCATTTTACAAGAAACTTAAATATCAGATACATTTTACAGATGAGTAGACAAAAACACAAAGGACTGACATGATTCAACTACTTTAAGCACAGAAGATGGTCTAGCCCAACCTTTGGCATCTAGACTACATTTTCACAGATACAATACCGGCTTTGTGAATGCAATAAAACAAGAATGGCAATATGAATACAGTCTGATACTTATTAGTCAGTTCTTCCTGAATGCTATTCACAAGCTACCTCTCTGATCTGTAAAATTTGCGTATTCAGTAGGAGGTTTGGGGTTTTTTATTTAGTTGGCTTAGTGTTTTGTGGTTGTTTTTGATTGTTTGTTTTGAAGCAATTAAATAGTTGCATAGTTCAATAGTGGCTCTCATGTGTGCACATGTACCAGGAAGTCTTCAAGCCAAGAAGTTGGCCAAAAGGAGGTTTTAATGTAGTGACTTGCTTTGCTGGTTGTCCAGCTGGATCCACCATAATTATTTGAGGAGGAGATGTGGATTCAAAAGGCTATCCCTCGGCACTCCTCACTGATGTAAATCTGTAAAAAAAATTCCGAGGAAAGGTTTAAACAATGTTTGACACTTTAAATTCTTAAAAAACCCCTCTCTTTTCCCTCCTGCCATTTTTACATGCTGTCATTTCCTTAAGCGCAGTTTGGAGATTTTCGTCCAAAATGTATGTCTCTTGCCTGAGAGAAATATAATTCAACAACATAGGCATTGTTTGCATATATGGACTATTGCTAGATTCCAGATTTTAATTAACAAATCAACTGATAAGTGGTGAAGAATTCTCTTGACAGAAATGTCATATTCTGTTTTCATCTCTCTGCTTTTTACTTTTTGTCATTCTGTTGTTTAGAGTATGAGTAACCCAGGGCAGAGGCCTTTCTGTCATGTTTTTTGGAGTTCTGTCTTCAATTCTTGTGAAAAATAAATTTATACCCAAAATGTCCAAATAAAATCATAGAATCATAGAGTGGTTAGGGTTGAAAGGGACCTTAAAGATCATCTAGTTCCAACTTCTCTGCCATGGGCAGGGACAACTTCCACTAAAACAGGTTGTTCAGAGCTCCATCCAACCTGGCCTAGAACACTTCCAGGGACAGGGCATCCACCGCTTCTACAGACACCCTGTTGCATTGCCTCTTCCCCTTCACAGTAATGAATGTCTTATTTAATCTTCTCTCTTTTAGTTTATAGCCATTCCCCCTTGTCCTATCACTACATGCCTTTTTAAAAAGTCTATTTTCACCTTTCTTGTCAGCCTTTTTTAGATACTAGAAGGCTGCTATAATGTCTCATTGGATTCTCTTCTCTGGGCTAAACAATTCCAATTTTCTCAGCCATTTCTTATGGGAGATGTATTCCAACCCTCTGCTCACCTTCATGGTCCTCCTCTGGACTTGTTTCCACACACAATGGCAATTTTTTTCAAATGGGACGTTTTCTAAGTAGTCTTTACACGGGCATTGTTCCCAGCTTATGGTGGAGTGGTTCCTGGTGGTTGACTACACTGCGCACTTTAAAGAGGAAGGCAACAGAGGTCAAATTGTTCATAAAATCATTAGTGAAATGTCAGAAACAATTCAGTCTAAATAAAATATTTCCCTGAAGATAAGAAGTACCCATTATAAGACATTCCTTCAAACTACATTTCTGTGCTATTGAATTCATCAGATAAGAATTGGACAGTTGACAAAAACGAAATGCCAATATGTGAGATAAATATCTCTGGAATATTTTCTATGCAAAAGCAAAGGAAAATGAGGGACTTTGATTTTGGGAGAGAGTGAAGGCTTGGTTTCATTTGAGATATCAACTCAGACTGAAACTGAGTTATAAGTATTTCTCATTGTGGAACCAAATTTAGCTTGAGTTTAAGTTAAGAGCCAGTTGGTGATAAATAAGTTCAGTATAGTGTCATTTGTTTACACTGTGACACACTTTATTGTAATAGTAGCATTTCTTGCAGAGTGTGCAAGTGTCCTAGCAGTTTACCTTATCGAGTCTAATCTGGCAATGGAACAGTTTGAGAGTAAGGTTCACCCCTTTTCTAGCTTTTTTTTCTATCTGGAATAGAAGTTTACAGTCCTCTCCTCTGTCTTTTGTCCTTGAACCCAAACATGTGCCCGTTCTGATGAAGCAGAAAGGAATCCCCCCTGCATTGGTGTCAGGGTGTGATGACCTGCAATATAACAGAGGGAGAAATTGATGCAAAGACTGAGTCCAGTGAGGGAAGCAGAACTTGGCATGGGAGAGCTATGAAGCCTTTGGCAGGGCTCAAATTGTATTTTAATATGGGAAAATATAGCTGTTGAGACTGACTTGATCTCAAAGGTCTTTACAATTCAGATGACTATGACTATTTTAGGCTATTTTAAAAACATGAGCTTCAGGTTTTTCCCTGGTTTTCAGAACCAAGGAAGATTGATGTTTGTACTTCTGTTGTGCCTAAATATTCTGTATGAATCAAGTATTTGACATTGGTTAAAAGGATGCAATATTGAATGGATGGTCCTCATCTTTTACTCTTTCACAAAGAATTTGGTTAATACTTCTGGGACTCATGATCTCATGTCTTTAGTACTCAAGAGCCTCCTAGTTTCAGGAACTCATTTTAACAGAGATTCTTATTTAAAAGGTTCTAAGACTAAACCTTGAATGACAAAAAATGTAATTTATGTAGTTTCTGTTTTGATTAGTATTTGAATCCTTTTATTATTATTATTCTATTGAGCAATAAAGCCTAATTTGAGACTCGGTAAAGCAGTGTTTTTAGATCTTCAGCTTCATTTATAGTGTGCTCAGTTCTCACTGAATTAGCTTTCAGAGTCCATGTGGTAGTTACTAAGAGTAACTAATGCCTTTATGATTCAATTACAGGGTATTTAATCAATATATCTAACAAATTTTTTTTCGTATTGAAGACTTACATTTATTTGCAAATATTGATAAGACGTTATGTTGTTGATATTGGGTATTAAACAAAGGGGTTGACATGATGGATCTTAGAAAATTCATAATGTAGACAACTCCTTTTGGTCCTGTCAAGATCATGTAAGATTCAAGATTGTTTCAGTAGATGAATCATAACAGAAGGTTTTATGCCCCTAGCACGACAAAGATCATATAGCACAAAAGGCATTGAGTTGCTTTGAAATGTTATCCTTTTTAGAAAATTTAAAAAAAAAAAAAAAGTAAGCATTACTTTTACAACTGAACTGGCTCTTTCATGCCTTTGTTGTATGTGGTTATCAGGGCCTCAGAAGTCCAATGTACTCTTAGATGCAACATTCTCACAGTTCCTTATGACTGGCATTATGTTATGATAACAAGGCTAGAATTCTAAAAAGTGGACCTGAATCTCTTGCTCCTTCATTTTTTCCATCATTTGCTCCAACATGGAGATTTATTGTGAGACTTACTGATATCAGAATATGTGGACATTTGTTCATTCCATCCTTAATAAATATTAACTTATTTGATCAAGAAATCATGTCACCTCACAAAACTATCCATGTTGTGATTGAGGTGCTGTTCAGACAGATCTCAGACACGGTGCTCCTGCAATTATCTGATTGAAAACAAAAGAAACCCAGCTATTTAAACACCAGCTAATATTTCATTAAACAATTCGTACCAGCCTGGATCTTTTTATTATAAAGGAATGTGTACCTGCAAAGTACAAATGCATAGATCTTGTTATACTTCCATGATACAAAGACCGGTGTGTTGCTGGTTTGCTAACAAATTAAGATCTTTCTAACCAAACACTCTGGCTGTAATTTACTGCAGCTTTTCATATTGTGACGGATAGCTTCAGTTCAAAGAATGAATTGTGGGTTATAAAGCCGGCTAAGTTAGGATGTTTTTCCCCTTCTCCCACAAATGTGGATGAAAACTGGGTCATTACTACACATATATCTCCATGTACACAGTTTTCCATAGGTGTATTTTATACTCTGTTGCTCACATTTGGATTTTGTGTGGGATCAAGTATGTATTAGAACACGAAAGCCTAAAGACCACCCAGGCTGGCATTGACTTAATGAGATATCGAATCAAACTAGGTTTAAGTATGCTCTTCTAGAATCGAGGCAGAGGAGACAAATGATTTTAATAAAAAATCTATTTACCTTGTTTATACAGAAGAACAGAATCTAATTTATTTGTGTGCCCATCTGGACTAGGTTGCCCATTTTAAGTTAATTTAGCAAATGATAGACTGCTACTGGCCTTTTTTTTTCCCCAGGAGAAGAGGTTGACAGACAGCTGTGTAGAGATGCCATCTACCCGATCCCGGTGGTGTGCGAAGCGCCGTGCCCGAAGGACTGTGTGCTCAGCATGTGGTCTGCCTGGTCCTCCTGCTCACACACCTGCTCCGGCAAAACCACAGAAGGGAAGCAGATGCGCGCCCGCTCCATCCTGGCGTACGCAGGTGAAGGTAAGGGCTCGCGCTCTCGCAGCCTCCTGTTTGACTGTGAATCCTCAACTGTCTTTGTAATGTCAGAGTCATTTCTTGATTGACAGGAACAAATTATTAGGTGGAGTTGTGGGTTTTTAAATATGGCAAAATTGTTTAAATGGTTATTCTACATTTGCTCCTGGTACCTAAAGCTGTTTTAAAGAGGTTTAATTTTGCTCATTTCAGTTAATGTTGCTGTATTTTTATTAATATGCTTAATGTTACTGTTTCTATTTCAGATATATGGTTTTCTTGCTTTCCATTAAAATTAAATAAGGCAAGCAGTTTATCCGATACAGACTAGCAACCCTAATTTAGGTCCAATTTGGAAGGATGTAAGTATCCTGAATGCTGAAAAGATGAGAATTTTAATGGTTCAAGTGTTAGCAAATGGATTTTGTAGTTTCTTATGTCAAATTGGTAACTTATGTTACCCCGCTAACATTTTTATTCATAGCAAGGCTTTGGTTTTTGCCCTGCAAGTCCTCACTCGTGAATGGTTTCCATTCATTCAAATGGTCCTTCTGCGGTGTCTGCAGCAAATGCAAAGAGAAGACATGGCTGGAATATAAAGGAGAAGAAGAAATAGGTTTTAGATATAGGTTCATGGCTCTTCTTTGATGATTTTCCATGGTTCCTACAGCTCTTGGTTGGTTTTAAGTATTTCGAGGGGCGGGTGGGTTATAGGGGAAATGTATTCTGTATATAACATGGTTCAAAAACGGCCGTGTCCGGTGTGCCAGGGTCCAGCTGATAAAATGCCTCCTGCAACCACAGGAACCAGGAGACATAGGCACCTTGGAAGGTGTTTACCCACATGTATTACTGACAGAAAAGTTGAATTCCTTCAATATAAAAGGATTGCATGTCTGTGTTAGTTCTTCTTTTAAGCTGTTAAGCATTTTATTATTTTACATTAAGATGAAATTTAGCTGAAAAGTGAAAGCCGCAAGGTATGTAAGCAGTGAAACTGAGTATTTGTACACTTTGCTGTTTGCAGACACATCTAACATTGCTACAAATGTGCTGTGTATTTCACAGAATTTGGGTGATTTAAAAAAAATTAATATAGCTGAGCACTTTCAACCTTTTCTCTGAAAGGAACCTTTGCTAGAAATGTAAGTGGCAATAAGAACTATACTCCATTTTAGTAGCTGATTCAAATCATAAGTTACTTAGATGGATCTACGTAACAAAGTAGAAACGCTTTTAAAATTATAAACAAAATTGGCTTTGTGTTGTCCCATTTTTTTTTTATAGTGTACCAAACATACTCATTTTGGGGGAAACACAGAGCCAGATAATTCAAATAAACATATATTCAGGTGCTTCTTGCTTGTCCATGTAGGTCAAGACAATAGATTTTCAATATACTTTTGTAATTTTATTGGAGACAGAAATTTAAACTCCTGACAAGCATGCCACAGAAGTGAACACCTAAATTACTGAAAAAATTATTCCACTTTCTTGTGCTTAATCTTAAAAGGTACTCCTTGATCTGACTTTGATACTTAATAAGACCTAGGTTAATTTACAAGGCTGCAGATGCAGCAAAGCATTTCCTGGATTTTAGGTATGTGAATTTTATTTATATTTGTTGTGCAATGATCAGAATCAGCACAGAGTGATCACAAAGACAGACAGATCTCAAACCACAGAAGCTGGAGTGAAGAAATCCCTAAAGTAAGGCTGAGAGAGCTAACTCATTACCTGGATGTTGTAGTGCTTCAGCTTTGCTCAACCCCTGGCTTCTTTCCCACTATTTCAGGTGGAGGTATTTTGTGCTTTTTTTAAGGATACAAGCTGGTAGGTCTACCCAGCTTACAGGAGTGCACTCACATCTTGGTCAGAGCTTTTTTGCTCCTTTGCACTCTGTACAAACTCCAGAGAATGAAAGTATATAAATAAATGAAAGAACCTTCCAAGGCTTACAGTATTTTTACAACTCTAGCTGGAAGGTACTTTTCACCTTTTCTTGTATTATATTCAAAATGTATCAGTTTAACTTCTATTTTTTATGCTTCAGTGGAATTAGAGTTATTGTCATCTTTCTCCTCTTACTCCTGTTATGCCTTTTAGTCATTTGTTACGTGACAAATAACTGAGTGACTTTTCACTTCCAGACCATGACCAAGATCAGCTGTGTTCCCAAAACATAAAATATTGGGTGCTGGGAGGTCATTTCATGTTCTAGGAGCACAGAATATATACATGTATCTAAACATCTGTATTCCATTGATATAAAAGGAAGCTTCACTTGAAAATTTTTTGGAAAACATGCAGTTCTCAGTTCTATTCAGAACTTAGAAAAAATGCACAGAACTGTAGATGGAAGCTCTGTAAGCATCATGTAGAGCTAAAAATTCCAAGTCTCATAAATGTAAGACCCATAATTCCATTTACACATTAAAACTGAGTTCTGAAAACAGCTATCAGTTCTGTTCAGGTGAACAGTCACACAAGTGTTTTCTTTTGGATTTCTGAACCTTTTCTTGCACTGTTGATGTGAGATACAGACTAGGCTAGGTAAACTATTCCATAGTAATTTCTGTATACTGTTGCCATGAGTTTTTACTCAAAACACAATAGGACAAATATATTGCACATAAATATATGCTATTCCTGTTATATATCGGGACTGGATATGAATGAAAGAAAAAATGTGCAAGACTGTTGCCAATCCATGAATAAGGCTAAATTTGTATTGTAAGATGACATAAAGAGTCCAGGTGTGAGACCTTGATCACACACACCCTCCTGCTAGTCATTCAGCCCACAAGCCTAGGAAGATCAAAGCATTGCAGGCATTACATATGCAATGAATACTGCAATCCCTCAAAGTATCTGAAGCATTTAATTCTTGTTCATTTGGGTACTTAAACATGAACACCCCACTGAAATTTTTGAGAATCTATAGATACATGTGAAATAGGTTTTTTTAATCTGGCTCTCAGATGGTTTTTTATCAAGTATTGCCAGTGATTGTTCAGTTTCTCTCCTCTTTGAAATGAAAAATACTATATTCTGCCATTTTTCTTGGCAGATAACTGTCTGTAATAGAGCTATGTCATTTCACACTTAAGAAATTATTTTCCCTTTTATTTCCCAGCTATCTCTGCTGCTGAATTGGTTTGAAGAAACCATCAGGTTAACATAACGGGCTACCAGGAAACAACCAGAGTCTAATAATTTTATTTTTTTTTTTATGACTTAGAATAAGAATAATTCATTAGTATTGTAATAATTCCTCAGTGTCGAGAATAGGTTCACAGGAAAAATATAAGCCCTATGTAAATTACAACAGTGACAAAGTTTTCTAATGAGTTCTGGGATACAAACTGCCCCTCCAGAACCACACTGATTTCTGCTTGAGCCAGGAGCTGACCTCAGCTGTACGTCCTCTCATCATCATTTCCTCATTCCGAACAAGACCCTTTTCTTGTGGTCAAACTGCAGAGCCTCAAACACGGTGTGGTCATGCACATCTGGGATGGGTTTATTTACTTGCATTCAGTGGAGAGAAAGGAATCTCTTCACAAGATAAATACTTGCTGTGCTTTGTGAGATGACTCTGTGTGGAAATGAGTGTCAGAATAACCATTTTTGATATTTTTTCTGAGATCATTGTCCTCAGCTTGAATGTTTGAAAGGCAAAGTGATTTATAAATTTGCCTGTCTGTGAGACTGCCTATGGTGTTAGCTCATTTGTGTCACTGTCAAATATATCTTCATGGTACAGTAAGAAACTCAAAAAAGTCACTGTCTCAAAATATAAAATGACAGCAAAGGACATAGTGATGTTACCTGATACATCATATAGTTGTTCTGCATAAATCTAATAAGGTATCATGTACAGCTCAGCCTCTCTCTTGAATGCAGGGTTTGTCTGTTGTTGTTTTATATTCTGTTTAATATTTCTGCTCTTTTTTTTATTGCCTGCTCACAATAAATCTTATATAATTAGTAGTGTGCACTACGACTTCTTCGCATTACTACTAGACCTGAGACTAAAAAGTACTAAATGAATCCTAGTTTTTCAGTAAGTAATATATATGTAGATTGATTCTGTATTGATTATACACTACCATAGAGTGACACTGGCAAATCAGTGCAATACAGCACAACACTAATGTTGTGGATACATTCCAAGTTTTAATAGTAATACTGATTTTGGAAAAGTAAAGATTTAACACCCCACCCCCTCAAAAAAAAATCAAAACCAGAATCAAAACCAAAAAACCAAAATTCAAATGCAAAGAGGAAAATAAGATGACTTATAAGCTTAATTTAATAAAATGACAGTGAAGGGAAAATCTTTTTACATATTCTCTTAGGGCAGGGATGAATATGCACATCAATGTTTTACAACAGGTATTACATGCTCATGGATTAGCAAAGCATAGTGCCAGAAGGACTATTTGGTATGACCTCATATATCACAGACCACTAAACATCACAGTTAGATAGTATAGAATATCAGTTGTCCATCTCATCAGATATTCTGTTTGACTGGGACCAACAGCTCTTACTCCTCATCTATCTGCAAGACTGATTTATAGAATACGTGAGAAATAGCTGGATCAAAGGAGTTTCTTCTCAACACTTAGCAAATTGTTGTTGATATGCTTTAAAATTTTATTCCAGTACAATTTGACTTCATAGTTGCAAACAAGAAGTCATGCTTAGGTTTTTTTAATGTATTTACTCTTCCTACACTTCTTGAGTTTGTTTTTAATTTTTTTTTTCCTGGCTTGAAATAATAGTGCTTGTAATTAAATCTGAAAGCATAGAATTGGGTAATTGTTTTACCAGCAAATTCCTCATTCACAAAATAATAGGTTTTGGAGAACATGAGGTTTTTCATGAAACAGGAATAAAAAAGCCCCACTTCGTTTTGTGACTGTGCAACCTGAATTTTCAGGCAAGACTTACTAAGTGACCTGAGACCTGTGGGAGAAAGGTGAGCCAGGGCAGGGTATATTACTGTGTTCTTTTGCTCAGGAGCCCATCAGCTCAGATTGCTGACTGTAGTGAGGGGCCAGAGGTTCAAATCCTATCCTGGGAAAGGCTTGAGGACAGATCTCTCATTTCTCATGGGTCCACTCTGCATCCTGACCTGTTGTGTATTCAGGACAGATCTGCTTGGTTTGTGTAACTGATTTACACCAAGTGAAGAAGCATCAATGTTTGCAGAACAGGAGCAGTCTCGGTTCTGACTGTATCTGCCTTCAGGAAGTGCAGCTGCCTTGGGAAGTGCCTACCCCATTCCTACAGCAAAGAAATGAGCAACACCTCACTCAATGGAACACAAGAGACACTTCAGTCACGTCTGTTTTCTCAAACTTTAAGATTATTCCAGCTGTTTTGAAATGCATTTATAAAACTATATGTGTTTGCAAAAATGAGTTATATCAAAACGATTAATTAAAATTATCCTAAATGCTTAAAAAAATGTTTAGCACTTTGAAATTTAAAAGTTATCAAGTTGATGTCACAAAAAAAGATTTATAAAATCCAATCATGGAATATCCTACAGCAAGGTGCCTTACCCATTAGCAGCTCCAAATCAGGCAGAAAAGCAATCTAAGTGTATGACAATTCTGTTAAAGCTTTCAAGGAAGCCATATCATATCTCAGCTATTTTATGAGCAGTATGCAAGTCCCTCTGCAAAGCTATTCTTTCACTTCCAAGTCCACTTTGCTTAAGAATCCAAACCCAAAACTAAATGCTTCAGTTTTTTTCTATTCTTGAAATTATTATTTTTAGTACTGCCAAGCAGTTATTTACTGTCATCTGATCATCTGTTATTAAAGGATATGTTTATTATTGTACGTCCCTTTTTCACATATTCTGATGAATTCAAATATCTGTTTTATTTTTTTTCTGTGATACTCGTTTACTTTTCTATTCCTGTAAAACCTGTCCTCTACTGGGGATATTCTCATAAAGTTGTTACCCCTACACAGATGTTGTAAAGGGCATCTCTAACTGCCAGTTTTCCAACCCCTTCTGCATTTTCTGTACCTAGTTAAATTTGAGGAAGCACAAGAGAATGCTGTTTTCCTGTAGAGAATGGCACATTGATTTTTATTTTAGTATTATTATTTCCACACTTTGTTCAGTCTTTGCATGCTTTTTTAACTCCTAGTTTAATCTGAACAGAACTGGATTCCCACTGAGCTGCAGACATTCATGCCCCAATGTTTGTCATTTACAAGTCAATGTCAATCTCATTTTTTTTCCTGAATATACATTCTTGCATAGCTGTCGAAACTGAACCTTACTTGTCACTTGTCACTTGACATTATTCTCAAATGTCTTAGGAACTGGTGACTGTGGCATTCAATTCTGGGAAAATATTTTTTCACACACACACCCCCTTTAATTTTTGAATTTCATTAAATATTTCCCTTGTGTTTTTTCTTGAGATAACATCAGATGGAAATACTTAATTTATTAACCTTCCCTATATCTTTTAAATTTTCCTTATTTAACCCTATTAATGGAGGAACATGTCTAGACTCCTCACATGGTTCAATTCTCTCTTCCATGAAAATTATCTTTGACTTTACTATATTTTTTTTCTCTTCAAAATACACTCACTTTCCTAATTTACTTGCTTATATTCCTATCTGCTGGTTTTAGCTGATTTTTTTTTCTTGAATGACGATGATTAGATAACTTTACAAAACTTATTGCATAACCATAATTTTATTTTACCATTTTTTTTATTTCCTTTTTTAGGAAAATGTGTCTGGTGTTTTGTTTTTATGCTCTCCACAGTGACATATATTTTAAGCAATTCTAATCGACTTGCATCCATCTTGAACAAAACAAAAAAACCTGAGTTATTCTTTAATTACATTCACGTATTTCTAGGTTTTTCTAATACCCCTTTGCAAAATTTAAGATTAGCTAGTTTGTGGCATGACATCTCAACTAATATGATGTCTACTGTTGCTTGGCTACATCAATATTTTTAGAAAAAAGCCAGAAATTAAAAATATTCCTAGAGAAATAGATTGAGAATTACGATTTTATCTTGTGTTTTCATTAGAATGGACCTTTTCTCACGTGTGCTGCAGATCTAGACCGTGCAGTCCAACTTGGGGTATAAAGTATTTTTATACTGGTGACTAGACTTTCTTGTGTTGGAGTATTTGAAGTATCCATTGGTCCTTTGACTACATATACTTTTTTGTTTAATTTCAACAATGAGTGCTTGAAACCCCTTCCCTCCTGCATATCTGTAGAGCAGAGTCAGCCTGAAGTTCAGTGCTGGGATCTAAAGAATAGTATACTCTACAACATGCATTGTGTGAGCATGCATTTTTCTTTTTAGAGAAAAGTTGTATGGGTCATCAGCATTAACTAACAAAAAGCTCCTCTTTCAATAGTCTTTCTTACTTTTCTTGTCTTTTAGGGGAGGCTGAAATGTTGTTTAGATTTTTCACTGCCTTTTCAGCAGTTGGAGATGGGAGTCCCATTGTTCCTTGTAGGCCAGAATCTTAAGCCTAGGTTCTGTGTGTCTAACAACACCAGATACTTAGCGGGTGTGATGTCTGCTCACAGGGCTGGACATCTGATAGCCTGTGATCAGCTCTGGTAGGAAAGACCTCTTCGTTTCTTCTGGAGGATTGGGAGGCCGAAATAGTTTTGAAGTGCTTGAATATAATAAACTGAACATACTATCTGAAACCAAACACAAAAAAGACAGCATTATCTGAGCTTCTCTTCACAATCATTGACACTTGGTTGCATTTTAATCTTAACCTGCAATAGGCTCTGTTATCTTAATCTGGACCTGAAACTGCCAGCTGTGCCATTCTCTTTGGTTTACATAACATGGATAAACATACACTGGGAGCTAGGACAAGAGGTCCAAAAATCTTTTCAATTGATCTGTGCATTAGACATGAACAGTGGTCTTTACACATGCATAGCTAGAATAATTAACCATTTCTTCTGCCTAGAGCCTTCATACATCCTTATGTGATCTCTTGCAGACTCTTCTAGAGAGCCCCAAAGCAGTAAGGCTGTAAATTACTCCAAGCACATTAGTGTGTTATGGAAGTTATGATTATTTTATTATCCTTTTGGTACAGACTTACATACTGTCCATGAGCAGTCTGTTCTGTGTGGCTCCTTGACTGAAATTTATCAAAGTCAATATTGGGCATATGAAGAGGAGGAGAAAAGGAACATAATTTCTTTCATGTAATCAAACTGATAATACATGTAATCAAACTGATAATATATAACTAAGAAAATTTCAGAGTGGGTTTGTGATATGGGATTTTTTTAAATAAAAAAAATTGTCTCTGAATGATCTTTTGCCCTCTTTTATTGTTCCAGGAGGAATACAGTGCCCAAACAGTAGTGCCCTCCAGGAAACACGCAGCTGTAACGAGCACTCTTGCACTGTGTACCATTGGCAGACCGGTCCGTGGGGACAGTGCATAGAGGACACGTCTGTCTCTGCTTTCAACTCCTCTGCCAGCTGGAACGGGGAGGCCACCTGTTCCGTGGGGATGCAGACAAGAAAGGTCATCTGTGTGAGAGTCAACGTGGGACAAGTAGGCCCAAAAAAGTAAAGATCTTTAAAAATATCTTCATGCTGTAATTATGTTTGGATTTTACTGCTTTATATTTTTATCACCAATGACTGCTTGCAAAGGCAAAAAGACCCTCTTTTTTGTGTTCTCATGAGGGAACGTTTCATCTTCTAAAAATACCAAACTGACACGACAGGAAGACTAGATAATACCTTTCTCACTGTGGATTTTTATGGGTGGTATTTACAGTGGTGGTTCTGCTGACAGCTGACTAAATCCAGTTGGCTCCTTGCCACCATCAGGTTGAGTCACGATAAAATTCTTGGAGTATGTGTGTGACATGCAGACCAGCACCATTTCCAAGATCCTTGTGTTGCCTCCAAACAAGCAGTGTACTGTATGGATTAGTGCAGTTCCACTCAAAAATAGTGGTGTGCATATAAATACAGTACAGCATTTCTTCTTCTCAGAACAGGACCAAGAGGTGTAGCATAACAGAACCTAACATGTGATTAATTTTAAACATTAATTTGAACATTAGCTTGACAAACTTTTTGATTTTTATTTCACATTTATGTGTTTTTTTAAGTTATGCCTTTGGCCCAATGATTTGGTTTTACAGTTTAGTATGTGACCAGGGTTAAATATGGATTAGCTGCTGGTAAAATGCATTTGATAATATCTTTGTAGGGATTGGAAGTCTGTAAATATATCCCACTCAGAACAGATTCAGAACTGGAAGAACTGATAGCAGACGTGGTTTAGAAAGTTCATGAGGCAGCTATTTTCACACTAAATATTTGCTTGGTGCCTGCCATTTGTTGCTTTATTCTGTACTAGAGTTAAGCCTAATTTACTTCAAATGGAAATGTGGAGAGTAATGCCTGCACATTCAGTAATCTGTTGTGTATCTGCATTAAGTTGCTGTTCTATTTAGTCACGATATCATTATATCTTTTGTTTGGTACATTCACATTAAAAACCCCACAAACCTCTAATGATTTATCATCCTTTTTAAATCTACTGTAAACGCCTCTGCCTTTGATTTGACCTTAAATTCTGGGAAGAGGACTGTTTTATTCTTTCATAAATGAATCATACGGAATGAAAAAAAGTCTTAGTTGATCCCTGAAATTGTCACATCAAAATCATTGCATCGTTTTTAAAGACCCAGACATTTAACATGAAAATGTAAATAGGAACCTTGTTTTAAACTCCCCTTAATAAAAAGGATTACTATGGTGTGATAAAATCAATATTATTGGCCTTATCTGCCTCACAAGTTACGGACTCCAGTATGTATCTTTTCTGTTTAATTTGACCTTGAGTAAGGACTGTGAAAAAATCAATACTTTGCTTTAAGCCACATATAGTAAATACAAACAATATAAAGCATAGAAATGGTGTTCTAATTGAACTAATTGCCTTGCCTAAGTATCTGAAGAGGAATTGTAGTGTTTAGTGCTCCTGAAAGATGAAGTTCTCAGTGAAATAGTGTGTATGTTTCAGACTGTTTTGTATGCTTATAATTTCTCCTGTTTTTAAGGGAAAAGCCAATGCAAGAAAAGCCATTAGTAAGCCAACGTTCAATGCTTTTCAGAAGCATTTTTTATTTAAACCTTTAAGAAAATTTCTGACAACTTCATCAATATATGTGATTGATAGCAGACGTTTTTTTAAAGTGTATCTGATCATATCTGTATACATCCTTGCATACAGAATCTGATTTTATGAATCACATAGAACCAAGGCATAAGTTGACTTAAAAACATAGAGAGATCTTACAGAGAAGTGATGGAGATTTGTGTTGCTATAGCTATGTTATTTCATTTTTTTTCACATTGGTGGAAGGGGAGAAAAGAGAAAGGATGGAGATCTCATTTTAAGAGAGCAGCAAGGAATTGGTGATGGTTCATGGTAATTGATCATATACTGAGGAGCAAATGTGAATTGGCAGGAAAATGCAGAGACACCTGATGGAAAGTGTGCATGAGAAAGTATTGTTGTTGAAGAGTATGTTCTTGTAAAGCTGCAAATCAGCTTTTCTGCTCCGCACATTGCACAGGCATAGCTCTCTGCTGACCATGGAGATTAGATTTTCTTGATAGTTTACCATTAGACTTGTCTCTCTCACCTCTCTGGTCCCAGTTGCCCAGCACTGTAAAGAGGAAAAGCTAGTCACAGTAATGTTTTTCTGTAATGATCCAAAAGCTCCCAAATATGGATGTGATGTTTTTCTTACATCTTTACATATTCTTCAGACAGTCCACAGTCTATATGTTTTTAGAGCACTGGCAATTTTGAGATTATTTTAAATATTTTCACTACTTCTGTGAGAGCTATTGCACCATTCTGAAACAAGTATTGAAGCATAGAGAGTTGTTTTTCCTTGATGGAAAAGGACAGAATCCCCACAGAATGGGGAAAACGACCTGGGTGATGAGTCCCATATGTGGCAGTCCAATAACCCTTTTTATATGCTGATCAAGCCTCTTCCTAAAACAAGTAAGGTTTTCTGTCTTTTCTTACAGTCTTTCTCAGTCTCATTGATCTGGCAGTTTTAAATCCTTTTCTGGTCTCTCTCATAATCACAGGCAGCTTATACCTATTTGTTCCTGGGTTAGCACTGTTATTTATTTTGAATATGCCTCTTTCGAGAGTTTATATTTATGATAAAGTGATGAGACCTGAAAATGTATTTTACTAAGCTAAATGAGATGGCTTTTCTTCATAATTATGTGAAAGCTTGAAAATAACCCTTAAAATACAGTGTCTAGCATGGTGAGTGAGGAATGATGATTATTTAAATCTTGAGGTGCAGAATACACCAGGTTTGGCTTGCTTTCACCACATGTATTTAATTGCTACTAGTTTTTATATCAGTGCTCCATCCTGGAGAATTCTGGGCAACAAGCACTGTCCTCATGTATCTGCAAGCATTCAGTGCCTCACACAAGTCGCTACTTCATTGCAGAGTGATTGTTTCTTTGATAATGGTTCTTTGTAATTTTTTTTTTTAGATGCCCTGAAAGCCTTCGACCTGAAACTGTGAGACCTTGTCTGCTTCCCTGCAGGAAGGACTGTATTGTGACTCCATTCAGTGACTGGACAGTGTGTCCTTCTTCATGTCAAGAAGGTAATTTTATCCATTTTGCGCTAATAGATTTTAGGAACAAAAAAAATGGGGAGTCAGACTAGCAATCATTTTTGACAGAATGCTTATACACATCTCTTTCTGACAGAGGACATGTAATACCTGGTACAGCTGCTGCAGGGAGGACACAGAGTTTTTGCTGAAAAGAACAGTTATTTCAATACATTTTCTATATGCATCTGTTTGGATTTTTTTCCACATTTTCCCTAATGTTACAAACTCCCATTTCATCTTACAGCGATAAAGAGATGACTAGTTAGGGGGTAGACACATATCTCTTGACATCATCAGCTTATCATCTTAATATCAATACTTGTACAATGTTAGCATTTTAATTGTCAGATTATAAAATGGACAGATTTTGGTTTTGGAAATACCTAAGTTTATGCTGTTTGCTCATCAGAAAAATCTGACTCTTTATATACAAGGAGATAAGTATGTAGATAAGTAGATATGCAGTTGTATATAATTTTGTCTGGCTGCTTCTACTCCAAGGAAAATTGAAGGCGAGTTAATAAAAACCAACAGACTTTACATTGATATGAATGGTCAGATTTAAACATATAATCCATTTTAGTACCTTTGGCAAAGCTCTTAAAAACAGCACAGGTCTCCCCTGAATTTTTATTGCACTGAAATCACACACCAAGTTAGCGTGATGACAGGCTTAATATTAGCCACATTTTTATGCTTTATTTCTCTTTTTAAGCTTAACAGGAGGCATTTTTGTAATATGTACTATTACAGACAGACTCTGTAATACCCCCTGTTCCACAGGGTGCTAATCCCTATGTGGGACATGGTGATTGCTCACAGCTACTGCATTGTCAGAATGTAAAAGATATAGTTACATCAAATATACAGACTTGGGCTGTCACAGCCAATTCTTTATGCTTTATAAAGGACACAAGTATAATTACATTTTTGCAGTAATTCCTATCAGTGTTTAGTGCATTCTAGCAAATGAAAAAAAGGGGTTAGGAATAAAAAATTCATAACCTGTGAAAAAGAGAAGAGATTTGAATCCATTCAATTTGAATCTATGAAATAATTATTATTAAATTTGTGTTATTTTACAGCAGTATTAATTGTTCTTTCTCAAATACTTTTGTTGGAGGAGATCATATTGGGTGAAAAATCCATCTTTTTCTGTTCCCGTTTCTGTGGGTTTTAAGAAAGTTCTTGATGCAACGAGCCTATCTTCATGAATATTTACCACAAACTAGTGTGCAGGCTTCTATAAAGCAGTATATTTGTGAGCTACAGGCATTTTGTCTTTTCAGTGAGTCAAACTCTCTTTATACTAAACAAAAAATTTTATTTCATGGGGTTTACCCGTTTGTGCCAGCAAGCAGGCCAGTGGCTTTGCTGGGCTGCACGTCTGTCTTGCCCCTTGTGCCAGCTGCTGGCATCTCCTGGAGCTGTTTGACTCAGGAGTGAAGGGTTTCCTCTGCGCTGAAGAGTGGCCAGGTGGTGGAGAGCCACCGCCGGGATTCTCCTACTGCTCGCTCCTAATTACAATTGCTTGGCTGTGGTCCAGCACGCTTCTGAGATCAGACAGGCTGCAGCTGCTGTAATAACCCACCCAAAGCTGATATCAGCCCAGTCAGCCGAATGTCTGCTCTACTGCTCTCTGTGAAAAAAAACACCCAAACCTCCAAGAATTTTACCTAACATAGGCATTGTCGTGGAACTAATACAGATCTGTAGCTTTTCTCTTAATTTTCTGCCTGAAGAACTGATACCTGAAGATGACTGAAATCAAAATTCCTACAGGACCTATTCACTATTTATCATTAATAATGGATGACCATAATAATTAAAAACTGCAAACTGTAAAGGAATTCTAGAACAGAATTTCTGTTTCTGGTTTTCCATGCAAACGATTAGGGCAAGCTTACACCTTCAAACTAAAGTGTAGCAGCAAACTGAGCTGGTTTAATTTTTGTTCCGTTGAACTGTTTATTTATTTCAGCTGTCTGTTCATTTGTTCAGTATTGCTGGTATTGCTTTCTGTTTAGTTCTGCTTTCTGGCCTTGAGCTGAAATTGAAGTGTTTTTTCTGTTAGGCTTAATTTTTCTGCTTATGGGCAAAATAGCATGGCAATTGGTTCACATACCTTGTTTTCACCCTAATTAGTTTCATCCCTAAGTAGCAGCAGTAGAAACAAGCTATTCTGCTCTTTGCAGGGGGTGTCACTGTGAGGAAGCAGTCCCGTCACCGAGTCATCATCCAGCTCCCTGCCAATGGTGGTCGGGAGTGCCCAGACTCTTTGTTTGAGGAAAGGGAATGTGAAGCTTCTCCTGTCTGCCATAGCTACAGGTATGTGAGACAATCAACCAGAAACAGCTCAGACATGATTTTTAAACTTGTAATACCTCTATAACCTGCTGAATTCCATTTCTTAGCAGTAGTTGTTTTTTCTAACATGTACTATTTAGAAAAATAGGATACACATCTGAATCAAAGTTTCTCAACAGGTATGTAGACTCAGTTGGGCCCAGAGGGAATCACTGGTTCATTTTGTTCCAGTTCCTTTGCAAGAACATTGCAACAACTAAGTATTACTTTCCAGAAGAAATTTTTCCATGGAACTGTTTTGACATTCTATACATGTAAATATTTTTTTCTAGATTATCCAAAGTGCTGAACTGCAAGCTTATATGTTTAGGAGAGCTGAGTTCTGGTGCCACACTGTTCAGCCTACCATATCCTTCATTTTTCTATCCCTGTAAGCCCTGAGCCAGTCTAGAGCTGAAGATATTCCCCATGTGCCCTGTGTCCTCTGCATTGCCCTGATCTTCACCACAGAAAGTTGAGGACTGTTCCAGAAGGTGGAACCATCATTGCTTAAGAAATATTTGGGTAGTTCTGTAATATCCATCTGCGTGTGTGGGACGGTCTAGACGTACAACAAGATCTGATTGTTGATAGAGAAAAAATTTAGAAAATTCTGATGCTGTTAGTTAGATTTACTTGACAAAATAATAAAAAGGTTTTTTTTTTTTGTTTTATGAATAATAATTCCCGTGAAACTATTCTCTGTTGCAGAGGTACAAATAGAATTTAATCTTAGTTTAATGAAAAGAAATTGAGATTAAAGAAATATTTCTTTCATCATCTGATAAGAATTATCATTGCAAATTCATTAGGAGATCACACTCTCTGCAACTAAAAGATATGAAAAGATTGAAAAGAGCATTGGAAGCTACCAAAATCGGTACTCTAAACACCAGAGAAATAGAGCTCAAGAACTTTTTATAGTCAAAATGAGAGTCAGAGTTTTATTTTTTTAAAATGCTGGCTGCTCCTCATCTCTTTAGTATCTTCGGTA
The DNA here is from genome assembly GCA_013397115.1 of Edolisoma coerulescens. Lineage (NCBI taxonomy): Eukaryota > Metazoa > Chordata > Aves > Passeriformes > Campephagidae > Edolisoma > Edolisoma coerulescens. The sequence goes on along the minus strand of VWZW01013751.1, from coordinate 599,240 downwards.
TCGGAGCTGCGTGATAATGTGCTGAGCATAAGAAAGAAGAGTTGCTAGAGAGTGGTAGATGAGGTCATTTATATTTCATGACACGAACTAATACTAAACACATGTTCCATATATTTCCTTTAGCATCTTTCTGACCTGCACACATGCTGCGACAGATGGACTCACACACTCAGCTGGCTCATGCCTTAGTTGCTGTCCCATAGAGGCAGGTTGCAATGAAACTTGAGGTGCAAAACCATTGAGATAGTTTAAAACATGCAAACTGCTGATGGCTGGAGCTGTGGACAACTGTGGATTATTTTAGAGTTGTGGCAACAAACAGACTTGCCTGGATTTGTTATGTTTAAGGACTGGGGTACTCTGCAGCACTAGCAGGGAACTTTTACAAAGTTTCATAGCAGTTTATCTTAATGACAGAATAATTTAAGCAGTGTAATATTGCATTTGTTATCAAAGTCTTTTTGAAAGTCCTCTTTGTTTCTGTTTTATTTTTGATATGGTGGACCCATTGTGTTGGTTTTTTTGGCTGGGTCCACATTTGTAAGGTGTTACCACTCAGCGACCCAGGATCCCAGGAATTTCCTGAGGCACCCTTGCCATCACTCAAGCCCACTGTCCCAATATTTTCCTGTAGCTACCCTTTCTTTCTGTTTCTTATTTCTCCTTTTTGGAATAGTATTTGTCAAATGAAGCTTAGCAAAGGAATTTGTTTGCTGTGACAACCTTACCTTTGTAATCAAAACCTTTAAGATTTGTGAAAACAAAATAAAAATCCTAAAATTTTGCTCATCCTACCTTATCTTAGTAGCTCCAAGACTTGACTGTGTTTCAAGAAAGGCAGAATTGCTCCATTTGTTTTCATGTTGGAAGGCATGCCTAAGGGAGGGGGTGGAAAAAGACCTGGGAAAGAGAAAAGAACTAGCACCTATAGTGACAGTATTTACTGCCCAAAGACAATCTCAATATTACCTGAATCAGAAATCAATCCTGGAGTCTTATCTGTGGAATGTATTTGGGAAACTTCAATGCACCTTTGCTTCACTGACATAGGTGGAAAAAAGAAAGGAAGGAAAAGAAAGTGGGAAAAACAGGAGGTTTATTAGGGTGTGGTACTATTTAAAATTTATCTTTAATTAATTGGTCCTTGTTGATTTTGAGATGTTAATGTCCTTTCATTAAATCCACTTTTCAAATTTTAGCATGTCATTTTGTTGACTCATAAAATACTCTTAGCATGCTCAGATATAAATTCATAGCAAAGGAATTCTCTTGTTAAATGGGTATTCAATTTGCATAATTTCGTTTTTCTGTATAGTTTTCTTTTTTGAGTTTTCTTTCTCATATTTTGTGTAACTGTGTTAGTCCTTTGTCTTAATATAGTCACAACGTATTTTTTTGGCACTGTTAATATAACTTTGTGCTTCAAAATCCTTGAAAATGTGTATGCTTTGCTTTCTCTTTCTACCTTTGCTTCCCCCTTTCTTCCATGTGTTCTTAGTGGCCTCATCCTAAAAGAAGAAAAAAAGTTAACAGAATAGGGACAAGTTTACAGTACTGCTACTGGTTCTGTTGTGAATTGCCTGTTACCAGTTAGTAAAAATAAGCAAGAGCTTATGGTGGTTTATAACACTATCTAGGCCATGTGCTGCTTTGGTTTTGATAGCTACAAGGTTTAGATGGATTGCTTCCCCTCTCATTTCAGGTGGAAGACCCACAAATGGCGCAGGTGCCAGCTGGTACCATGGTACGTGCGCCAAGACAGTCCGGGAGCCCATGAGACTTGTGGACCTGGGCTACAAGCAAGAGGTTAGACCCTTTGTTTCTGTCATTTACTCCTCAGAAGTCTGTAGATGCACTGGTGTGGGAAATGCCTCACATTTTAGTCTTTGTAACCTAACGTTAATTTTATCTATCTTTATGGGCATCAGCAAAGGAAAATACTGAAAATGTTTAGGGCCATGTCTCAGTATGTTTGGAGTCTCTGCCACCACGGAGATCCCACAGTCTCTCTGGCACTTGCTCCGTGATGCAATTTGTGTGTGTGACCCCTTACCCTGTCACTGTATATCTCTGAGAACAGTCTGGCTACTTCTCTATACTCTTGAATTAAGGTAGTTACAGAGAGCAATGGGAGCATGAGAGATGCAAGACTTTGCATTTACACTGTTAAAGTTCAGTGCCAGCCCACTTCTTCAGGCTGTCAAGGTGCTTTGAATAGAAGTCCTTCCAGGTAGGTACTGCCTGCTCAAATTGCTATTGTCCTCAAACTTGCTGAGCATGCTTTCTGTACAGGTTGTTAAGGAGACCAAACAGAATTGTGCCTGGAATTAACCGCTGAGGTGAAACAAACTTAAACAGCTGCTGGTTGGACTTCTAAACCACTGACCCTTTGAGCCCAATGATCCAGACATTTTTGCACCATTTCCATTTAATAGCAAATAATTTTTACATCCATATCCAGCTTTGTTGTCACCTGTCTTCATAGAGAATTTTGTGGGGTTTTTTTGTATGTGTGACTCTGTTAAGTAAAGCCGGGATAAGGGCTTTTTAGGGGCATTAACTACATTCAGTAGGAAAATAAGTGCAGTTCCTATTTACTGCGTTACAGTAATTGAATTGCTTTGAACTACTGGCCAACCTTGAATTCCAGGAAGGTTTTTCTCCTTTGTTGTTTCTGAGTGCAAACTTCTATTTGTTAAAGCACTATTGGCTCAGCAGATTGTGCCATTCCTGAGGAAGGACATTGCTAACTGCAGAAGTGAAATGTTCAGGTCATTAACTTCCTTGCAGTATTAAAGGAGGTCATGGTATACTTAAAAAGTTATGGAATAAATCTTAAGCTAGTAGCTCCTACCACTTACTCAGAAAGTGTTACAGGAGATCAATTTAGAGCTTACCACAAAATGAAACCTTAAGGCATTGCCTGCTAATACAAAAGACTTCTGGCTGTGGTAATTATTTCAAAGGTCTATCACAATGGAATCTATTTCTAGCAGCTCTGGAGGATACATTCAGATTACACACTGAGAAAATAAGATTTCTGTCTTTGATGGCAGGAATTCAGATAGTACGAAGTATTGTCTTCTGTGCATGCAGGGTAGTACCTAAATCTCTTGACTTTGCCTCAAAGTCAGTTAATAAAGAAATTTAGCTAATAATAGTGCATGCAGATTGGATTTTATTATTCTTTTATGTCATGAGAGTTTCTTTTTATTTTTTTAAACGTAATTCCAATCATGTACAGGGCACACATATATATACATGGTCTTGAAATTAATGGCCATGTAGTTTTCAAATCTGATAAAACAGACTGGCAGAATTTCCCTTTAGTACTACACGGAGTTCAATATTGTGAAAGATGATGTATTCAAGCAGTAATCTTGTTCCCACAAGCAGATATAATGGAAGTAGCTCTCTAGTGTAATGTGGTCAAGTGGTAGGATGAGTAATCCTTAATTAGGAACCCCTGGAGCAGCTAAGCCTGAAGAAAGCTGGTGGTTTTGATACAATTCTGTGAATGTTTCTGAGATAAATTGTTAGAAAGGAAGATTTTTGTTTACTCCTGCTTTTTTTCAGGTCTATCCCATGTATAAATTCCCTTGTAGAATTCACAGAGCAAGTAATTCAAGTTGGACAGCAAAAGTTTATTTGTGCCTCAGTCCAGATATCTAAATATGAACCTAAATATTGTTTAGGCTGTTGCAGTGGTGAAAGGTATAGGCATTAAAGACAGAGGAATTTTTGCTCAGTATTTTTTCCAATTTATGAAAGTGATGTAAATCAATGTAAAATGTAAGTTTCAAACTCAGGTATATTGTGTATCATGTCTTAGTGTTGTATTACCTCACAATGTGTTGACCACATCTTTTACTCTTGTACTCAGTAATGTAAAGTGATAATCTGTAGGAGCTAAACAAAGTAGTACAGCTTTTCCTTAGATTGAGACAAGTAAAATATTTTATGTTTATAATAAATATGACTTGGAAGTAAAAGTTGAATTTTTGCGCAGAAGTAAATTTTACTTTGGAAAACACAATTCTCTAATTCTAGAGATTATCAGCTAAAGTTTTATTTACTTCAAACCTCAGAAAATTGCATTTTGAACATGAATAGTGTGTTTTATTCGATAATATAATTTATCTCCTACACAGGGCATCAACATATTCCCTATCCCCTCTTACTTTTCAAATTCTGCCATCAAAATAGGCGTGTGAGAATTTTTAGTGATACACATTATTTTGTTTGGTTCCCTGCACAAGAGTTGATTTCCTGCAAGGTGCTCACTGAAGGGAGGCTAACCTGAAAGCAAACATCTGCCTGACTGAGCTCTGCCCTGGACAATGTTAGAAAGATTTCACTGGTTCCTGAAGGAAGACTCTGGAAGAGGTTTTATCTCCTCTCCATGTTAATTCTTGGCTCCTTCCTGCATACTTGGCTACTCATAAATAAAATTTCTACCAGCTGTGGAAAAATTTGCATGATAGTATGTCATTAAAAAATCCTGTACTATATATAAATAATTTCTTTAATGGCTGTTTTGTGATGTAGAAACAGAAAAGACTGAGTTACTACTGTGCAAATTCTTTGAACCACCCCAAAATGAGGAAATGCTAAACACTGAAATAAGAAATCCATTTGGTATAACATTCTGATACTGCATTTATGGTTGCTACTGTAACACAGATATTTTGAACAACACATTTAACTGTTTGTTGGTGATTTCTGTACAAATATTGACCATACTGTGAAAATTGTTGACATACCAGCATTCCTTTTTCAGTTGAGAAAGAGTTCTCTTTCAAGTTTCTGTTGCACATGAATGCAGAAATCACACATTCATCCGTTTGTGCTAGTTTGCTTTTGATGACAAAGTGAAACAGTATTTTTATAGAAGTAATCTCTGCCCTTTGGTTTCCTCTGCGTTGTCCTTTCATTTTGTGTTGATATTCAGTAGAGCAAGTAATTCCATTCTTCTGTGTGGAAAGAGTTCTGAGTTCCTCTTTTTCAGTGCAAGGGGATATTGCCGTTGCTATCAGCTTGTCCTGTTTCTGATCTGATTGCCCACGTACAAGCTCTGTAATACATAGATTATCAGCAAATGTGTTAAATGAGAAAGAATAGGAATGTACACCAGGGAAAAGGCACATCTGACCGTGCATTCGTTAGCAGTTTATTTTGAACAAAATAGTCTGTTACTGTTAATATTTTGGTTAGAAAGGTAATTTAATCTGAAGGAAAAACTAGAAGTTAGAAATCATTAAAAATGATTGGTTAGATGTCTGATCTTAAGAGTCTGTGACTAACTAGAGCATATGCATGCCTTGCTTTATATCACAACTTTACTATTTACACTTCCATTCTTCAGCTTTTTTATCACATTTGGTCTTTCTTGGCAGAAGAGGTACTTGGGTGAATCATAAAGTTTAGAATTATGATTCATTGTTTTAGACAGCTTTGTTTTTATCTGTCTTGTATAATGAAGGTTTTTTTTAAAATCATGTCAGTTTAAATGAATGTCATAAAACTGTAACTTGGGTCAATGCAGAGGAAAGAGAATAAAAGGACTTGGTGGTTTCTGGGTTTTGTTTTAAAAAAATATTTTCTTTAGAAGTATTTTTTAAAAAGTGTTTGTTAGCTATTCATGCAAATAATAGCAAGTATTTATATCTAATCCTAAGCACAGTAAAATAGCACTTAATACTGAGCAGCAAATTCGTTGCTGTAGTCATGAACTTTATTTGAAGAAGGCTGGTGGTCATAGAAATTGTGTTGAATTTCTATGACAAATGAAAATCTGAATTTGCATCACTGATAAAATGCCTTTTAACAGTGGGTAAGCAGGGCAGGAATGTACTACAGAACTGAAGCAACTTAGACATCTGTCTTTTGTTCAAAACCCTCAAGAGGAGATGATGTGGGTGCATCAGCAAGGAATTTGAAACTTCCTTTTGACCCCACCCAACAAGAAAAAGAAATACAGAGAAAAACTATATTTTACTGCAAACAACATTTGTGTTTATTTTCATCAGCTGTTTCTCAACTAACAAGATTAATTTTGATCAGATGTATTGATGAGTCACCTGAAATCCAGAAGAGAGAGGCACAGTGGTGGCAAATAAAAAAAAAAAACTCCTGCCAAAGAAAATAAAAATAAAACAACAACCACCAGCCAAAAACTAGAACAAGAGAATAAATGCTTAATAAATCCAAGGTACTAATATTTGATGGGGGTGTTGGCTATCACTCTCATGGTAAGAACAATCTGCTCCAGCTGAGGTGTGCTAAGAGATATCACTTTGTATTTTTAAGGCCAACATTTATTAGCACCTAGATCTAACTTCAGAATAGTAGTCTGCTCAATGAGATAGAAAAATGAAGTTTGAAATTGTGAACAACTTAGGCAGGTATGTGTTATGTTACAGTCATATCTTAAATCTGTGTTGGTAAATCTCAGCTTCAGTGACTTGTGAAGGAACTTAAAAATACAGCTCAAATCCCTTTAGAATTGTATAGGAAAACCTAAGAAAGACTAAAACTTGTTTTACCACTAGCTCCTGCAAATTTAAATGGGGCTTGTTGGGCTGCATCCCAATGGTAGTGGACATGTAGCAGATGAGAAGCTCGAGTGCCCAGACTGCAATAGCCTAATCACGTCATGATGTGTATGGATGGATGCACATGGTAAGGGCCATCCCAGTGACTGAAAAGAGATTTGCAGAAGGATGCACAGCCTGCAGTCCTTGCCACCATGAATCTTCCTCAGAGTTTTGTAGGAGGAATGGGATGAAAATTGTGAAATCTGTCAGCATATTCTGTAATAGCAAGAGGAAGGTTATTTGTAAATTTAAACAGAAGTAACCTCGCTGTCAGAGAAAATACCTGAATAGCTATGTTTGATGTCACTGGGAATTGGCCTTTATTAAAGACCTGGTCTCGAGCCCTCGCTATTCTTCATTCACAGGGTGTATGCAGTTATTTGAGAGACAGAGGAATGGGGGAAAGCTTCCCAGGATGGCCATGAGCACACAGAGAGGCCTTGCAGACTTGTTTTGAGCCATGGGGAGGCTTGAAGGCAGAACCATCAGTCAAAAGCCCCTTTTCTCTCTCCATAGCTAAACAGGGACAGCAGTCTGCCTCTCCAGGCATTGCTCATGGAGGCAGGGGACTTTGCTCTTGTGGGTGTTTCATGCCGTTATTGAAAGCACAAGATCATGGAGTGCTGCTCTTCATGGAGCTATAAACTACTATTTTAATGTCATTGAGACTTAATAGATGAGAGTACTCTATTACCTGGTTTGTATTTTAGTCACTGCAAAGTACAGTGATCATCTTCAGGAATCACAAGTAAGAATTTGGACAACTGCTCAAAAGCCATGTTTACATAAGAAGTTAATTTTTTGTTTGCAAAGAAAAGAGCCACAATCTCCAGACAACTTTATTTGGCAAAAATACATTGTTATTGTCTTTGGAACATAAAGAACACTCTGGCTTGTATTTTCACAATATTGTGGGCATGTGCTCCTTCTTAAGATACTTCGTGGTAGGAACATTTTGTCACACTGTGTCTCGTCTGCTGTGTCCCACAAAGAGAGAAATAAACATAGATGGAACCATTGCTGAGACAACATGGATGGAAGGTATAAGAAAAGTTAGTGTGCTGAAATAATTCTTGTTTTCTAGAATTGAAAAAGAATATTTTTGGTGTTTAAAACACTTAACAATTGAAAAAATGGTATCACAAGTGTGTTGTAAAAGAAAGGACAATAGAGCACCTTCATTTATTGAGAAATCTTTAGGTACAGGATTCACCGAATTTCACATCTCAGTGAAATGTCAGTGAAGTATGCTAATGATGGCAGCACTGGAAAGGTTTTTATATAAACTCACACATGACATGACTTGCTGAAATACAGTCTCAGTGTTTCATTATGCCAACAAGAAATATATTAGCCTGTGGTCTCCTGTGGGGACTTGGTGGAAACAATGCTATCCGATAAAGTTTTAATTACATCAAAGTCCCTTGTCTATAAAATTTAGACTGCTATTTATTTCACACCTCTCTTCTGGGAGCTAATAGTTGTTAAATATCAGAACAATTTTGTAAGTGAATGGTTTCCATGTTAAATTTGATTTTTCTGTTAGCTGTACTCTTGGTTTATATTTTCACTTAGTAATTACTGTGTTTAATTCAGTAATGGAGGAACCATGCTTTTTCCACTTACTACTAATGTCTGTAATAAATATAATGTGGTTGTATAAGCAAAATAATTAGCCTGGTAAGGTATAGCTTTGTGTAGTTGAAGACACTTCTCTGTATAGTGAGTTAATCATCGATCTCAGCAACTTCTGCAGAATGTAATTAAACAACTATAGGTTTGATCAAAAAGGCAGGGGATGAGTTTGCCCAGATTAGCTTGTGAGTGGAAAAAGTAGCTCCTCTAACAGTGAGAGTATTTCAGATGTCAAGACAGTTAGCTGGCCAAAAGAGTGTATTAATGGAATGTATAGGGTTGTCAAAATCCCTGCTTCTAATAATGGAAAAATACCCACTTTTCAGCAGTCATAAGGAGTATAAATCTCTCACATTGATACTTGAATCTGGAAAATAACAATAGGAAAATGGAATGTAAAGCGAATAATCCAAGTCTTGTCAACTAGAAGTAGCATGAATAGTTATGGACAGCCACTGTGAAAATTAAGATTCAGGAATTTATTTAGTATGCCAAGCTGTCCTCTAATTTGTGTTGTTATTAAGGTGAAATATTTAGATCTTGAGAATGAAGAGTTTTCCTGCTTTGATTGCTACGGTACAACTGACAGTTAATCTGGAAAAAAACCAAAGTGTTAATCCTCAGGGGAGCTTTTCACCTGAGTCTGCCTGATGTAAATTAGATGCATTAATGTGAGTCTGAAAAAAATTATGACAGAGTGGATATATGCTCATGGAGTAATGTTTAATAACTAGGAAAGATGAGTGAATGAATATTGGCTTTAGAAAAACTCAATTTAGCTAGAAAGAAAGAATGTTGCTTGGTGGACAATGTTTATTGTCATATCAAAGGACTAGATGGAGAGGCAGTATGTAAAATGAGTATTAAACTTTTGAAGAAATTTATTGAAGGATATTGGCTAATTAGTCGACTGTCTTTTAGCCCTTAGCTAGGTATAGTTTTCATTGCTAAAAATGGTGTCCTGTGTCTCCCTAAGAGTGCAATGAAGATAATGCAATTAGTTTTGCTGATATCTGCACATGGCAAGGTCAAACTCAAGACAGAGGATTTAGGTTTGACCTCTGTGGATTTCTACGTGGTAAAACTAGTCTCAACTATGTTTTTACCTTAGGGAAATTGATGCATGCTATTAGCAGAGAAGAGTATCTCACAAGAATCCAAAGCTGTAGCCTAGGCTTCTATTGGAAGATAGTGGTTTGACTTGTGTTTTTCCAAAATATTTCTGTAATTTTAGAAATCCGATAGTATGAATTTTCAATTTTTAGATATTTGATTTTTCTCACTGAATCATTGCAACTATGTCTGAAAAAAATATTTCCCCATATAAACTACACTAAAAACAATAGGATTTGACAGAATAATTGTATTAGACAGTGTGCAGCTGGTCACAATAAGCACAACTTAATGCAGTACTGAGCCTATTACAAACAGTGCTGGCAGCCCTGCTCCAAAGGGCAGTCAAGGATCAGGGAAGTTGTTTGCTTAGTATCTCAGGAAAAACACAGCCCCCTCCCTTTCAGTGTTTTACCACAGACGAGTGGCAAAAACAATTCCCTTGGGACCTTTGGATATGTTTTAGAAGGCACAAGGACTTGAAACGGAACATACGGGTCATCAAGTTCAGCTTCCTACAGTCATCATGAGGCAGAAATTTAGTTTAGTCTGTCAAACTAAGAAGCTTTTTTAAGAAATCATAGGTCACTAGACCATTACAATTACCTTAAAACAATCTAAAAAAAAAAAAAAATTCCCGAACTATGCTTCCCTTTTTCCTCCAGGAGGAAATAGTTATAGAATCATAGAATATCCTGAGTTGGAAGGGACCCACAAGCATCATCAAAATCTGGCCTGGCAAAGGACTGCCCCGAGAGTCACACCATGTGCCTGAGAGTGTTGTCCAAATGCTTCTTGAACACTGTCAGGCTTGGTGCTGTGACCACTTCCCTGGGAAGCCTCTTCCAGTTCCCAACTGGGTGAAGAACCCTTTCCTAATATCTAAACTAACCCCCCTGACACAACTTCAGGCCAGTCCCTTGTGTCCTGTCAATGGTCACCAGACAGAAGAGATGGGCACCTGCCCCTCTTCTTGCCCACTCATAGGCAGTTTTTTATTTTGAACTAATGCATTCAAACTCTCCTTTTGTCCAACAGTTGAACTTGATTTTTTTTTCCAGTTCATGCTAATAAAGCAATTATTTTCAGCACAATTGAAGAGCTATGCTTAAAATTATGGAGTGTAATATAAAAAGCTATATTCCTTTATATGTATACAGAATATTTGGATGCAATGCTACTGCAACAATAGGTGACCCAAATTATTTTACAGTCTTGAGCTACCGCATCTACTGAGTGCTGTCACATGCCAGGAAGCATAAATATAATTCTATTGTGTGAACAAACAACTAGAAGCTTCCTATCTTGTTACTGTATAATAAGCCTTGTGTTGTTCTGGGGAAGGAACTAAAGGTAGGTTTACTGAGCTTAGGATAGAATAGATAAGCAACCATGCTTAAAAAAAAATATGCTTGAGAAACAATTATAGAGCATTGTTGACTTTGATAAAGGGGTAGAGAGCCTCCTTGGCAAGTTTGCTGATGACACAAAACAGGGAAGAGAGGTTGATACCCTAGAGTAGCCCTTCAGAAGGATCCGGACAGTTTGGAGAGATGGGCAGAGAAGAACCATCTGATATTCAACAAGGGCAAGTGCAGAGTCCTGCACCTGGGGAGGAATAACCCCATGCACCAGCACAGGCTGGGAGTGACCTGCTGGAGAGCAGCTCTGTGGAGAAGGACCAGGGGGTCCTAGTGGACAATGTCTTTTCCATGAGCCAACAATGCTCCTGGTGGCCAAGGAGGCCAGTGGTCTCCTGGGGTGCATTAGGAAGAGCGTTGCCAGCAGATTGAGGGAGATGATCCTGCCCCTCTACTCAGCCCTGGTGAGGCTGCTCCTGGAGTCCGGTTCTGGGCTCCTCAGTACAAGAGAGACATGGAACTCCTGGAGCAGATCCAGCTGAGGGCGATGAAGATGATTAAGGGACTGGAGCATCTCTCTTGTGAGGAAAGGCTGAGGGAGCTGGGCCTGTTCAGCCTTGAGAAGATAGAGAGGGGGACATATCAATGTCTATAAGTATTTGAAGGGAGGATGTCAAGGTGAGAGAGCCAGGCTCTTCTTGGTGGTGTCAAGTTTTAGGACAAGAGGCAACAGGCAGAAACTGAAGTGCGGAAAGTTTCACCTGAACATGAGGAAGAAATTTTTTACTTTGAGGATGACTGAGCACTGGAACAGATTGCCCAGAGAAGTTGTGGAGCCTCCTTCCCTGGAGGTATTCAAAAGCCTTATGGGGCACAATTCTGTGCCATGTGCACTAGGGGACCCTGCTTGAGCAAGGACCTCCAGTAATCCCTTAACATGAACCATTCTGTGATTGTTAAAGACTATATTAATGAAACAGCCCTCTCTATTGTTTGTAAATCCTCATGTTCCAACTCCTTACTTTTGTGTGACCTGATGTTTCCTTAAGGAATTTTTTTTTCTTCTTAAGTAAGAAGCTTTTATTCAGGACATGGCTATCCTGTTCTATAAAGTTGTACCCCTATTGGCTGATGATCCTTCCCTAGGAAACATGCTGTATTCTTTAAACCTTTTTCAAGACTAAAAATTGCTGAAGAACATCAGGCAGCAATACTGTTGTAAAGGCTTAAGTGGCATCCAGAACACAAATATGCTTCTAAGTTTTATGTCTGTCCATCTTTCTAAAATTCAATCTGCTGATAAAACTTTATAACATACAATTAAGTTATTTAAGATGGTAGTGCAAGTTTTTTAATGTCTGAGATGTAGGCTGTGTCAGTAGGAAAAATGGCAATGTGTAAAGTGGTATTACAGGTGTGAATAACATGGTGCAACCTTTATAATATTTCTTTTTTTCTGTAATTTTTTTTTCCTGGTAAGTCCTGATAAATTATTTTGAACAAAATCTTTAAAAAGTGAGAAATGTCAAATGTATTCATTCAAGGTAAAACTGGTGGCAAATACTGAGTTGTTGTATAGGTATTCTGGGCTTTCAGTGTGATTTTCTGGTAGAATATTGTAGTCTTTACTTAACTGAATAGAGACATTCATAAAAAAATGCTAAATCAAACTCCGTCTCTTTTTGCTTCCAGCAATTACTTGTCGCAGACAAGATGGGGGACCAGCTGACATCAGTGAGTGCCTTAAATACTCTGGCCCATTACCACCCTTAACACAGATGTGCCAGATTCCCTGCCAAGATGACTGTCAGTTTACGAGCTGGTCAAAATTTTCTCCCTGTAATGGGGACTGTGGAGGAGTCAGGACAAGAAAACGCACTCTTGTTGGTAAGAGTAACAAGCAAAATAATGCATCTTCTATTAATTATTGATCCTGTTTTGTTTAAAACCTGAGGTCTTCTGAGGTTCCCTTATGACAAATGTTTGTCATAGTGGCAGAAAGCAGATGCAGTGCCATGCTCTATATACCAAACAATACCCAGGAGTAAAAACTCGTGCCTTATGTCAGAGACTCTTGATATGGGTAAGTGACTAGAGAGAAGATGGGAGAACATAGAAGAATGCCTTTTTTTTTTTCTAAATATAGTGCACATAATAGGATTTTTTTTGTTCTGTTGGGGTTTTTTATTTGTTCGTTTGTGTGGGTTTTTTTGACAGACTAGTCAGCAATCACCTCACCTTAACTGGATCAGATGTTAACCCACTTGTCTTCCTCTTCCTACATCTGGTCTCAGCTAAAGTGGACTTCCTTCTCTGGTGGTGTTTTTTGGTGCATTTAGAATTACTATGGCAGCTGAGTGCATTCAGGATTTTGCTACAGATTATCATTTTCAGCCTTAAGCTTTGGTTTACCTCTTTTGAACTTAGGTGCAGTCTTGACTGTCAGATTTATGATTAAACCAGTCCTTTCTCTGACTGAATGTTTGCTCTCCAAGTTCTTTCTTTCACCGTTCTTCCATTGTCTACATTCAGCACCACAGACCACATGAGGCAATACGCTTAATTTTCGGCCTTATTTCTTGAGACAAGTAATAATGCTCTTATTTTGTGTCCCAAGAAGCCTCTTTAGGTTTTACTCAGCAGAATAAAAAGATTTTCCAGTGATGCCCTTGCCACAGACTTGTCCTAGTTCCGCGTAATGGACACTGTTCCACTTTGAAGCATTTTTTTCTTCAGCTTCTTTTTAATCTNGGGGGGGGGCTTTGAAATTATTTTTTCTTCTGCATGAAGTGAAGAGAAAAAAACCATGCACTGCTTCTAAATTATAACTGAAACCTCAAGAGTGAGGCTTGGCCTCTGTCACAGCGCTCTTTGCCAATTAGTCTGTATTGTCTGTGGTGGAGAGAAGCTAGCTAAGGGGGGTGCCCATTAGCAGCCTCAGAAAGAATGTGATAGGATCCAAACCCTATCCCCATCTCCATCCCCCTGTAAATCAGAAGACCAGTGGACAATGAATAATTCATGATCTTCAAGAATCCTCCCTGTGACTGTCTAATAATTCCAGTAAACTTTATGTCAGGTTTGCTTCCACAAGGAAAAAAATGAACAAAACTGACTAACAGTATTTTTCCTTATTTTAAAAACAGAGCAAGAAAGTATATATTCTCCTACCACATTATTAACACTTGGTAGTTCCTTTCCCAATTTAAGTTACCCATTCAAACTTGCTAACTCTGTGATATGTGCTATGGTGTATTCCCTGTGGCAATGTGTTACCCAGACGAACTCATAATTCTTGACTTTGAGTAAATTCATAATTATTCCCAGTAAATACTTCCAGAGGAGAAGCATACATTTAGTAAGAAGTTATGTTGCCGAAAGGATAATAAACTTTTTTCCAGGTACCAATTTTCTATTGTAAATGAAGGCAGTGGTAAATACAAGAACTAAGGATGCTGCAAAGTTGTGTCCAGTGCCTTGTTTTGAATAGCAAGAAAAATGCGACATGTATTGGTTTTGCACCAATAATACAGAATATTAATTTACAGTATTATCTAAGTAACAACTACTTAGATACTACTTAGTAACAACAACTACTTTTCCAAAGACTACTACATTAATTTATATGAACTGTCTGGCATGGAAAGGAAAGCAAACTTTACCAAAGAGAAGATTTAAATAGATTTAATTGGAAGGGGAAATTGAGTGAATGGCTATGCTCCAGTTAAGGAAAGAAAACAAGAACAGAATTGAATGGAAACAAATTCAGAGAAGGAGCTTATTCTATTAGAGGGGAAGAATGGTAATTATGAACAAATGTACAAAAACAGATGATTAAATTAAAGAATTTTGACATTTTGAAAGAAGATACTAGTGTAGCAAAGATGCAAGTTACTTCCTTCTGCAATTTCATTCAACTTGAAAAAGCTTGATCCAGATAGAAATCTTGTTATTGAACTGTACACTGCTGATGAAATAAGAGGAAAAGGGTGTATTTGTTTAATTGCTGGCTTTTCCAAACTTTACTCCCCAAACATTTTTATCCAAAATAAATATAAATTACATCTTCTTATTTTAAAAAAGAAATTGCCTTTGTGCAAATTGTAGGTATCCACTACTTTAGGTATTCAAGTCAATAACCTAATTTAATAAAGATTAATGTAACTAATATTAGGCGTATATATGTGGTTGCAAGCACTTTTTACAGAAGTCTAAATGAAATATTTGGGAGATAAGCTGTAAATTGATACAAACTTGCTAAAATAACTACTTCTTCTTTCTAGGAAAAAGTAAGAAAAAGGACAAATGCAGAAATTCTCAGTTGTATCCTCTGATTGAGAATCAGTTTTGTCCGTGTGACAAGTACAGTGCTCAGCCTGTGGGAAATTGGTCAGACTGTATTTTACCAGAGGGTAAGATGGAAGTATTGCTGGGAATGAAGGTTCAAGGAGACATTAAGGAATGTGGACAAGGCTATCGTTACCAGGCCATGGCATGCTATGACCAAAACAATCGACTTGTGGAAACATCACGATGCAACAGTCATGGTATTTACAAACCTATCTTCTTTCATCTGTTTACTTATGTGCTTTATTTAAATTTAGCATAGCATGTGTACAAGTAGAATTAGCAGATTAACATTTATTGGTTAGGCTGCCATTATCCCAAGATACCTTCAAACCCAGCACACGTTTTTGCTGACTTTTAAAATAGTCAAATTAGGTAAAATCATGGTAAGCTACTAACTAGGTATTTTAATTGAAAAAATTAAAATATTGTTATTTTTCCCAATAACTGTACCTCTGAATTTGAGACTAAAGCCATTTAGAAGGGACAAATTCTCAAAAAACAAACAAGTGCAGGACTTTTTTGGAAAGGCTGAAGTTCCGCAGTTTCTTTAGACAGCTTTAAACTCCTGAAACAGCTTTATTTCTACCATTTGCTCTTCAGCACCTTAACAAACAGGCATGCATCGACCTGAGTTCAACAGCACACAGCACTTTTTCTCTGTGTAAATCTGTCATGTGTAAAAATTGGATGGTTAAAGACTTTATATTCTTTGTATTTACATTGCTCCAGGAAGGAACAGTGTTTCTTCCTAAAGGGGATGCATCTGTAGCATTAGGATCAAAACTGGCAGTTTCTGGTTTTCAGTGAGCCAGAAATGTGCTAATTGACATCACTGGAGTTTTTGTGTTCGTTTTTTTCCTGCTTGTGGTGCAAACTTGTATCTGAGCAATTGGTATGAAAAACTGGATATCAGTTCCATTAAAAGGTCAATGTAAGTTTAATTCACACGTGTTGTACTGTCTAATGTTAAATTAAGATAACAGAAATTTCATTTATTTAGTTGGATATATTTGAAAGAGCTAATCAAAAAAATAAAATTAAATAAGGAGATTTTAATTCACACTATTATTTCCAGTTTGTAGATATGATAAACTAGAAATTCAATATATCAAGTCAAGGTGTTAGCATATCTTTGTTATTTGATGGAAAAGTGAGCATTCAGCTAAATTCCTCAAAGCAAAGCTGGAAGATAATTTGGTGGAGATTTTTCCCCCATTTTTTTTTTTATTCAAAATCATCTTTTGCTGTAGATAACTCATACTTGAAAGATAAGTTTGTTTAAATACATGTGAACGACAAAGTCTGAATCCTAAGTTCTCAGGGGACAGGAGCTCCCTTTTTATTCTGAGAATGTTCTTTAATTCTGTTCTCAGCTATTTGCTCAGCAATGAGGTCTGCAAAGATCTAGTTTTGTTCTATGTAGTCTAAAGAAGATGTGTTGTACTTGGTCTGCCTGACCATGACCACTTGCCATCTTTGCAGTGCCAAAAGAAGCATCTGCTTTTAACGACCAGCAGTTGTGTGAGCACAGATCTGCCTGGGCTGGGTAGTTGTCCTGAGGGAATTAGAAATCTCCTCAGAAACCGCTCCAAAAAAGGTTCTGAAATAATCTGATTTGTTCTGAAGGCACCATTAGAAAATACAGAACAGAAACTTTTTCCTATTTCTTTGCTGATTTTTTTTAAAATTTAAAAGTATTTGACACTAGGTTAGAAATTCATGGATTTTCAGCATTAAGTTCAGAGTGACCTCTGAAAAGTGGAAAATTGTAAAAGCACTTCAGTATGTAGGAAACTAGGGGAACTGATGGCCCACTTCCAATCAGTTTTTAATGACTTGGAGAATGGGGACTGCCAGCTCTTGTGTCAAAAAAAAGGAAAGAAACTGTTTGTCTGAGAGCAAATTGTAGGTGTCGTATGTGGCAGGTAGCATGCTGCTGCTAGGAACAATTTTTTGTGCAGAATAAGTATGGACGTAGCTGCTTTCAAGCCCTGGCAGTGCATTTTGAGGTGCAATTCCATTGCAAGAATCAAAGAGATATAAGAGGAATAAAAAATTGTAAAAAAAAATGTATTCTCAACCATCATTGTTTACCCTGACAAAACTCTCTCTTCATGATAGTAATTTCTGATCCAATAGATTTTATCAGTGAATGTGGCCTACATTCACAGTGACCACAATGGATAATAATCCAGTGGAAAAGCTGCTAACAATGTATTACTGTTATTCCTGCTATAGCCAGGGCTACTGTTTGCATGCTATTAGCATTCACAGGCATCCTTCCAAAAACACAATATAGCATTGCTTTGTTGTGCTCTTTCTTTCTCCAGTTCCATCCCATTTTTCTCATGGGAGATTTGAAGTCTCTTTTAACTTTGTAAAATGGAAATGTTTTCCTGTCATTACTATATTTATTGTAGGTTGGGAAGCCTGAACCCTTTGTTTTTATGCAGTGTTTTCTTTTGAATTCTTTCTTTCTAGATCAGTTCATTAAGGTATCTGGTTCCTTGATATCCCACCACACCACCCCCCACCTCACCCCC
>VWZW01013751.1:520475-576148 GCA_013397115.1 Edolisoma coerulescens | reverse complement strand
AAAAAAAAAAAGGTATAAACATTTCAAAGTTCCTGAACATCTGCTTTCTTGGATTTGAGGGAGGATTGCTATGAAGTTATGGAGATCATCCTTAATCATCCTAAAAGATATGCTGACTTCATACACAAAGAAAGGCATCTGAGGTGATGACAAGTCCAGAGAAGCTTTTCTGAAAAGTACCATTTGATAGGTAGTAAGTGGAGCGGAGCAAGTAATTTGCAACAAGTTATTTATTTTTTTAATTAACTCTTTCTTGAATAAAGTGATACCTATAAGCAATTTGAAATCTGCTACTGTCTCAGTTCTGAGGGAGTCCAGTAGCATAGCTAAATGCTAAACAGTCTGTTGAGCAAAATATTGAGGCCCCTGAGAGGAAATATGCCAAGGGATGAATATGCCAAAAACTTTTTGATGTCAAATATAACAAGGTCATTTTCATTCTGCATACTAATTACATATGGAATGCAAATCAGAGGGCACAGTGTTTGTATTTCTTCCCTTTGTCCTCTATTTTGATTTGTGAGAACATTCTTCGTTACATTTCACTGTCTGGCCAGAGGATACCAGAGTAAGCTCTTGAGAGCATTTTGTTCTGTTTGTGCTTCACCAAGATATTACTTTTGGCAGGATGTTTATTTCTTTTCTCCTCTTTCTTTGTTTTCTATCCTTATGCAGTGTCTCCTTACAATTCTCTTGACTTTATGTTCTGAGCCATTTATTTCCTCTTCTCTCTCCATGTCTTTTCTTCCCTTTTCCTCTATTCCTCTTTAGTCTCTCTTTTGTTTTGCATCTCCTCTGCTGTTTTGAATTCTGATCCTTCGCCATGAAAAATAGTTTCATAGAATCACAGAATATTCTGAGTTGGAAGGGACCCACAAGGATCACCGAAGTTGAACTCCTGGCCCTGCACAGGACACCTCCAAGAACCATACTACATGCCTGAGAGCATTGTCCAAACACTTCCTGAACTCTGTCAGGCTTGGTGCTGTAACCATTTCCCTGTCCTTCACTTATTTATTTTCTTTTCCTTCTGTTTGGAGAAGCTGTGACATTCCTTTGTGGACACCTTAACAGTGTTCTTAGTATACCGGTGGTTAAGAGCTTTTTAATGCTTGTCATTCATCTTACAAAATAATAAGTGCTTTTCTCTCTGCTCTCCAAAAATGTTCCATGCTTCCAGAATCTCCAAGCTTTCCTACTTTGTTAGAGCCCCTTTTGATGCTTTCATTGATTGACTCCATTCTTGTTCACTTCTAAACATGTCTTTCCAATTCTTGTTCAACTGTTTAACTATCATATGTGGAGTTTGGGTCTTAAGCTTTTCTGAGAAAATAGGAAAGAGGGAGAGGAGAGCCTCATAGGCCAGATATCATGGAGATGGCATAGGAAAGAGATGCATGGTGAGCAGAAGCTATTCCATGAAGCTTGCAGGATTAAGGACCTAGTATAAGATTGCAGTTCAGTATTTTTTCATTATACAGTGCGTGGGTAGTGTCATCTGGACCACTCCACCCTCTACAAAATGCGTTAACATATCAGCAAGGTTGCAGTTTTCCATGTTATAACTCTTACTGAGACTCTGTATCTGTGATATGATGCTATTCTGGCTTTTTTGCATTCTGTGGTAAGGCAGTTTTGGTGGCTGACTTCAATGTAGATATTTCATAGATAGTATAAAGGTTGCTCTAGTGATATGATTCCATTTGATATTTTATGGAATCACTTGGAATATAGCTCAGTGTAATTAAAATGTTACTTGGAAATTGCATATATTATAATGTATTTGATACAACTTCTGTCTGCAAGATTCTAAACATGTTATTAACTTTTTGCCCTTGTTTGGATGAACTGAAGGGAAATGAAACAAAACAGTTTCTAATTTGTCAATTATTTTACTTTAGTGTGTTCCACTCAGGCTCCTTTTGGTAGGCTACGAAGTGTAATCAAAGTCTCAAAATACCATGGTATCCTGGAGAAGATCTTGGCAAAGATTAGGAGGATCCCTTTGAGAGTTATGAAGACAAACTTAGAGGTCCATGGAAGTCCTTAAAACAAAGTCTTCCTGAAGCAGCCTGTACCAGTTAAAGTTACCTACTTAAGGATGTACAGTATATTAAAAACAGCTTGAATTCAGGTTTTTCAGACCTTAATTAACAGAGAGAGAAATTTAACAAATGGTAAATGGCATAAGAGTGCTGTAGTAGAAAGGTTTCTCCAGAAAAACAGTGTTTAGAAGTTATGTTGAAAGTAAAAGCAGAACTTCAGAACCACAAAAAATTATATAGAGCAATAAAATCTTCACTTAGTTCTATCAGACATTAAATATCACTAAACGTTTATTGTTTGGGGGGAATTGTTTTTCTTGACTTGCTTTGATTTCTTTCCATTTTCACTCATTACCTTCCTGATTGTATGAGTACATGGTTTTGTATAGCACCTGAGAGGGCCAGCTGAAGGGTCATCTTTGGTGAAGATACAGACTTTGGTATTTATGCAATCGAAGTTCAGTGTAGGATGGAGCTCTGAGATAGGGTGCATCAGATTTCTAGGACTCAGAGATGTCAGGTAAGGTGAAATGTAATCAAATTTGCATCTACTACTGCAGGGCAATCTATGTCAGCACCTCTGATATGCAGGGATGTGATCTTCAAAAATGTATTTTGTCTAACACAGTGTTCCTTTCATAGAATATCAGTGAACTGGTCCATCAAATGGCAACAGATATTTAATAAATATGATTGTAATTAAAGCTAATAACATTAAAGGCATTTTAAGGAAGATGCCTTTGGTGAGCAGCAGTTTCACAGTGCTCAAGTTCAGGATGCGCTCTGTATCTGTATTTAAATATTTAACACTTCTAAACAGAGTAAAACCATATGTGATAAAACCATCATCTGAATATGACCGTAAAATACTCTGAATGCTACTGTAGATCTTTAAAAAAACTTTCTTTTCTTTATATCTAAAACAAATTAACTAGATTAACTATTAAAACAAATTAACTATATCTAAAACAACAAATTAACTAGAAATAGGTATATAGAATTGAAATCTAAGTGGTTTGATTGTTTACAAACCTTGAGATTGGTTGCTATTGGTTGCTTTTAGAAGAGACAGAACAACTTTACTTAGAAGCATAGGTTAAAAACAATTCAGCTCTGAGGAAAAGACTGATTGCTTTCAAATTTAAAAATCTGACAAACAATTGAAACATTTGAAGCCTAGCAAACTGTGCCAATCTTTTGAGAATGATCTTAGCCATGTACATGCCAATTTTGCAACTGTTTTCATTAAATATTTTAATTAAATATTTTATTAAAATTTTAAATGCACTGAGGTTTTTAATCTATAAAGTGAACATTTGCTAATGGTAAATACTTTGCAGATCTGATACAGGCAAGGGGAGAAGAGAGTTCAGGATATAGTTGTAGTAAAAATGCAGTAAAGGCCAGCTTTTTATTCGATGTATTATAGCTTCTCCCTTAAATATTGGAATAAATTACACATATTGTAGAGCTATGGCATATGTTGCTTTTGAAAGAAAGACATTTTCACTTATTCAGTGAATTGAGGCCTCATGTTACTCCCTGCAGACCATGTCATACCCCCTTCCAACCTCTCTGGACCGATGACTTATCCAAAGCAAACATCTGCTTTTCCATTCAGTGCAATTATTCAGTGTGCTACCAGGGGCAGATGGTTGTTAATCGGCAGATCATTAACGTGGCAGGCTACTCTCTCTTTCTAGCCTTAGAAAGGTCACAAGGTGTTAAGTTCCCTTGCTCCAGGCTGGCGAGATGCATTTCTTGTCAGTTGGATTTTTGATGTATAACTGCAGTTGAATTACTTGATACACTTGTGGAGTATCCTTTAATTAAACCTTTTTTCCTTAAAAAAATTACATATCATTTATGCAGAGTAAGAATGATGTTGCCAAGAGATGTTTAGTGTCAATTACACTGTAGCTGTCAGAAAGTTTGAATGCTGGAATCTGGAGAGTGTGAATCCTAATCAGATGGGATGAGGAGCAGTGAGGATGCTCAGCTGCTATTCTAACACAGTCTCCAGCTATATGTGTCAATTTTCTGCAGAATTTAATTTAGCCCTAATGATGAAGAAATCTCTCTATTCACACAGTCCTGTCAAGTCAAACTTTGGAGATTCTAAATGAAGTAGACGAGGGCTTCAGGGAGAAGTGGCAAACTGACATGCTGAAGAGATTTCACTTTCTTTTCCATTCATACAGGTTATATTGAGGAAGCTTGTATTATTCCATGTCCCTCAGACTGCAAGCTCAGTGAGTGGTCCAACTGGTCTCGCTGTAGTAAATCCTGTGGGAGTGGGGTAAAGGTTCGGTCTAAATGGCTCCGTGAAAAACCCTATAATGGTGGAAGACCCTGTCCAAAGCTAGATCATGTCAATCAGGTAATTTGATTTATATTTACATTATTGATATAGCTTTTTCCATATCTCAGATTACCCTTTTATCTGTATTTTTTGTTCATGTAGAAAAATGGTATAGCATAAGGGGGAAATAGAGGTAGAAGTACTATGTGTTGGTTTAGAGTTCCTCAGACAGCAAAGGATCTGCCTTCATTACTTCCTCATCTGCAAGAATTTTGCATATTTTCTGAACTGCAGATTGGAGACAATAAAACATGCTTACATGCGTATTTTGAAGAGTTTGTTTCTGAAGATGTCTTACCTGGAGGGATTCTCCAAGAAAGATGGAGAGAAACTTTGTACAGGGGTATGTAGTGACAGGACAGGGGGGAATGGCTTCAAACTGAGAGTAGATCTGGATAAGATATTAGGAAGAAATTCTTCACTCAGAGGGTGGTAAGGCACTGGAATGGGTTATGCATAGAAGCTGTGAATACCCCATCCCTGGAAATGTTCAAGGCCGGGTTGGATGGGGCTCTGAGCAAACTGGTCCAGTGGAAGTCCCTGCTCATGGTAGGGGACTTGGAATTGGATGTTCTTAAAGGTCCCTTTTAACCATTCTATGATTCTGTGACAGGGAGTATAGTGTCTCATTATAGTTTCTCAAACTGGCAAGATTTTTAGTGTCACCTCCTGTCCATCTTAGATCAGAAAATAAATGAAAACTCTCAGTCACACAGTATCATCCCAGTGTCCCTTAGCAGGTTCTCATCAAGCTGGAGCTTGACCTTCTTGGCTACGTATGCGCTGGCAGTGCAGTTCCAGTCACAAATGCACTTCTGAAGTCAGTCTCCCAGTTGTCCCACGACCTGCACTTGGTATTGCAGTATGGAGCAATCTGACCACACAGTCTGGATCCTCTTCAAGTGAAACTAAGCCATAAAATGTGATCCAAGAGCACCCTGGGCATGCTTGGATGCTTGGACCACTACTAAGCATTTAGTCTTTGGGACCAAGTTTAGCACTAGCCCAAGTTAAACCCCTACAGCTTCTTTCCTTGGAGAGTTTTAGAAAGGAAAAGCATTTCTTGTCAATTAACTTATGGTCTTCAAAGTTGATTTGTATTCATATTACTGTTGAATTGAATTTAGTCTGCAGAGGCATATTAAACAACCACATGGTCTTTTCTGTAAACATTCAAAGATTTTTAAAAAATGTGCTCTCAATTTACATCTGAATAAAAATGCATGTACTTAATATTATCCTATTGACATTTTGCTTGCACAAAATGAAATGGCTTGTTGATCTAATTTTCTACTTTAGGGGATGTAATTAGTTCTAATTTAGAAAATCATGAGTGTTAAACTGCAACTAATAAACTAAGTTTGTGATCTACTTTAACAAAATCCAAACTAGAATGAGTGTTGCTGGATTTGGGTCAGCATGTAAATATGCTTTAAATTAGGAGGAAAATGTTTCAATAGGAGCAAATTATAGTCTATACAAAAGTCTTTTTCCTTCGTTAATATTCATGTGGTACATAATAGGCTTGTATTTTTCTGTATCAAAGGTGATTTTGCTGGAGGACTGTTCGTCAATTTTATGCAACGCTATTGCCCTCTGCTGGTACTTTGACTCATTTGATTTGTGGTTACATGGTGCTTGCCAAATAATAGTAGATGATTCAAAGTACAATTATTGTAAAAATAAAATTGAAATATAATACTTTCATGGGAAGGACATTGCACAGATAATACAAAGATGTTGAAGAATATAGAGGCTGTATTTTTCATTTTTAAATGCATTCCCTGTCATTTCAGAAACATGTGAAGAAATACACAATCATTCCAATTCTGAATTAGTTATTTAAACTAAATATGATCCACCATTCAGCTGGAAAAGTACTGACTTTTCAGAGTATTCATTTCAATCATTAAATATGTGTTTTAGTTATGTATTTATTACTTATATATGTAATATGTTTATTTGCATACATATGGCCCATAGCAGTAAGATTGCATCTTGGTGCCCACAGCTATGTGGACTATGATTTACAAAGGGACTATGCTGTAAGTCCAACTAGGAATTATGACCCTGGGGAAAGACTACAACATGTCTAGCCCAGGGAACAGGAGATGGGAGGGGAGTGCTGGAAGTCAGCTAGTACGTACATAAAGGGCTGTTGCAAAGAAGGAGGAAATAATCCATTTTCCATGGCCATCATGGATAGGATAAAAAGCAGTGGGCTTACACTACTGCCAGCAGATTTGGGTTAAGCCTTGGAAAAACTTTCTAATAGTAAGGCTAGGGAAACACTGAAATAAAATGCTTAAGACCTTGTTAAGAAGTCATTCCATGTCTCTCAGGGCTGACATGTGCTCCTGTAATTTGAGGAAGGACTGAGCACAGTAAAAGCTTGATGTGTCACTCAGTGTCTTCCTCCTGGGCCATGCATGCCAGGGTGGCTCCCAAACCACACTCCAACTGAATAAAGCTTGCTCACTTCATTAGGCTAAAAGACATCATAATTACAGTAATACTAGAGTCAGGTTTGATATAAAATCATGTCAATGGCCATCAGATGATTTCAAATAAAGAGACTAATCTGAGACTGTTAGAGAAATTAAGGACACCCATATTTTCATTGATTCCAGGCACCAAGAGCAGGATAGGTTTGCAATTCTTACACCACACAACTTCTGTGACCTGCAGTCAGAGCTACAAGAGTGCTGGTAGGGTCAGGAGATCACCACTAACATGTGCAATGCAATATAGGGTTCTCCTCTGGCTTTCTGTCAAGATATCCAAATTTTATGTTACTGCAAAAGCTGTTGAGTGTGTGGGGTTTATGTATTTCTTCTTATGCTAACCAGGGTCAGACATATAGACATTTTCCTGAATTAAGGCTTCCCTATTCTCATTTTGGAAATTCTGGAGAAAAATTCTAAAGAAAAAATTTTCAGCCGAGTCCAGTACCTTCCTTAACACAGATTTTCACCACCCACATCCATGCCTTTTATTGTTTATGTACTTCAGAGAAGGCCCAAGTATGCTGACTATGCTGGTGGTCCTGTGCATGGGCTGATCAGCTGCATAGCGATACGATATCAGACTCTACACATTTAGCCTTCAAGGCATTATATTTTCTGTGATTTGTGGTATTTTGTTGTAGGTTAACTATCAAAACATCAGCCCTCTTTTTTTATGTAAGCAGTGTTGCTGAAAAGAAATCAAGGGCTTGTTTTAAGACAAGTCTTAGATCGTCCAGCAGTTTTAGTTGTGCTGACTTGATGCCTAGAATGTTATGTCAAATTAGCTAGCATAATTTCAAGGCAATGGGCTTTAAGTAATTTATGTATAATTAAGAATTCCATGAAGGACTTAGGAACTTTGGAAGGATGAGAACTGCCAGTTCCATTTATGCCTTTGAATCTATTGCACTTAATGCTGTCAGAAGAATTTCAATTAATAGAGAAGTCCTGTGTCCTCCAAAAACACTGAGGATTTTCTCTTATCTAAGGGAAACTGGATTCCCTACTGTGTGAAGGTTTGATGCTCATTATAGGCAAAAAGGGAAAACAGTTCTACTATCTAACCAAGAAAGAGACTAGGTAATATAGAGTTTCTTCCCACCAGTTGTGATTTATAAAATTTATTTTCTTCCAAGGGCAATTTTTTGCGAATTACCTTATGACAGCAAAGGAGATCCAAGAGAAAAAATCGATGCCTTTTGCTCTGCAGAAGTAACAGAATATTTTCTATAATAAAAGTTAAATTGATGCCATTTAAATAGCTATGCTTCACTCTCATAATTCTAACTTTTTCTGTTTTTTTTTTCTTTTGGGCTCATGAAAATACTTTCTTCAGGCACAGGTAAGGGTTCCTAAAATGCAGATATAAGCTTGACGTGTTCTTCCTGATTGTGTCTATGTTGTCCATCCCTTTTTTTGTAATGTGTGTTTGAGACAGTACATGGAACACTGTAGAAATCGCTATATGGGATACCATTTAAAGATTTGTATTCAAATCTAAACATAATCCTAATTCTGGTACACAAATATATTAGAGAGATTTTAAGCATACACAATGAATAAATAAAGTGAATCAATATATATTGGTATAATTTCTCTTGAGGTCACCTGTCTTTAGAAATAAAAAAACCCGACAACTAATAACTGGGATGGAATCATGGAGAAGAGATGTGAAGGATAGAGGTAAAGTGCTAGCAGAGTTTTAACAGCATTTTTAAAAAGTTATACTCATGAGCTAACCTAGTTACAGCCTTTATGTTAGTTGTGTTGATGTTTTTAGTTTTAGTGGAAATGGCACAGCATGGGCTTAGTGGCAGAGAAAACCAGAGAATCCATCATTTGATAGCTTCTGTCTTTTTGCTATTTCAGTAGTTTTCTATCAAGTATTCTATCTATTTAATCTGTGTTATTACTATGGTGTCTAAATCAGCAAGTTCGTATTTGTTATTCTTACCAAAAAGAGCATTAACTCTTTTTTTGTATGGTCACTTTTGCATGTTTATCTTACTTGTGTGCACCAAAACTGGCACTAAATGTGGATTCCAGGTGTATGAGGTAGTCCCCTGCCACAGCGACTGCAGCCAGTACATATGGGTTACCGAGCCCTGGAGTGTCTGCAAGGTGACCAACGTGGACTTAAAAGAGAATTGTGGAGAAGGTGTTCAAACAAGGAAAGTCAGGTAAAACAATATTGCTCCTCCTTCACGATAAAGAACCTTCACTTTCAGTTTTGGCTGTATTTAATTTGATGTAATTCTACGTAATGCCAAGTGTTGAGTCCAGACCTGGACCCTAGCTGATAGAATAGATTCAGAGAGTGCAACACAACTCTGTCTACTGGTTATGGATATAGACCTTGATTCCTAATTTAATCTATTGGTAATTAAAAGGCATCTGTTTAAATTAAGGATTAATACTAAGAATATCAAATTTTTGAAATATCAGTGTTTCTGGATTTAAAGTTATCAGCTGAAGTATGCACCAAATATATATCTAAACTATAGATGATTTGCATTATTCTGGCTTAGAGGTAAGCTAATGTCAAGCATATCACCTGCCCAGGGGCTCTCAGCAAATCACTGATAGGGGCTGTCTAAATTACATGCATGCCTTTATGTGGCTGTCATCTGTAAAAACAAGGATTGTTTTTGGCTCCTCAGCTTTTCTTGGATATTCGTAGATCAATACTTATTTCATTTATGTGCTGACAAAACGTTAAAATGCCTCAGATTGCTGCAGGACACATATTATACAAAATCCATGGCAAATGCAGTTTATGTGCAGTTCTTTTTTCCAGGTGCTTGCTAAACACTGTGGATGGTCCTTCTGACACAGTAGAAGACTATCTGTGTGATCCTGAGGAGATGCCACTTGGTGCTAGAAAATGCACATTGCCATGTCCAGAGGACTGTGTTATGTCTGAATGGGGATCATGGTCTCAGTGTTCTTTGGTAAGAAGTATCCTGAAGTGTCATATTTGTAGTTTTGGGAGGATACTTTAAAAGTGTATGTATGATGTGTTTTTCAAAGATGTTAAACTGATTACACCTGTAAATATCTATATATGGTGTCATCTTTAGGGTTGTTTTCTGTTGGCTGAAAATAAAGCATGACAGTATTTTCCATTAAGCTAAATTTCTCCAGAACACAGACTAAAATGTCCCCAGTGGTCACTCTTCCCAGTGTGGGGGACCTTCTGTGTGGCAGAATAGCTTTGGCAGTGGCTTGTGAGTCTGTCTTTGAGCCTAGCTCTGAGCCTCTCCACAGCGACGCAGTCACTGAATTCAAAATGTCACTATCCTGGTACAAGTGAAGTTTGTAGATCAAGACTGAGCATAGAAAGGTAATTTGGGGTCTCGTCTCCCCTCCCTTCCTGACAGTAATTTTAAAAAAACATGTCAGTAAAATCTAAAACAAAAAATAAAAGTGCTTCAGGACCTCTGAGTACTGAAGCTTTGGTGCACTACATTACAGCATTTGGAGAGTGAGCATCCTCTTTATGAGTGAAATAGTTCCAAAGCACTAGTACTGAAATATGCACGAGTTCGGAAAATAGAGAGGTGTTACCAGGTTAAGGATATTTCCCTTTGGGTGGTACCAAGGTGAAAGAGCAGACTAGATTGTCTCTGAAATAGCAAGGAAAGGGTTTCTCTTATACAGTAGCACGAACCTGTTTTGAACTTGTGTTTTGTGAAGGGATTACTTGAAATGTTGTTGTAATGCTGCATAAAGAGGTATCAGGGTGCCAAAATATCTAAGCTGTTTCAATCTTGCTTTCAAGCCATGCAATGGAAGTAGTGTCCATGAAAGGTCAGCTGAATCCCTAAGACAACCAGATGATGGAAGGCCTTGTCCTGCTGCTACCGAGACAGAAGCCTGCACTTTGAACAAGAACTGCTACCACTATGACTACAATGTGACAGGTATTTGTGTTATGCTCTGGTGACAGCCTCATCTGGAGGATGAACTCCATCTCACAGCTCGCTTCCATTCACCTTACAGTATGGATTTTTTTGCTTTCTGTTCTTACCCAGAGGCAGCTGTGGAACTTGTACTGAAAACTGATTCAGGCAATTTCATCCAGATAAAATATTAAATGGGGAATTTGCAGGTGAAATGGGCATGCTGTAACTCCAGGAAAAGTATTTCTCATATAATTTTGTGATTTGGTCAAAATCCGTACAGACAAAGCCAAATATGAACTTTTCAGGAAGGTACCGTGGCATTGACTATTTGCAATAAAGGTCACTGTTTCCAAAAATGTGAGGCAGCTGGGCTCACGGAGCCTTTGCATGTGTAAAAGTTGCTTGTGAGGGTTATTTTAGGCCATCAGAATTAGGTGGGAGACTGGATCATTATGAATTCTATCTGAAAGTCTGCCACACTGATGAATTCCTCCCTTGCAGACTGGAGCACGTGTCAGCTCAGCGAGAAGGCTGTCTGTGGCAGCGGTATCAAAACACGGATGCTCGATTGCGTTCGCAGTGATGGCAAATCGGTTGACCTGAAATACTGTGAAGAGGTGAGTGGGTACCTGTGAGTAAGCTCCCTTCTAATGGTGCTAATTAACACCGAGCCAACTGAGCTGTATGGCATCTTCACCAGATGTTTTGCAACACTATTCATGGTTTGTTAAGTACCTCTGAAATGAACCGAGCCATCACCTGATTTTTATGCTATTTCCTTTGGTTACCTTTAAGTGCCTCTGTGAACATATGCTAATTATTATGTCCTGAAGGAAATTACTTAGAAACAATAATTAATAAAGTAGAATAAAGGTAATAAATCTCAATCAGAATGCTAATCATAATTCTAATTCGATACAACTTCTGCACGGAGTCTTGGACACCTGCCAGTATCAATCATTTACTCAATGTGTTGGAAAATATTTCTCACGTGTCATTCTGCAGCTAGGCTGAATGGTAACTTATTGTATCCAGCTGTGTGATGCAAAAGATACCCAAGCTAGTGCGAAAAAATGTGCAACATGAATGTAATATTAAGTAGGAGCATGCATGGAGAACTGGCTAGCAGACAGGAGCCCTGAAGTTTTGAAAGAGCCATTTTGCAAACGTTCAAACTAACCTCCAGCTTGACAGCACTGGTTTCCTGACATTTTGTGTGTCGGTCTTAATGATTTCAATTGCCTGGAGATTGTAGTATGAAAAAAAACATGAAGACAACACCAGTACTACATTAAGGGCACTCCTACATGCATTTCTGATGGAAAGTAACTGCACTTGTTTCAGTGGCATTCCCCCACTACCATGACATCAGAAATAAAATTATTTGCAACCGGGGACAAAGGTGGAAAGGCCTCCACAGCAGTTTCGGCACCAACAGCTTTTCTGTGGGACCCTTCTGGCTACTAGCTGCTCTTCAGGATGTGCCCATAGAAAAGAGCCTCATCAGAAGTGGAGGGAGTCAGGAAACTCATCCTTTACTTTGGACTATAGTTTTGTAATGGTGTATTTGACCTACCTAAACTTCTCCAATCTCCTCCGACATCCTGGATTCCTGAATCAATAAGTTCTTATCAAAGGCAGGGAATTTCAGATGAGACTTCTGTCCTGCGTCCCTCCTTCCCACAGAGTTCTTGGGTTTATAATCAAATCTAATAATTTCATAGAATCATTAAATGGTTTGGGTTGGAAGGGATCTTAAAGATCGTCACCTTAAAGATCAAACCCCCTTCTGTGGGCAGGGTCACCTTTCACTATAGCAGGTTGCTGAAAGCCCCTTCCAACCTGACCTTGAACACTTCCAGGAATAGGACATCAACAAAAATTATGTCTCAAGAAAAAACTCCGGATATGGCTACCTACCAGTAGGTTGCTGTGAAGTTAATAAAGCAATGCATTAATGCATTTTGTTAATGTTTTAATGTGTTTAAAAAAAGAAAATATCTGTCATTTCTGTCATTTCTAAGAGACTAAAATATTGATTAATTAATACCAAGACATGATGTAAAATATCCATCCATGTAAATATTTCAATGGAAAAAAATATGATTTATTTGATTTTACGGGAAAATAGATTTCTTCTACCATAAAGCCAAGAAATTATTCCTGTTAAGCAAAGATGTAAAACATTTAGAACTGATTGCATTTTACATTGAAATCTCATTTCAGAAAACCTCTATAGTTTTCCTGCATTTAAGAAATGAAATTTTGTTACTCAGACAAATAATAATATCTCAAAAGCTGCTTGCTGTAAATGACTGGCCAACAGATGTCACTGCAGTGGGGTCCTGGATTTATCAACAGCCACTGTGCTACATTCTTATTTGCCCTTTTGGTTTGCTAGACCATATAGAGATACATCTTCTTTAGAAAGCTCTGATCCACTCCCTAGTCACACTAAGACTATTTATTGAATTATGGATGTGTAAGCAGTGGTCCAACAAGGTCAAAGGCTGATCCAATAACTGAGGAGTAAAAACCTGTTAACCTGATTAACAGGAAAGCCAAGCTGTTCAGATCTTAACAGACTCTTTACTCTAAAGATGTGAAAGCCAACTCTGTGACCTTCCAGGCCGTGAAAGGAGAGTAGTCAAGAAATTATCAAAATGTGAATACATACTATACACTTCCTGCTAATGATCCTTCAGGGTGGGGGTTTCTGCTGTGTTTTTGCATTATAAGGGCAGTGCAGAAAGATTAAGTGAAGTTCAAAATAAGGCGCATGTGGTTGGAAAAGTTGATCAATAGGAGAAATACAAAATAATTTTGTAATGACCTAGCTAATGAATTTTCTCTGGGCTATCAAAAAACTTTGCACTAGATGTATGAATAAAAATTTGCCTAATTTATGTGTAGGTAGATTTACTGAACTATGTTTCTTATTATTATATGCAAAGAAGAGAGAGCTTAATAGATAAACCTACACTGATCCCTAAGAAATTAAGACACATTATTGCAATGTCTGAATTTCTATATAATATATAGTTCAAGGAAGTAATAAAGCCATATATAAAAAAACAATTAATGCTGAATTTTGTCTATCACCATCTCCAGGTATGAGCATCAGCATAGTTAAATACTAACATTCCATCTAAGCCCCTGTGTTCTGGTTTCCTTATGTGTCCATATGATTTTGTGTTTATTTGAGTCAATCAGCTAAAGAAGGTAGCCAGTCATCCTGATTACTGCCAAGATAAATCAATTTATAGAGCTTATTTCCAAGTCCTGGTCATGTTAATGTAGTTCTCTTCAAACTCTCAAAGCATAGTAATACTGGATTACTTGGTTTTTACTTACCACAAGAACTTGACTTCTTTCTTTGGATATTTGAAAATCAAATCACCTAAAGCAAGCTGATCCTGGTTATATTCCTATTTATAGACTTATTTTCATTCATTTACCATTAATTAAAGATGAGAAAAGACTAGAAACCAGCATCTGTGTCTGCATTAAAAAGCAGACTTTGATGGTCTATTGATGAATAGTCTGCTTGTCAGATTACATGATTAACCTCTAGCAGCAGGGTTTAATCTTTGGTGCCAAACATTCCTATAAACAAATACAGATACTTGTGGAACACAGGATTTTAAAAGCATGCTGCTCTGGCACCCAGCTGCCCCTGGCATGTGTGATCAGGAGCACAGAGCACACAGGGGTAGCTTTCGGTACTTGCCATTGTTGAGTCAGAAGCCACAGCTCATCCAGAACAAAGGCTTTAGGGTAAGGGAGCTACTGAATACTTTTTCAAATACTTTCTAAGCTCTTCAAGTTGAATTGTGGTTCATCAGTTCAAGGAAGGAGAGGGATGAGAAAGGAATATGTGAATACTATCAAATTGCAGCCTGTCAGCTGTTCCCCAGATCTATTTAAGCAGCACTTCAATATCTAAGACATGCAAATGAGAGGTCACTGTGGGTAATCTGGCCTTCAGCTTCCTCCTCTTCACTCTTAATACCTTTCTTTGTCTTTTCCCTCTTGAGCTGCTGAAGTCCAGCTGAGAAGACCAGTCTTGAAAGAGAGCAGTCATGTTTCTATAATTGGCAGGAATCAATTCAGCAGGCTTTAAAGCCTTTGCTCAGAAGGCTTGACCCAAATATGGACTTCAAAGAGGGTTCTCTACCTTCCTAATTATCCAAATTCCAGATTATCCAAAGGTTTCAGGTGTTGTCTGTGTGTGATAGCTGTATAATCAAGGCTATACTGAACCACTGAGAAAAGCCAAGAACTCATTCTTTGATGTATAAAAGAGAACAGAGGTCTAAACCCTCATTTGTCTCAATAAATGGTACTGCAAATGCAAATTTAAAACTTGGTGAGTCTATCAGGAAGAGACATTTTCAGTACTTATGGTAGTTTATGGAAGACATGTTAATGTTGTGCCTAATTATTGCTCTATGCTTGTGTTTAGTAGGAAATAGTAGGTTTATCTCCTTTTTAAAGTCTTAACTGCTGGTTTTATATCATTACCCTTTCCAGTCATTAAAATTAATAGGTTTTGAAATGTCTAGTTTGCTTTTTTTTTTTTAAACTGTGTGGGGATTTTTTTAGTTAAAGATATTCATAACTTCTTGGGATTCTGAAAGTCCTCACTGATGATCTGGGTCTGCTGGTGAGGTTCAGGGAAGAGGACAGTCCTTTGTGCTGGAAGCTGTAGATCTGTTTATATTGGCAGGACTGATTTTCTGTCACGTTTTATGTCGTACACCCTATAACTGACCTACCCTTTTAACTCAGCTGTGCAGGATGCAGGCGTTATTATTGTCATGCTAATATTTTTGCCATCAGTCGTATTTCATCTTGCATCATATATTCTCATGTGTGTTAGTGACAGTATCTGTTTCCTTCCATGGATGGGGAAAATCTAGAGCATGGGAGCTTATAAGAATGTAAAAATGGCTGTCCAGGATCAGATCAAAGGGCCATGTAGTTGTTGTGCCATGTCCCAAGCATGACTGTAAAACTCTTCCTTCCCTAGGGCAGGGCATTGGGCTGAATCATACCTGGGGAAGAACTGAGTACAGAATATATTTTTGGGAAAACTTGAGTCTGAATAATTTCTCTGTCGTCTTCTTTCATACTCCTCCAGCAACTTGAGCTTTTACTTTATGGATTTTAGGGGATTCTGGTTTTTGCAAAGTTTTTCAGAAAAAAATGCAAAGTTGTTTTTTTTTTTTAACAAATAATTGCCAGTGTCATGTCAATATCTTTGCATGGAGCTTAATATATAGAATAGAATTAGAATAGAATAGAGTAGAATAGAATAGAATAGAGTAGAGTAATCATGTACTTATACAGCAGATTAGGAAGAAAGCAAGAGAGGCATAAGCAGATGCCTAAGGAAGAGTAAGAAGTACAGACATACAAGAGTTTCCATCTACTACTTTCACAGCCTCTACCTGTTTTTGGCTCTTGGGCTGCATTTGCCTGGTGGGGTTTCTGTGTGTTTAAACATTCAGATTTCTCTTCTGTTAGCTTGTTCAGTCTCTCTTGAGCTCCTTTAAACTTTCAGCATCTGCAACATCTTCTGACTACCCCATACATGTTCACCCTCCTCCTTTTGCTAGTTTTGAACTTGCCTTCCAGTATCACTTCAATTCACTTATTAATAGTTGTTCAGTAATTTTGCATTCCTCTTTCAAAATACTTCATAAATTATTTTGGCCTTCACCTATTGTAAAAATGTGAAAAAAGTAATACTGTATAGCTGAAGCCCTTCATTTATAGGTTCTAGTTTAGAAAATGATTGATGAAAACGGTATTTATCCATGTATATAAAGATCAGTATATGCATTAGGACTGCCTTGAAGTGAGAATTTTAAATGTCCTGATTACTTTACTTTTTTACCTTGCACTGATGGTACAGGTACATACAAGAGTTTCCATTTACTCCTTTCACAGCCTCCACCTGTTTTTGGCTCTTGCACTGATGGTACAGGCCTGGGGTTGTGTGCTGACCATTTAACATTTTCTTTCAGCTTGGTTTGGAAAAGACATGGCAAATGAATATGTCCTGTGTGGTAGAGTGTCCTGTGAACTGTCAGCTCTCTGACTGGTCCCCTTGGTCTGAGTGCTCTCAAACATGTGGCCTTACAGGTCGGTACATACCTTTGGCATATTTAAAGATTGAGTTATCCTTTTTTTTTCTTTAATAAAAGTAATAACACCTCTCTTTGCTGAACTAAAAAATGTAGCTAGATAGGGAGAGTTAGAGAGATGTAAATCAGCCTTATTTAAGGAAATAATATGCTTGAGTGAGACTGTGCTCACTGAAAATAATGGGAATTTGGTCCAAATATTTTCTGATTCCAGGAAAATGTAAGCTATGATGAATGATATATTGAGACAAAAGTAAACATGGATTTGAATATTTATTTTTCAGCTGGTGTGGAGAGGAAGAGTAGGGAGGGATTTTCTCCTAGGTTTCATTATTAATGGTGAGTTTAGACAACTAAAATTTAGACAAAACCAAATTGGAAGTAACTGGTCTTTTTCAATAAGTTATAGCCATATAACAAATCCAATGACCACAAATCTTAACTGCTTTTGTGCACCCACGCAAATACCCATCTAGCTGAGAAAGAATTTTGTGTGTAAGAAGTGGGCTCTTTGCTGTTGTTTGGAGTTTTTCCTCCAGTACTTTTCAAGAAAATCTTTTTTCTCCTGTAACATCTCAGTTGGAGCAGCTGTGAATTCAAGAATGATGAGGCTCCGTTTGGCAAACATCTTTCTAGCTGTCTGCAGTGAGCACAGCTGTCTGGGAGATTTATATTGTTCTGCTTATGCATGGTGGCTTGTGTAGCTTGCTCTCAGCAAAAGAATCGTGTCATTATCATTAGTGTACTCAATTGCAAATGCATGAGGTTGAAATGTGGAATTAAAGATTAATTCTTTTGGCCAGCTAACATCAGGCGCTGTGTAGGTAAATCTGTGCAATGACTTAGTTTATCATAAGCCTTACTATACAAATTTAAATAAATACATCTTTTTTCAGACTTGGCTCTTGTATTTATGTGTATATATATATTAGAATGCCACAGCTGTGTTGGTTTTGTGGAAAACTTTGTGAGGTGACAACTCTAGAGCAGCCATTTGACCATTCCTTCTGACACGGAAATTTTAGGTTATATCACGTGAACTCTCTGTAATGAAGCACAATGGTCGAATGTCCACTGCAAGATGAAAGGAGAAAGAATTGCTAAAAGGATAAAAATGTCTTCCTCTTTCAGTTTATACAAGTATTTAAAATATAACCTTTATCTCAGTGAAGCTGGGTACCATGTCACTCATGGCTAAAGAGGAGATAACTGTTGGATAAGCCTATTGTATTTTAATTTTCTTTGGGCCTGAGTGAAGAATCCTCCATCTCCTGCAAAAACTGCATGTAATGTTTTCCAAAAGACAGTGACAGAAAGTTGCAAGTTCTTTTTTGCTGGAATCAGACAATTACGGGGCACATGTTTCTGTGTTAACTTAGGGAAGAACAGAACATGCTGGCCTCTTCTAGCAGCAAACTCCAGATGAAGAGCAGGAATCTCCACTGAAATGCCACAAACATGTTCATAAAGAATACTTTTCTTCAGGCTTCTGGACTAGAAAATTACTGCTTTTGTTTGCTGTTGCAGGAGCAATCCTAATCAGACATCCTCCTGCACTTCTTGCTCTACAAACAAATGACAGAATATTAAGTGTCTGACTTGAAAAATATGAATCCACAAAACAGACAAGAGCCAACAGATCTGCTTTACAATCCAATTTGTCAAATCTGGCAAAAATTACTTTATTCAAATTTAACACTTTACAGCAAAAGAGAACCATATTGAGGAATAAATCAGTCTAACCACTTTGTTGTTAGTTACATTGCTGGTTTTTGTTACAGGAAAAATGATCAGAAGAAGGACCATAAATCAGCCATTTCAGGGTGATGGGAGGCCCTGTCCTTCTCAGATGGAGCAATTCAAACCCTGTCCAGTAAAACCTTGTTATCGATGGCAATATGGTCAATGGTCTGCATGCAAAGTAGAGGTAAAAGCCATATGGGACTTTGAAGTTATGGGACATGTGGATCCAGGCATATTTGTAGAATGCCTGGTTACCTCCTTCACAACACTGTAAACAATTTGCTTCCACCTCTCTTATACAAAAACTAAAATGTGGTTTTTTTCTTAGATTTCATATTTGTCAATGGATACAACAGTGTCCTACAGATATTCAAAATATAAATGTGAACTTTGGTACCTGAGCCGCATCTTTGCTAAGAATTTAAATCTGTCTATTGTAAAAGAATATCAGCATAAATATATTCACATATTAGAAGATATCTTCACTTGACACACTGCTGTGGTTGCAATTCGAAGGCATAATTAGCTCCATAACTTAAGAAACAAGTAACAGTGGCCAGAAATTTTGGGCTGGTTTTTTTTTTATTTGTTTCAGAAGTAATGAACCATGTCTTCTCTTTTTGTCTTCTTTTTCTCCTTATTGGACTGAATAAGTAGTTAAGCAAAAATAAAAGGAGATAGAGTGACATTTAACTCAGATCTAGTCTTTTGGCACTTTCTTCTGTCCAGTATTAATCAATATATGTTCTCCTTCCGTAGGATGCCCAGTGTGGAGAGGGAACACGAGTGAGGAACATTTCCTGTGTGGTTTATGATGGCTCCATTGAAGATGTTGGCAAAGTAGTAGATGAAGAATTCTGTGGTGAAATAGAGCCTATTATAGATGGTGATAAGAAGATAATACTTGAGGAAACCTGCACTTTTCCTTGTCCAGGTAACAAAGCTGCTCAAATAAATGTTGCATTTCAAGATTGGTTGGGTGTCATTGCAGCTGTTAGTGCCTAGCATTAGCCACAGGCAGTTAAATCGTTTTCATCTGCTTTACTGTTTGGAGTCATGCATCAAATGACCAACAGAGTTACTTTCTAGGAGTGGCTTCATGACAATAAATCAATTAGAAAAAATACTAGATTTTAAATTTATAAATACATGGTCTCTGTCACAGACTGTATCTAAGATGTATATATTTTTTCACAAAATCTGTTGAAATAAAACCTGTGCTTAAGTCTATAAGAAAGGGTGTTGGTTTACAGCTAAATATTAGTGTTAAGTGCATAGATTACCTAACATCTTTAGTACTTTTACCAGTGGCTAAAAACTTGCTGCCTTTTATGGATGTCTAAGGAAGATAAGCTAAGGCATCTTTTTTTTTTTTTTTTTAAGATTCTATTCCAAATCAAACTAAAGTTTTGATCTCTGAGAAAACATGAGTGCCTCTAACTGTTTTAACTCTCTGGTTGTGACATGCACGATCATTGATTTGGGAACTGAATCTAAAGGAGCTGTTATGAATTATCAGGTGTATGATGCTCATACAGAGAAGGATTAAGAGCATATAAAAGCTGTTTAATTTCCAGTAAAACCCCTCCAGTTCATTCCAAACACTTAGTTGTAGAATTTGAAGTATATTGCTGTTGTTCAGTAGTCATTAATGATGTATCTTCAGAAGAGGTGATAAACTCCTTCAGTTCTTATGTAGCTATCCTTTCACACCAGTACTCTGCTTTCATTCTCTTGAAACTCTCCTCTTTCCCAGAATTTTTTTCCCAGTTCATTTCAGATTGGACTGAAGGTAAAGTTGTCTCAATAAATAGAAATTAATAAAAAATTGAGAGATTTCCATCTGTGCTCTGTACATAACATTCCAGTTGCATGATTTTCAGGTATTTTTACTTCGTAAATAGGAATTGGAAGAATACAAAGACTGTAGTTATGTTTTCATATTAGTGAATTTCATTAAAAAATTATAGCTGCTTACTGATCACTTTAAAAATTTTGCTGAGCAGGGACCTGCTCTTCAACAATCTCACATTTAGCCAGCAAGAATAACTGCCCTGTGGGGATGTGCTAATGATACCCTCCAACTAATGTTTCCAAAAATCACTACTTGTTTTCCTATTATGTATACATTACTTCGTCAATTATTCATTTCTTTGCATGCTTTCCTGAGGTTGGCAAATAAAATTCCTTCATTAATCAGGCATCCGGTCAACACAGTACTGATTATATCTGTCATCAGTATAATGCAAGGTGGCATGAATTTTTAATGGCTTTCTCACTGAAATAATGAGAACTAAGAGGATTATTTATGAGGCTGTGCACAGTCTAGTCCCATTTTCAACTGCAGTTTTAACAAAATGGTTTCTTTGTGTTGTGCCTCAGATCTTCCTTAAATGTTCTTTAGCTGATCATGCCAATTAGTGTCATTAGTATAATTCTATTTTTCAGTTTTACACTATAGAATTCTACAGATCTATTATCCTAACATGAAATAGCGAGAGCAGACATTTTAATCACGTTTCCATTTCCCTTTCTTGCAAAGAATGTTCCATCAGTTGCTTCTACATGTGTTTAGAGAAAATCTGCATGGGGATAAGCAATAATTAATCCTTTTAATACTAGACAATATTTACTCTGATCAAAGATGAATTAAAAAAAAGATATGTAAATTTAGCATAAGGCATACAGTGCCCAATATCTTAAAATGTACAAAAATCAGACATTAGGTGGAGCATTGCAAAGAGATTCTTAATGAGAGTGATTTTATGGGAATGCTGTGAGAAACTACACTGCTTTGGAACAAATAGGTCCTTTTATAATCTTTTTATATTATTTTCTATGACACAGACATTCGGATAGTATCAAAATGTTATCTTCTCTTAGCTATGAGTCAAATTTAAAAAGAGGAATGAGAGGCACTAAAAAGAAGGAAAATTAAGAAACTGTATTTGGATTTTTTTTCAAGACATATTCAGCCCAAAAAACTCTTCATAGGCAATGATCATCCATCTTATAAAATTGCTCTTTGACAGGGGACTGTTACTTGAGAGAGTGGTCAGAATGGAGCCTTTGCCAGCTAACCTGTGTTAATGGTGAGGATCTTGGTTTTGGAGGAATACAAGTCCGATCTCGAGCAGTGATCATTCAGGACTTAGAGAATCAACATCTCTGTCCAGAACAGGCTTTGGAAACAAGACCATGCAATGGTAAGCACCAAAATATATGCAAGGCTGGTTCCTGCAAGAAAAAAATACAGAACAACCATAATTCTGTTTTCTTTCTGTTTATGGTATCAATTTTAGGCAAATGCAAATTTGATAGACAGAAATGCACTTAAATTGTTGTTTTGCATATATCAACTGTAAACAGAAAAACTTTCAAGT
Source organism: Edolisoma coerulescens (assembly GCA_013397115.1). NCBI lineage: Eukaryota > Metazoa > Chordata > Aves > Passeriformes > Campephagidae > Edolisoma > Edolisoma coerulescens. Next base: position 554,051 of record VWZW01013751.1, on the reverse strand, counting down.
GGTAACTATCATATGTTACCTCTTTAGAATTAGCCTTTTTTAATAATGACATTTCTTTTTGTATGGGGCAGTTTCCTTATCTGCTTAGTAACATTAATGAAAAGAAATCTTTGAGTTTTGATTCATAACCAGATTTAGATTTCTCTCTTCCCTTTGAATTGTTAATTGCATGACGACATCATCAGAATGTCTCCACCATGCTTACCAGTGGTAGTAGACAACGCATCTAAGAAAAGTAGTTTCCTGTACAGACATTTCTTGTCCATTCAGAGGCCAGATCAGACAAAAAGGAATTTTATATTTATAATAGAGAGCTAAGGTGCAGAAGGACTTCATGATTCATCCCAGACCATACGAGATGTGCACAGAAGAGCTGAGATGTAAAGCCAGATGCAGCTCTGGCCACTTCACCAAGCACTGGAGCACCAGCTGAAGCTCAGTGTCACCAGGAAAGGAACCTGATCCTAAATGAGTTTTGCACAACAGATGGGCCACAACCAATTTGAGGTTATTGGAAACATTTCTTTTGCCCATCAACTACATTAGGCTTGCTCATAATCCTACTCAGTGTCTAGGACACATCTGGTCTATTCTCTGTGGGTCCAGTAAGTGCAGGAGACCCTGGGAGCTCCACGAGTGCAGTGCACCCTTCTGAGTTGCTGGATGAAGGAGAAGGGGGCTTACTTAATTGTACAAGCCGTTAATCATAATGCATGTGGCTGCATGATGAGTATGGTCTGCTGATGAGTATGGCTGCTGCCACTGGTAGTCTAAAACCTTGTCATCAGATTTCTTGAAATGTGAATATTCTCTGTGCAGATGGCCAGTGCTATGAGTACAAGTGGATGGCTAGCCCATGGAAGGGATCTTCTCGGACTGTGTGGTGCCAAAGGTCAGATGGTTTAAACGTCACAGGTAACTACTCTTTTTATATACACAAAAAAAGCCTGGAAAACAGGTGGATAATGTATTTTCCCAACAAACTGAAAAAAAAATTGAAAAGAATCTGATAAAAACACTTCCTGATGTATGAATCAAAATCATCATTTTTTTGCATATTAAAGATGTGGTTTCTTTTCTAGAATTATGCAGCGTGTCATGCTAAAAGTAAATATAAATATTATCATCTGTAGTGGACCTGAAATGTTACATTGTATGTTTGTGGGTTTTTTACCATAGGCATCTTTACACTTCTAAATGTAGGGTTTCAAATTTCAAGCCCTACGACAAATAAAACTTTTATGTATTACAGGTCATTTCAGTGCCTATACAAAGGCAGAGAAAGTTGCAGAACTTGATAATATCGTCTACATATGATGCATCTCATTAAAGTTACAAAATATAAAATTTTAATAAATGTGCTAATATAAGTTTATTTCTTTACTTCAGTGCCATAAATCTATATCAGGATATGTCAGTGGACTGCAATGGGATGCAGTGACTTTTTGTGCAAGCCAAAGCACAAAAAACATGAATTAAGAACAACAGAGATCTTAGAAGAAAACCTTCCTATGAATCTATTTATCCAGATTTATACACTGGAAATAGGGATTCATTTAAGCTAAGAGTTATGCATTTATTTAGATATTTTTTGTATCAGACCAAGTGATAGTAAAAGAATCCCAGGGACTGTAAACACATCCTCAATGCCAGCCACTGTCAGGTCAGTCACAGAGGGGAGCTGTTATTCCCGTATTGCCACCACAGTACTTCTTGATAATGGAGTCCACCACTGCTGTCTGCTGTAACAGCAGAAATAAAATATTTGTATCATTTTTAAAAGGTGTGAAATAATAGCTCAAAGTCTCTTGCAAATCTTACCTTGTGGTGTAGGACTATTAAAACACATCTTGTTCACAAGAAATGCAACAGGGCATTACTTACTCACTTTGATTGCTTCCTGCTTAGCTAAGATGTTTCTATGGTAAGTAAAACTCTAAGTAAGAATTCTTATTGAGATTAATATAGGATATTATCTATGAAAGGTCCTATAGGATTTGAAATAAATAGCATCTTGGAGATTATGGCTCTGAGATGTTAAAATCAGAATGTATTCATAAATTGCGGTCAGTTACATGAAAATAATCATTTCTTCTGATGTACTGAATACAGCTGTGTGATAAATTCTAGGAAAGAAAAATGTGTGACTATATGTTGTTGGCAGATTTTTCGTAATGGGACCTCCAAGGCAGACAAACCTCAGACCTATATAGTATCTTTTTTTTCAAAGGTTGTTTGTATGTGGCTTTAAAGCTGTGGTAGCTTTCTGATTTGAAATGAAGACTAATGGAATGTTCCAGAACATGAAATCACCGGTCTCCATGCAATGCAAAACCATATTTTTCATATCTTTCTGATAGGTGCAAAACTATAGTTTTCATTGGTTTTATGATAGTTTTCAAGCACAGCACTTAAACATAGTATTCTATGGGAACTTCTCTACATTAAATATACAATAGCTAACAAGATTTTAATTTACATTTGTACATTTTTTGAAAGTGGTTTGTATAAATTACAGTATTAAAGAGCTCATAGATGTTATAGATGAACATACATGATTGATTTAAATTAAGACTGCCTATTTTGATTCAGAAGCAACCCATATCTCTGATTACTGTGTCTTGACAGCCTTATTCCTGTACATTTGGCTCTAACATAATGTATTTTAATTCAGACATTATTAAATAATTATTGTGAGTTCTGTTGGTATGTTAAAGTCTTTATTTCCTTACTTCTGTAATATCATTGTGCTGAACAGTTCTTTTTTACTTGAAGGTGTTATTTCCCATGGGCGATGAGGCAACTCTTTCCTTCAGCTTCCTTGGATGACTGATATTTTATTACATAGATTCCCACAGGCATGTGATTTATATGCTAGGATGTATGATTTTCTTTTCTGGGGGTGGGGAAAAGTTATGGCAGCCAGCAGGGTTTTCTTTGTTCTTCACCAGCCATCCCGTTAACACCTGGATCTACGTAACCACATCTAACTGCATCTGCTATGGTTGTGACCAGCCTCAGCTATCAGGATTTCATCATCATATCACACCAGTATAAAAATTTGGGAGATGCAAGATAAGTTGTCTTGTAGCAGTATAAATTTCAAACAATGTGATGCATATCCCTCTTCTATAAGCTAAAAGGAAACACAGGTAAATTCAAACTGATTCTGAAGTCGGTATTAATACTTTAAAGTATTTTAAAGTCATTCTGGCTGAAATGATAGTGAAAGCCTGATTGTGTGTATTGGTCCATAACAATAACTGCACTATATATAAAGCTGTAGAAATGAAAACTAGGTCTGTATAAAAAGACTGAAACCCACACTATCTTCAGTATTGTAACATTCAGTACATGCTTTACTGATAAATCTGCTTTCCTTTCATAAAATCTTAGACTAACATGAAGCCTCAATTCATAAAGGAAAAGCTATAGCATGTGTAAAAGTGACCCATTAGCAGCAGGAAATAGGTGTCCTTTCATAAACAGGATGAGTAACTTGTTTTCAGTTTAACAGGAAAAGATATAAATAAAAAAGATGGTTTTATTTCTGTTGTGGCCACAGTTTTAATATGTAAGTCATAAGGAGGGCCCTAGAGAACCAAATCTGTTCCCTTGAGTACAACAAAGCATTTAAATTGGTTTTTTGGGCAATCCACCAAAGGAACAAAGGGGAAAACAAAAGGCTTCCTTGCCAAATATTAGTTCTCTAAAATGCACATGAAATTAAATACATTTGCTGTATCCTTGCTCCATGTGTAAGAAAACATTTGATTCCAATTATCCTTCACCTTGGAATAAAAGAAGGACTCTTACATTCAGACTAGCAATACAATTGTCATCCATGATATACTGCAGCAAGTAATGACATCAGTAATTTCATCAGTGGTGAGGTATTACCATGTGAAAATGTGATTTTCTGTCCTACAGGGGGCTGTTTAGTGATGCGCCAGCCAGATGCTGACAGGTCATGTAACCCACCGTGCAGCCAACCCCACGCTTACTGCAGTGAGGTATGTGCTACTGCATTGGAGCATAGAACACCCCCATGAGGGCTTCCCACACATCTCTTGATTACAAAGATTATGCCAACAAAAAGTATTTTCAGAGATTTCACTAGTCACCAATTTGTTAAAATCCATCTCGCACCGTTTTCTACCTTTCAATTAAATGTAAAATCATCTCTGTTGATATGGTATGAACTTGCATAAAAATATATGAAGAGGTACTCTCTAGGCTAGCACTCATCAAAACAGTCTTCTCTTCCAGACATCCACGTTGTTATGCTCTATAGCTCACAGAAAACCTTGTTTGTCTGCTACACGGTGTAAAACACTTGTTCCCTACAGACTAGAACGTGCAGTTGTGAAGACGGATACACTGAAGTTATGGCCTCTGATGGCGCACTCGAACAGTGCACTCTCATCCCAGTGGTAGTGATCCCCACCATGGAGGACAAAAAGGGAGATGTGAAAACCAGTCGAGCTGTGAACCCTACCCAGCCCTCCAGTAACCAGTCAGGACGAGGAAGGACCTGGTTTCTACAGCCTTTTGGGCCAGGTGAAGTCATGCAATGAGCAGTTCTTAGTGCTAAGAACTGCTGCAGGGTCTGGCATTTACATTTTTGTGATGCCTAGGAAGACAAGAAAAACCCTTAAGAGTTCATTTAAGAAAGCAGGCATCTACTGTCACTGAAAGCAAAGGAGGAGACATAAGTAAACCCCTAGCCTTCTCATTACTCCATCAATATATTTAGTGAAATCTTATATTGCAGATTTCCTTTTAGCCATTCTGCCTGTTAAAATTAACAGAAGCTGTTTGAAATGTTACTTTAGAAGAGAGTTTGCTGCAAAGGTACAAGCCATTATATTAAATTATGGTGTCTCAACCAATAATTCTGTTGACAGAGAAACAAAAAGGTAGAGCTGAAGACTGCAAAGAGCAAAGGCTTCTTAAAATTTTCAGCCATAGCATAAATTGTAGGAAAATATTCGGTACAGGTATGCTAATGCTTTTCTGACAAATCCATATTTAAACTAATTCATGTTAGTCAAATTCTAACCATATTATTGATAATGAGCATAGGCGTGATCTAAGTCTACTAGCAGTAGAGCTGAGCAAAGACTTATGTGCAAGAGTGTCATAAAATATAAGAGAGTTATTTCATAAAAAATACTTCATAAAGTCCATCATGTAATCAGACATCAGGAAATATTTCCTAGTGCTATTAAATAGTTAGATAAATAAAACTTTAATTAACAAAATACTTTCACATAAAGAGATATGTTGCTTGTCCAAAATCTTATTAATATTGAAGAGACAATTGGTTATCATCTTAAGTGTGTTTTAAATCACATAGGGCTGAATACACTAATATACACATGTGTATTAGGGTGATAATTTATTTCTAAAGGGTTTTTGGATGTTTTTAATTGCAGAATTGAAAGCACTATCTTTACATGCATAGTCCATAATATGTTTCAAGTTGAGATTTATAACAATATTTCTAATAAGCAGATTAAATAATGTTTGGGTTAGAATTTAGAAACACTTATGTTAGATCCCATTAGTCCTACTAGTATTTACTATTGTTTGTACTTTGATATTATTTTTGCAATAAAATGGTCTTTACTCCAAGTACTTTAATCAACAATAAAAAATAGAAAATTAAACTTTTCTGGTCCTCTTTTAAAAAACTCCATCTTACCAAATATGTTATCATTTACTCATTATAGCTAACTCCTCCTGAAAATGCCAGAGGGTGTGTTGTAGCAGCCAGAGTGACAACAACTAGCAAGTATCAGACAGTTGCCTTCAACAGTTTAGGAATGTCGATGCTCATGGGAGCTCAGGGGTGGGTTTGGAGCAAGGTACAGTTGAGAAACTTCATGAAAACTCAACGATTTTATGTAATTTGAGTTAGGAAGGAGGTACAGCTCAGTTCAGATAATCCTAAACATACTCAATAGAACTAATACTTTATACAGTGAAGTTGTGAGCAAGTGTGAGAGAAAGTGAACATTTTCCAATTCACATGAGATTTAGGCTTGATTATTTTATTTCAGGATTGGATATCCACTGTAGAAGTTTGTGTTTACTCTGGCACGATTATTCCTTTCCTCAAGGTTTCTAAGTCTAGCTTTAAAATAGTTCTTTCATTTTCTTTCACAAATTACATTGCAGTTCCAGAAAGGAAGGTATTAAAACTATCTTCTTTAGTTGTCTGGGCTGAGGTATTACCGCAAAAAGATGAGTCTGAGATGCCAATTCCCCCGTATTCTTAGAAATAATCTGTCCAGAGGGAATTCAGAAAGCCTGAGTTAGATGTCAGTAGTTGCATAATAGGAATGACCTCATTAACAGAGTGCTTTGACACTTGCTTTGACAAAAACAAATAAATACATATAAAAGGTATTGCCAGTCTTTTTTTCGAGGAGATGTTACTATTTTAAAAGAAGCCAACCTGAAAAATACCTGAACCTCTTACATTTACCAATGGAAATAAGCAAAGGAGAGAGGAAACTAACCTATTTAGCAGTACTAATGTCTGAATTCCTCTCATTGATATTATCATATCACAGGACATGTCAGGTCAAATCTACTGTTCCATTAATCTTTAATGGATCAGTTATTTCACTTATGTAAGTTATTATGAGTTATAATGTTCCACTAGGTTGATTGAGGTAATGAAGTTAAAATGTTTTGATATTGATTAGTCTTGAACAACTTGTCCACAAGACTGCAAGACTTTGCCTTGCTGCAGACCAGAAATCGGGAGCTTAATGGCACAGCAAGGGAGAGCTCTACTGTGTAACAGAGCAATCTCAGTCTAACTTCTGTTACCATTATTGTGGAAATAGAAACTGCATTGATGATGTCTTTTGGTTTGACAGAGCTAACAAGAAGCACTAATTGTTTGGTCAGAAAAATTTAGCTGTATTTCCTTACATTGAAAATATACACAACTTCATGAAATAAAACTAGTACCACTTGTAAATGAAATAATTCAGTTTTACTATGATTTTTTTTTTTTTATTGTCAAGGAGATGCAAAAAGGCTAGCTATCCTCCTGGAAAACAAATGTTTGTGGAAAAAGCCATTTAGAAATTTGAAAAAATTAGTTGGATAAAAAGTAGTGAGTGAAAAAGCATGCACTCACCTTTAGTTGTGACATGGAGGGCAGAGCAAAACCCCACAGACAAAGCCACATCATTTTTCCTGATAGACATGGGTGCATCTGAGGCAAGAAGGAGAGTGGTATGTATGCCTGAGCCAGCAGAGACATCATGTCCAAAATACAAACTGCACAGCCTGCACATAAATACAGTTCTTATTTACAGACAGTTGTTTTATTTATGAGCATGGGTTGTCTTTTTTGTGTGTATTTTTATTCTGTGAGGAGATTTTATTTATAACAACAAAACTTGCATTTGGTAGGGAAAGAAATTTTAAAAATATTGCTTTATGCAGTAGTAAAAGTTGTGTATGTGCAATTAAGGTATGGATGAGGTATAGCATGCTAAGGGTATTTAAAAACATAAAAGTAAATAGGAACACAAACAAAAATAACAGGCAGATTGATTTACCAGAGCTAGAATAGAAAGTGATGCTAAATGAGTCCCAGGCTGATGCACTGCCCTGTGATCACACAGGGATTGCTCGCTAGTAGGGGGCCCCAAAGCTGAGTTTCTGGGTATCTCACCTGCTGCCTCTGCCCGGATCTCAGCTCCATTTGAATTATCCTGACTTCAACTGAAAAGCAGAGCACAGAGAAGTCATTGCTCAGTTATTTAACAATATTTACTCTGATTAAACTGCAATTGCTAGTGAAGACATTTATTTTGGATTATAAAAGTATTTATGTGCTATATCAGAACTAATAATTCAAAAAGACTAACTCAAATACTACTGACTAACATTCATTCCTTTTAGATGGGAGGCTGAAGACCTGGGTTTATGGTGTAGCTGCTGGTGCATTTGTTTTACTCATCTTTATTGTTTCTATGGTCTATCTAGCCTGGTGAGTTCTTTAATTATTTATAAAAAACCAGTCCCCTACAGATTGTAAAGCAAATGTTTACATCTGCTGCTGTAGAAACTGCAGGCACTTCTGTGTTAATGTCCCGTGTCCTTTTTTCCAAACTCAGGTTAGCAGATTCTGGTTGTACTCTGGATGATGGATAAACACATGCTCTTCTGAGGGTAGAAGAACTTATAAATATGGGGTAGCTTAGTGTACAGTTCATTTTTGCTCAGTTTATCTCAGTTGTTATGTACAGTGTTCAGAATAATTTTATCATGTCTGTATCACAAAATGCTGAGAGAAATAGAAAGAAGGAAATTTAGTAACCAGGCAAGTCGTATTCTATCTTTGACAAGATGTAGAGATACACAACCAGAAAAAATCTGGAAACTTTCTCATCTTTTTAAGACATGAAATAGTATTTTTCTTTAACAAGTCACCTTTGAGAATGTGCTCCCTGAAGCTCTCTAGGCCCTGTTTGGAATTTCTGATCCAAATGACTGTACAGGTGAAAGGTGAGGAAAGTGTGGTCATATACATCAGGCTTCTGGCTGTACTGCATTAGTAGGAGGTTGGGGGGCTTCTGGGTATGTTTGCCAGTCAGTAAACTTTGCCCAAAACCTCACTTCTGTCTAGATAATATAAAAATTCATTTGGGTTTTTGGGGTTTTTTTGGTTGGTTGGTTGGTTTTTGGGGGGGTTGGGGCTTTTTTTGAAGAAAAGTAAATCCATTAGCATTCAACTGCACTGCGGATTATTTGGACTGGAATCTGTGGCTACGGCAAGTCATTGTAACAAATGGTTTTGTATAAAAGATTCAGATTTGAGCAGCCTAAGTGACATAGCTGAGATAAGATTTTGGATGAGACTGAGGAGGCACAGGCCTGATTTAAAGAAATGCTTATATTACACTTAGACAAGTACTATAGCATGGATAAACATTAATTTTCCTTTAGCCTGGTAATTTTTTAAAACTATATCAAATGGATTGGAAGTTCTGCTGGATTAAAAATCTAATTCAAGGCTAGACAAGGAATGTTATGGCTAACAACCATACCTCTGCTGTTAATAACTGGTTTGATTATAACATCTACAAGTAATTGTAGTCATTCCAGCAAGTATAATGAGATAAAACCAATCAAAAGATGGATCTTTCCTGTGGAAACCCTTGATGTGTCAAGAGCAGTTTAAGATTTGAGTCACATAATTTAAAAGAACCTGATAGCAGCTTTGATACATGACCAAATATTGCATGGCAGGCTCTGAGTTCTTCTGAAAACTTAGTGATGTTGCAAGAGCATCTGCCAAGGATTTCATCAAGTCACATCAGCACCATAACAGCTTGTTTCTGAACAACTGAGCTTTGAATTAGATATTGCTTTGGGTTGATAAAGAGATAATTAGTGATCCTAGTGAAGGTTTTAGGCTTATAGCTTTTATAAACAAAAAACTGAACGCATTATCAACATGCTCATCTTTCATTTAAGACTGAAATACATTTTAGTATGTTATTAGTTGCTTGTTCTATTTACAAATTATCTTATTGTTTCAGCAAAAAGCCAAAGAAGCCCCAGAGAAGGCAGAACAACCGACTGAAACCTTTAACCTTGGCTTATGATGGAGATGCAGACATGTAAAATACAACTTCTCATGGTGACAAATGGAGTCAAAACTATAGGAATGAAATCAGAAGGTGTCCGAAGCCACAGGGATTTTCTCTGGAGTGGATATGAAGTGTTATATATGAAGTGTTTTGACATTTTCTTTTTTGTAACTGCACCATAGACAAGGATGGATTTCATAATGCCTACTGATATTCAAGGTATTATTGCTTTACTTTAGACCATCAGCACTGAGAAATCGGGCAGAATCACATTAATAGACACTGCAGTTGGAGATCTGTGGTGTTTCCTCAGTCTTAGAACTGAGCACCACTTCTGACTCCAGAATACTGTAGCTGACACAGTATTAACACTTGGAAGCCCCTGCATCATTAACCAAGTATAATCAGTACGCATGACAAGTTTGTACCAAGCTGTCTGTGACTCTTTATATTCAAACATAACATATATACTCAGTTGAACCATATGTATTATCCTATCAGATTATATACGTGATGAAGAGCATTTTATTGCTTAGTACAATGTTAACTTTTAACTGGGATTAACCCCCTGAGCAAGTTCAACAGTTTGCCAGTTGATGATAACTTGTGTTAACCTGCATTTCAGAGGGCAATGACTCACTTGAAAAATTCTGTCCTGTTACCACTCCAAAGTATAAAGGCCTCATGCGTACATCCAGAAAGGAGGCGTTCTCAGATTCACTGTTTTCTAGTGGTTGCTGTCTGGAAAAAAATACCTGCTGTAAATGTTACAATACGTTTCTACTTTCTCTAACTCAAACTGTTGCCTGCATCTTTTTTGCTACATGTAAGGCAAATTTTTGCACTATATTAGTGCAGCATGATATGCACTTAACTAGTATTGCCATAGAAACTGCCTCTTTTCAGAAAGGATAATGATGTATCTTGTGCAAGGAGTGTCAAGTAGACAGGTCTTGAATCCTGAAGAGAGTAGCGTTCAGTTTGGACTGCGACGAGATGGAATTGGCTACGACGTGTGCTGTACACACTGTTCCTCATCACAGCAGCCATTTGTGCTCTACACCATGGCAGTAAGACAAGTGTCTAGTTTCTTGCCCCATCTACCTGTACTGGTATAGATCGTCCTGCTGGTTTCTAAGTGTACTTTGAAGGCTGTTTATGACTAGATTTTTTATATTTGTTAACTTTGTTAGAAAAAAAAGAAAAGAAAAAGAAAAGTGGTTGCCCTGTAATCCTGAGTGACATACTTCTTGTCTAAAAAGGTGTTCCAATTGTTCAACTAAAATAAAATGGGTTTGCTTTTCTTTCCTTCTGTTAATGAGAGCTTTTTCACTGTTACTGGCAGTGCAATGCTCAGAGACATTTTGTCTTTTCTAATTAGGATAATTCGATAGACTCTTTTAATTATTCAGTTAAACTCCTGAGTGTACTGGCAAGTAAACAATAAGATTAATAGTTCTGCCATTTTAATACTCATGACGTTTTAAAAAACTCTGGCAGTATGAAAACTCACTGTTAACCTCCTCCATGCTTATGGCTTTTCAGTGTTACGCTTCCAACATGAAGCTCATTGGCTTGCCACTCATGTGACATGCCTGTTACGGATGTGATCCATGACCTGAGAAGGGTTATTCTCCTCAAATGGCTTCTATGTGCAGCCTGAACATACAAGTGACTGTGCCACTACTAAGCAATACAAAACTTTATCAGGCAACCTCTCAAAAATAATTGTTATATAAAGTTCAATATTAGGTTCTCAGGTCTTTTTTATAACCTAAACCACTTCTGCCTACTCATCACTCTATTTACTCAAGAAGCACCAGTTTTTGCACACTGAATGAAACTAGCTTTGCAAACTTTGGCCCAGATCCACTGAAATCAGTGACAAGACTCTCATGAACATCAATGGGTAATATCAGTTCTTAAAAATACACACCTTTGTTCTATGTAGAATAATTCTTGAAACCCGTGAGCATTTTGTGGCTATTCAAGAGAGATTGTGGTCCTACTTAACTTAGCTGACATATTACCAATGTGGTGTTACTGCACCACAGTTGCTGTGGTAAAGAAAATTACCTTCCTCCCGCTGTGTAAGTATTCCCCAAATGGGAATGGAATGATGAGCAGAGGAACAATGGTAACAATCATTTTATGCCTTGATCCAGGTGCAGCTGATGAAGTTCTGTGGTCCCCTGAACACAGCAGTGGTTCATTCATGTATGTGTTTCAGGACTGGAGTCTTCAGTCTTGCATTACTTTGTAAAGATCCATTGCAAAAATACAAATGTTGATAATTTTAATTTTCAGCTTTCTTGAGTTGAAAACAAGAAAAACCTGGTTGGTTCCTCTTTTCTCAGACATACCAAAAAAAAACCATGGAAAAATTATAAAGCGTTAAAGAAAAATAACTACATGTGGAGACAAATTTTAGTAATGATTTCTGTTATTTTAAAAGTCTGATTCTGTGTTGTCAAATAGTTTTGGACCAAGAGGGCATTGAGGGAACAGGGTTTCTTTCATTGGTAATGAGTCATCTTTATTTATGACACTGGCTGGTCATAGCAGGAGCTGTTGCCTAGTTCTTGCCTTGAAGAATTTTATGTCCTGCATCTAAGCATTTAATAACTTGAAGTTAAAGGTATGACATCTCCTTTTTCTTACCATATTAAATGGACAAACAAAGAGATAGGAGGGATTTTAAGTGTGTTTGGCCTTTGCAATCCATGCAAGTATTTTAGTATGTGTTACATTTTATATCTGATCAGTGAATATCTGGTGCACATCTGCATCATACTAGTGCTGCTTTAAAATCTAGAGTGCATTTTTATTATTATTTTTTCTATGAACAAAGTGCATGGAAATTTGAAGCCAGAATGGCTTCCCTCATTATCAAGACTAAAATACTAGGCTGTGAGGAGGGCTGAAATTTTTTGTAAATCTAAAAGTTGCAAAGGTGATTAAGCCCTCTAGCTTTGAAACAGAAATAAATAATATGTGGATTATCAGTATAGAATGAAAAGCAATTTGCTTTAAAAATCAGAGTGCTTCTACAAATCCAGTGCCTAAAGCAGCCACTACTGTAGATTATTAGTTTGTGAAAGTAATGTTTCCAGTGATCAAATAAACCATTCAGAAAATAGCAAAGTAGATATTTTCCTGTTGATGTCGTGGTTTATATTTTCCTTTTTAAAACTGTAGTTTCTAGCTTACTGTGTCTGCTTTGAGTCCTGGAGCAGTTCCTTTTTGAAGCTTTGATGCAACTGCACAAGCTTGTTTATATTTGGTAAAAAGCATCAATTTTGAAACCCCCTTCCTCCTGCCAAAATGTGATAAAGTTTTTTCCAATCTTACAATTTGAAGAGGCCAATTTAAAAACTGTATGTGTAAATCACTGTAAAATATACCTTGAATTAAATGGAAATCTGTCTTTTTACCTTCATGTAAATGGTTAAGAGTTTATTTTGCCTAACTTAATTTACTTGAATATTTATTTTTTAGAACGAGGAGGCAGCTTTCTGAGGAATGTTTACTTTTTGGTTTTTGGTTAATGTTAATTTGTAAATTGTGTAATGCATTTTTATTTTTTAAATTATGTATATTTCTTTTTTAATGCACAAAATGTTTACGTACAACTACTACTGCAAATTTGTGTATATTGTCACTAAGCTTTATTCAGTTAATACAGATGATGTGAAAATGTAACAAGTCTTACATTTTCATCTGGGTTATTTTTACATAACTGATGTATTGCTGACAATAAATATAAACACAAAATCATTTAATGTCTTTTTTTAATACATGTAGTATACTATGCTGGGATAGAGTAACAATAAAAGCCAGATCCCTAAAATATGACCACCTTTTAAATAGTCTCTCTTTTTTTTTTCTGAAAGCTGTTAGCATACATATTCCTGTTAAAAATTAGTCTTTTCTTTAAAAAGAAAAATAATTTCTGATGCTATGGTAACAATCAAGTCTGTTGCTACAGTCCTAGTTGACTTGGAAATTTACAAAACATATTTAGTTGATCGATAAATATCCAATAAATGAAATAAATCAATGGTATTTAAAATTTTCTTCCTTGTCATTTTTATATCAGAAAAAACAACCATTCTGTGGAGAATAAGGGGTCAATCAAGATCTCACTAAACGACATCTATTCACTTCTAGTGAAGCTGAATCTGTCACTGTCCCTACACAAGAAGAAAGAGAAAAGGAGAAGTCACTTGGCATTTTTTCATGATTGCTCATATTATATCTCTGTGCTCTCCAAAACTCAGTTTTTTTCATGTGCAGTTCTGCTGTGTAATTTACACACCAGATCATGGGCGGTTTGTCCTGTTTCAGCAGATATTGCCTCTCCAGTAACCCTTCCAGGCTAACCCCAAAAAGATTAAAACAAATTGAGAGCATACAACTCTGATTTTCGAGGCATTTCAGGATTTTCACAAGTAACTCCTACCTACATTTTCTCCTGCTGGAAGCCACAGTAAAATCACAGAAGAATTGGTCTTGAATTCCTACCTACAACTTAATAGAGGAATAGAGGAATTTTTAGATCATTTAAATGTGGTTAATTCAATATAGGCAGAATTGGATAACCAGTTAAAAAAACATCTGAGGGAAGAAAATTTAAATTCTCATTTAAACTCTGCAGAAGAGAATTAGCTGTGGTATACTAATGAAGATTATAGGGTCTTCACATTCAGTAAAGAAAATGTGGTAGGACTTTGGCAACTGTTTGCAAGACTTCTAGATTAATAGGAAAGGTAGTCTTTATTTTAAAAAAGACCCAAAACATTACAGGGGAATATGATTTTCTAGTACAAGTGTAATGAAAGGATATAAAGTGAGAGGTATGTAAGGAAAGGACATAAAGAGACTTAGATAAGCTTTGTAAATATTTTAGCCTTCTAGTAATGGGAAGACCTACAGTATTGGATCTAGTAAATTATCCTGCTGAAACAGTAGTGAGCTTGAGCAGCCGTTCAGGATCTGCTTGGCATCACTATCAGTTTAGCTACAGAAAAGGTTATCTCTGAATCTTCTGATTGTTTTCTTAGAAGCAGGAAAGCTGGCTGTCTATCCAAAGGCAGGTAATGACCAGGCAGATGAACATTTCCATTTTTTGGGGGTGGGGTAGGGATGGGGTGGGTGTATGTGTGTGTGTGTCTTAGTCTCTGCTTGCCCGTTCATTTGTTTTTCAGCAGAGAGTGAGGGTGTGTATTTTTGCTTACCTTCGTTTGGGCAGTGCCCCTGACTGTGGAGGGGGTTTCCTGTGGTGACATCCTGGTGAAACATCTCTACATCCTTTTGTAAACAGGCATCTTTTCTAAGTCCTGCTTAAACAGAAAAGTTGGAAGGCTCACTTCGAGGCACACCTTAAGTGACATTGGGCAGATGCCATTCCTCTTTCTGCTGTCAGGCAGCTCTGGTCTGGGACAGGACTGAGCCTCATGAGAGCACAATGGTGTCAGGGTGGCAGGTTCTTAACACCAACCTGTGGCTATATCCACGAGTGGCTGTGCTGGAAGTTGACCCTTCCAGCCTGATGCATAAGCTGGTTCTGGTATTGATATTCTGACCTGCCTTGGCAAACTGATGCTGTTGGATACTGCCTAATCCTGATTGTCCTAGTTTGGTTAGGTAGTAGCTCTGCTGGAAGGGGGGTGGGTGGGCAGGATGCTGACCACAGCTCAGCTGCAAACTCTGGCGGTGAGGGAGGCAATTGCACACAGGTTGCATGGACAAGAGCTCAAAGGAGGTCATTAGTCCCCCTCCAGCCTTCTTCAGGCTCTGCTGGGAGCCCCAGGACTGATTTGGACCCCCTTCAGGCAAGGAAAAAGTCCTTTGATTTGTCACTATGGTGAAGGTAAAACTTAGCCACTGGATCATAATCCATGATCATACCTCTTGTTGTTTTCCATTTTCAAAGAAATCGCATTTCCAACAGTTCAAGGTTGAACCTATTTAAGTATCATTATGGGTTTATGTATCTAAAAATCTTTGTCTTTTCAGAGAAAATAAGATTTGGTTCGTGTCCATTTATAGACGAGGGATTAGAGGCTCCCACATACATTTTAATATTTTGTGGGCTTTATCCAGAACCTAGACCCTTAAATTTATTAGAATTATATTCTGAAATTGAAATTTTAAAATGAATGGGGTTTTCTTTTATTTTCAAAAATACTCTTTGGAGTGTCATATAATTCTTTTAAATGGCAGAAAATTGTTTCTCATTCAGTTTTGTTTAGCTTATAAATAAAAAGTTTCATCACAATTTCAGTGTTACATTTGAAAGCAAATATAATTTTTTCCATCTCTAAATAATTATAAAAACAAACCTTCTTTCTTACCTATACATGTCAAAATTTGACTTAATTCTCAGCTTCTTAACTCTTCCCAGTGCTGCTCATTAAGATACCTGTATGGAAATCGCAATATGATCTGAGCCCATTACCCGAATTTAGTTAACCGTTCTGTGACTGGACATTCAATTTGTTGGTGGTCCAGTACTGACAGATTATTTTTAATGCACTGCCTAATGAAGTCCTACAAAAAACCTCTCCCAAACTGAACCTGAACTAATTTACACAACTCGTGTCATGTAGAAATGATGAAACTGTCATATAAGACAAAGGGTGACATATTGTGTCTTGCTTTCATACTCCAACCCAGTTCCCTGAAAAGCTTTCTTCCTGTGCCCCCATTGTGTCTTGGTGCTTGACACAAGTGCCAGATTTCAGCCGTACGTGGAACTTTTCTGGTTTGCACTGAGTGCTATCATAGCCTTAATTTTCTTTTGATGTGTCTTCTCACTCTTAAGATCGCAGTGAGATCTAGTTGCCAGTTGACAACTTACTGACATTTGAAGACATGCTGTCAAAAGCAAAAAATATACATGTTGGAAATGTGAATTTTGAGGCTGAAGTCTTTTTTTTCCTCTCTTCCTGCAACTAAAGGTGCAGCTATGTATTTAGAAACCTTGAAGATACCTAATTCTACATATTTTAATCATGCCATGCTATTGCTTACTTTACATTTTTCTCTGCCGTTCCCTTTTTTATACTCATTTGGTGTAAATTTTAATTGTAAAATCATAGTAAGGGCTTTGTCCTCTGTGTGTACGATCGTAGCAGAAGGGAGAAGTCTCTCTTTGAAATCCTGACTGTGATAAGACTATAAAAAATGATTAACATAAGCTCAAATCCTTAGTATCTATTATTTTTCTGAGAATTCTGGCATGAAAGCTTGGTGTACTAGCTTGGAAATATTCTCGGGCTTTAAAGTCCCTAAAGAGTTAATCACCCCAGGAGTCAATCAAAATCCCTACTGAGCAGCTCCATGGCAGGAGGTTATTCACATTGCCTGTTTTGGAATGTTATTTTAAACAAACGTGGACGTGTCCAGTTCTGGGCTCCTCAGTTTAGGAAGGACATTGAGACACTTGAACGTGTCCAGAGGAGGGCAACAAGGCTGGCGAAGGGCCTGGAACACAAGTCCTGTGAGGAACGACTGAGGGAACTGGGGTTGTTCAGCCTGGAGAAAAGGAGACTCAGAGGTGACCTTATCACTCTCTACAACCTCCTGAAAGGTGGTTGTAGTCAGGTGGGGGTTGGTCTCTTTCTCCAGGCAACAACTGACAGAACAAGAGGACACAGTCTTAAGCTGTGCCAAGGGAAATTTAGGTTGAATATTAGCAAAATTTTTTTAGTGAAAGAGTGATAAAGTTCTGGAATTGTCTGCCCACTCTGGTGGTGGAGTCACCATCTCTGGATGTGTTTAAAAAAAGATTGGATGTGGCACTCTGCCGTGGTTTAGTTGAGGTGGTGTTAGGGCATGGGTTGGACTTGATGATCTTGAAGGTCTCTTCCATCCTGGTCATTATGTGATTCTGTGATGTTCTGATTTTAGTTACTTTATCTATAAGCTGTACCAGCCACTTAAAGTCATGGGTAATACAGATGATCTTGAGGTGTGTTTACAACAGTTTCTAAGAGGTGTGTGGTATCATCCGTATGTTAACAGAGCTGTGTTCAGGTGGATATTCTGTATACAAGGTGAGGAGGGACATCTCCACACATGTATCCTTCAATTTTGGATCTCATTTTCAGTTTTGATATTCCACAAAAATGAAAGAAATTGTCATAAAGTAATTTGATTTGTAATGAGATAATAGAGATTAAAACACCCCAGGTACTCAATACTGAGAAAAATTACTTCTCAGCCACAAGTCTGCTCCTTTTCAACCAGAGGGTTGAACCCACGTAACTTGAATCTCCAATCTGGTTATTATTCCTCAAAACATAAACTAACAGTTGTTAATAAAGGCCCTGTGACCTACTAGTAAAGAGCCAATGTCCCATACAGAGTCTGACTCCCAAGATATTCTGACAAACAGGTAGGAAATAAAGTTCCACTGATTCAGTCTTACCTGTGTTTATAAGAATTATGTTGGTATCTTCCCACTGCTCTGTTTCTTTAATCTTCAGAATGAAGAATTCTGTAGCTCCATTTTGTGAGTGGAAATTGGTGACCCCCGGATTCAGTCAGCCAAGGAAAGAAAAAAATAATTAGCTGGCAGTTCTGTGACTGCCTGAAGTTGAATTTAATGAACTGCAGCAAAAGCTTTCTGCAACATTAGAACAGCAGCTGGAGCTAAATCCTACATTTCTGTCTTAAATGGCCTCCACTTACTAGTTGATGAGCAAAACATTAGTAGCAGTCATTTGTTCAGTTTTACAGAAATATTAAAGGAAGCTTTGCAGCGCAAGTGAGAAGTTAATCATCAATCTCAAACAGACTCTCTAATCCTATTGCAGAATTGCACTGCTGAAGAAGCCAGGGCAGAAGTCTAATGGCCCCAAGACTGTAAATGGGCTCTTTCAGAAAGGCAAAACATTATTTACATTAAAAATTCCCATACTCCATCTCTGTAACTGCATTCACTTTCAAATGACGTGGTACTGCAGATGACAAGACTTCCATCTGCCACCTTAGATTGATGAAATGGCTGTACAGTATGTTTCTCCAGAATATTCCATGGGTCTCATCAAAATGCCATGCCATGACTTATTAAAAATTGTCTTTAACAAATTCTTATAAGTTATGAATGTCTGCTATTATTTAAGGGTTTATATACCAATAATAACCAATAATATATACCAATAATTATATACCAATAATACAGAGATTATGAGAAAATATAATAAGTGATAATAACATTTATCATTAACATTGTTTAAAGCTTTTTATGTTCTACTTAAACAGTTGTCAATTGGCATGCAAAACATCCTGGGCAGTCTCTGCTTAACTGTATTGAATTATGTATATAACAAGAAATCACATATGTAACAGGACTGGGGGGGGTGTTGGTTTGCTGTTTGGTTTGGGGTTTTTTTTTTTGCAGCAGCAGGGTCACAGGACAATTAAATAAAAGTAAAGTATATTAAATTGCTTTTAAAGAAGGAAAAAATATTATTTTAAAGAATTCTCTAAAACACTGTATTGAAATTGCTTTTCAAAAAAGCCTCCCAGATCTACCATTTACCATACAGTTCTTAAGGACAAGGAAGTTCACTGTGCTCTCGGTTTCACTGTGGAGAGTTGGCACAATCAATTGCCTCTGCATGTCTTCAAATTCTCATAGCCTTTTTCATTCTTGTTTTTTCGTTTGGTTTGGTTTGGTTTGGGATTTTCTAAGTTGTTTTCTATGTAGTTTTTTTTTTTGTTTGGGGGTTTCTTTCGGAGTGGGAGGGAGGAGGATCTTTCCCTTTGTTGTTTTTGTCAACATTGTACATATTTGACTTTCAGACACATGTATCTACATCCATATGTTTTTATTCTCTCATGGTTTAGAAGTCTTTTAACCCAGGTGAACTAGTTGCTAAGAGCATCAGCAGAGGGGAACAAGTTGGAATAGCGGGAATGGTACCACATGTCTGCATTTAATTTGTCTTTGTACTGTAGAACCGTAGTTTTATAAAGAGAGCAGTAAGAAGCAGCTGTTCTGTGCAGAACAGTGATTAAGACTCTAACGTGATGATTGCAGAACTGGAGCTGAACACAAGTGGTTTTAGAGATAACAAAGAAATAGTGTCTAACATACACAAAAGACATCATATGTAGTAAATTGGGTCTAATATGGAACTATAGACCAGTGAAGACAGAGCAAAGGTGTAAAAGACACGTGAAAACGGCCCCAAATTGATCCTAGAGAGAGGATTACCACAAACATCATACTCCTCATGCTGAAGGACTCCAAAGGCTGACAATTCACCCTCACCCCACCACTGCCACCAGTATGAAACCCCACCAATCTCAGCACCCAGAGGAGCAGTGGAGACATCAGCCTAACAATGGGAGGTAGGCACTAGGAGGTGTATGTATAAACATTTAAACTGCATTAACCTTCTTTTTTAAATAATTAGATCTGGACTACTAATGGTTATAGTGCTTCACTTTCAGTTATGCTAATAATTTTTTAGCTTTACTTATATAAAAGGTATGCTTCTTCTATGCCCATGAGCAAGATTTTGAGTGCAACAACTATGTAACAGCAGAGAGAATTCTGGGGCAGAGGGGTGAGAAAAAAGGATAGATGACTTTTTGAGTTATATGAATATAGATACACTAATCTTGTAAAAAACCAGAAAACCTTGAAATCTAGATACACTCTGGCTTCAAATCATTAGAGGAATGTGTAGAAATGAAAGAAAAGTTTGTCATTACCTTAGAAGCACATCTTGCTACTTTTAATGAAGAAATTCAAGCTAGTTTAGTAGGATAATTTAATTTAGAACTGAAGCAAAAATCCTAAATTTACTAAAACTGCACAGTGTGCAAAGCAATGTGATTAAAGAAAAAAATCAACAATGATAATTTTTGTAAGAAATATGTAAGTATTTATGAGCATGAACAAGGCTTTTATCTGAATCATGATGGCAGATGTTTTGTCACAAGGGTAACCAGTTGCACTAATTTTGTCCACCTAATATACCAATGAACTAGAAAACTGTTCAATATGGACAGAGAACTTGCTAATGCTAAAAAAATCACTGACTGAGCAGACACAGTAAAGAAGCCTGTGGGCTAGTTATGGAAAGTATTAAAATTATGAGCAACTGGAACAAAAAAGTGCCTGAAGTGAACTAAAGAGTAGCTAGAATTAACTGCAAAACACTGCAAGATAGCAGTGGGGGAACAAAGAAAAGCAAGGGAAAATATGTCATAAAGCAATGAGCCACAGCAAAATCTGATATGATCAAAGACACAACAAAGCATGCGCTGTGAGGCTTCTCTCCCTCAAGAGCAGAGTAGAATTATTTCAAAATAACTTACATTTGTGATAGTTAATAGACAAATAGTGCCTTTAACTACAGCTCAGCAAATGACCAGTGAAGACGGGGACAGAATAAGCAAAGAATTGCTTAGCATTAGTACAACATCTTGCAAAACAACTTACTGGCAAAAGATATTGATGAGTGGAAAATTTGAAATTAATCTTTAAAGAATAATAAAAAATGCCAAGTTTTCACAGCACCCTGGAGGGCTTTTTCTTGCATTTACATTCACAAGCCAAGTATTGTTTGTGTCAAGACTCCTAGGCCAGCAGCTGTCCACCAGCCACTGTATCTGGTAGACTTGGGTGGCTTTAGCTTTTATGATGGGGTCTAATTTGTTTTTGAACTTGTGACATCTCTTAGAATCTACTGCCCTTCTGGTTCTGAGGTGGTAGGTTAGAAGCAGATCTGGGGTATGGTCCACAGCAGGTACCATTGCCATAAATCCATGAAAGACAAGAAGCAGGAGAGCCAGTCAGTCTTCATTTTCCTCAGACTGTGGTTGCTCCCTGAGCAGCAAGGATCACAGCACACAGGGAAGCACCTGAAACATGCCTGCCAACCCCATAGGATGGTGGAAAGTCTTGAGCTGAAGAGAGAGGATCAAGATTCTTTTGACAGGAGGATTTGAAGGAATGTAAATGTCATAATGAGGGGAAATAAGAACAGTCTAAAATTCCAGCACATTCAGATATCCAGCGTTCCTTCAGAATAAAGCAAGAAAAACATGTAACTCAAATGCGTATAGAGAAAAATACACTTTCATATATGGCCTTGAAGAATGTCAGGGCAAATTTCAGCTCCAATATTCATGATTCTTACAATTAAAGCATACTCTCTCCAGGCAGTGAGAAAAGAGAGCAGTAGAAGTCCCATCTGGCAAAGTATTCAAAATAAACTGCCTACAGCAGTGGAACATTTGCAGAGAGAAACAATCCTGCTGGCCAGCTCCCTCCCATCAGGGAGTCTGTGCTGCTGATAGGCCAGGTGGTCTAGGGTGACACCTTTGCAAAGTTTACCATTATGAGAGGTTGTTTTGCTTATACTTTCATTGACCTTTATGCAATTTAATATTGTTTTAAACCTTCAGCTGAAGTTGGATACCGTATATTGACTTCCTAATTAAAAAAAAAACCCTGACAATCCTTTGGTAAAAAGCCTTACTTTTTCAGTTGTAGGCCCTTATCTTCATCTCTAAGCATGATGCAAATTTTCCGTAGACATTGGTGATGTAGCTGCTCCTGAATGTCTTCTTTGGCAAAACAAGTATCTATTTCATTATCTTTCAGCAGGGAACAATCAGAGTCATGTTCATGTTTCTTCTCCACAGAAAATCCCTATAGTGCTGCAAGATGAATATGTCAACTACCAGGTTTGGTTTCATCCCCATACCACCTATAACCAGGGCCTGCATGGCCTCCCAAACCCCCCTTTAACACTTGGGATTCTCATACACTGGACTCCCAGGAAAAGTACCTTGAGGTAAAAAAATTTCTGTAGCCATAAAACAGGCCCAATTAGATTTGATTCCCAAAAGTTCCCCTATGGTCTAGTGAGAACAGGGCCAAGGCACAAGGCTTGAGCACCAAGTTCTGTACATGTGTACAGTGATACAAAGCATAGCTGTGTGAACCTGTGGAAAATAAACCACAGCCACAACAGTGGAAGAATTTATAAGCAATCATGTTATTAGGAAAGGGTAAAAGACTTAGGGGAAAGCTGCAATGCTTATGTCCGGAGCAGAGGGCCAGCACAGCAATACAGCTGTTCTGGAAGCACGTAACAGCAAATGATTCAAAGGATAAAATATTTCAGCTTCACTGAACTGGGTATAAAAAGAACTCACTGGTCAGCCTGATTCACCAAACTAGGAGATGAGACATTTGGATAAACATATAAACTTTACAAAACTTCCTAGCACTAAACTCCTTAATTATTGCAGATTTCTTCTGTTTCATAAATAAAAGCTGAAAAAAGAATAACGTCTTGTTACATGGCAAAACAACAGAAATTACCAAAGCAGTGACAGCTTGTGAGGACCTTAAATGACTCAGGAGATCAATTAATAGACAATATGTGAAATGAAGCAACACAAAATAAACTTGTTAACAGTATCTGCTTTGATCTTACAGCTTGCACTAGAAACAGCAGTTCCAGTGAGCACTGTGCTGTGGAGAGCAGAGAGCTGCAACAGCATTACGAGATGGTGCAGCAGCAGCAAGGACAGCCAGCCAGGCACAGAGAACTCTCACAGTTGCATCTTCTTCTTGTCCAACACTAAACAACTGTTCAAGAACCAACACAGGACAGGGGCAAACTGGTGTGAAAACCCACAACCGTCTCCTCCCAGAAGCAATACCAGAGAATTTCAGATTCATTAGTTGTGGTTACAACACAGAGTCCACAATTAATACTATGGTATCTTGACAACAGTTTAATTTGAAGGCAATAAATGAAGTATTTATTTCAACTACAGGGGGAGAAATAGAAAAATATTAAGGTCATGGAGGATCTGATATGCCTGATTTCATATCATTGATTGTAATTCTTAAAAGATTTAAAATTTTAAAAATAAGTGAAACGTGCCTCCTTGGAGTACACATACAGTAACATGTACTGTGAATATCTTTGCTCCTGCTCATTTTTACAAAGTTACCCTGGCTATGTGTAACACACATTCACACCTCATAAGTGAAGTGGCCATGGCCTGAATGCCAAGGATGGCTCACCCTGCAGCAGCTGGGAGTTTCCCAGGCAATGCACAGATGGAGCCATCATGAGGCCTCTCTGGGCACTGAGGGTGTTTTGGTGGTGGTTAAAGGAGAAGCAAAAGAGAAATGCAGCTCTGTTATTGCCAGATGTGTCATGTTGGTTGTTCTCAGTTCTGGAGAAGACACTAGTCCATAGGCCATCATTAGCACAGATGTGTCCACAAGGGCTCCAGAGGATGTTGTTAATGACCTCATTACTCAGGGAATTGCACCTTGCTTCCAGGTGTCACTGTGGTACTTGAGATCCTGCAAAATAGAGAGAATCTCTTAATATTTTCTTGGACTTCATGTATATGTTCTGTAGAACTGTTTGACTTTTTGAAAATAACATATTTATACTTCTATGTGCTTTTTCAAGTACATATTTATGGAATTGCTCAGTTTCCTTTTAACCAGTCCAGTAAAACCAGGTGCCCCCATCTTTTTTACTGCTGTGAAGGTAAAAACACCAGTTATTAAAATCCCATTGTGTGGACTCCCAATGTTCTTGCCTTAGAAAAAGAACAAAGATCCAAGTTTCAAACATTTTCCCCTTTTCCATTAAAGCCCCCTGTAGTCTGAGGTAAAAGCAATTTAATAAGGCCTCCTTCTGATGTTTACAGCTTTAAAAAGAATAAAGGAGAAACTTCAGAAAAGTTTAACAGAACACTAAAACAAATTGGGGGCATGTTTTTTCTGTCACTTTTGTGATGTCTTCTAAACACTTTCACATGTCATCAGACCAATTAGCCAAATGGAGACCTATCAGTGAAAAAACTGAGCCAGAATGACTTCATTATTTAGCAGGAATAGCACCTTTTCAAACAATACCATCCAACTTTCATCTCCTTGAATCAAAGAGGGACTTCAAACATGTTAGATTATCAGCAAAGAACCACAACTGATGAAAAAAAAGTGATGGACCAAGAAAAAAAAGATTAATCAAACAGAGGTGCAAATGAAAGCAGTGAACCTTTAGCAGATTTTTTTTAGTATAAACATTAGTCTTTGCATGTCAAAACACGAATGACGAAAAACTTCACAACATTTTTCAAGTGCTAATTATCACAAACTTTAGACTTCTGAAAAATTTACTGATAGTTTAAAACTGATCTGCTTGTAGATATATAAATATATGTGTATATATGTATGTGTGTGTATGTGTGTTAACTGGAACTACCAGTGTGTTCCAACGTCTTGGTGCAAGACCAGGCAGGAAAAACAAAGTGTTGCATCAGAAACCTTTCTACAAATGTAAACTGGTTTGTGTGTGTCCAACATCCATCACTAGGGGACTAGCTCTGGAAACCACATTAACAATGCCATTAATAAATGACAAATGGATATAGCAGCAACTGCACACAGGGTACCAGCTGCCTGAGCAAGGTACCAGTGAGCCAAGACATACTTTTAAGCCATAAGACAATTTTTGAATGTGTAAGACCTGATCTTGGATATATGGATGACAATACATTTTCAAAGGCTTCCCCTTGGAAGTCCTAACTGTAACAGCCACATTTTCACTCTTGCAGAAAAATAGAAAGCATAAACACCTAGGAGTCTCCAGGAGGTACCCAGGTGTCCAGTGCTCTGCCTTGCATTTTTGAGGGGCTGAGAAAAGTAGCTACACCCTCTGGATAAGTATTTGTTGAAGTGAGACAAAGATAATTATTAATTTTTAAGTTTAATATTATCCATTAAGAGCTCTGCTTGTGTTTATAATAATTTTCCTCTTATCTTACAAAACAAATAACACCTCTCTCAGAAATGAAAACACAATCACTACCAAGAGAAGTAACATCTCTTTTTACTGTCAATGCTAAGCACTCTGAGTGAAACTTCCAAATAACTAAGGTGGACACCTTCAAACACATGCACCAAGTTAAAGTGAAGAACGAAGAGACACCTCCCTTGGAACAAGAGGTCCCTGTGGTGTCCTGGGAAGGTGAATTTTCTAAGTCTCGGCCAGTTAAACCTGCCCTTTACCAGAGGTTAGACCTAGGAAAGTTAATGGTGGGCCTACAACAGGGAACCATATCCAGAAAAATAACTTTGAGACCTTGTTTATAAAACCAAGGACTGCCCTATTTTTACATTTGGAGTTTACAATTATTAACACTATTACCAGAGGTTTTGTTACTCTTGCTTCATGCCAGTGCTCCTAGAACAACACAACAGCTACTTCCAATTCATTCCTCAGTAACAGAGGGGTATGAGAGCTCCTGCTCTGAACACATGAATAATGAACAAGGCACACGTTTTGAATGAGAACTACACAACTGAGGAGTCTCTCCTGTCCTCTCCTTCTTCCTGTGTTGAGGTTATTCCTACTTTATTATTGTCCTTTCAAAGATTTTCTATGGAAAGAACACTGGAATTAAATTACTTCTCTGCTTTTGACTGACTGCAAAGCTGCTGTCAAGCAAACAGTGTCCCCAGTTTCCCTCACAAACTCCAGTAAATAGCTTCTAAGATAAACTTTGCTGAGCCGGTTATGCCTAGCAGCACTGATGCTGGAATGNGGAAAGGAAAGGAAAGGAAAGGAAAGGAAAGGAAAGGAAAGGAAAGGAAAGGAAAGGAAAGGAAAGGTTCGTTGAGGAGCAAGGAGGGAGGAGATACCAGCTAGCTTCTTCGCCGTGAGAACACTGCCTTTTGGAAAATCAAACAGAATATGACATTCGGCAAATCCTGCAAGTTTTAAAATAATGTTAGTTTTTTTTCGGCTGTGCCGGTGCCTCCCGGAAAGCCACCAGCGCTGTCCCCTCTGTCCCCGCACGAGCCGGGCGCGGCCGGCCGGCGGCGCTGGGGCGGGCGGTGCCTGCGAGCGGCGCTCCGGCTCCTCCAGCCCCACGCTGGGAGACGCGCGGGTCAGCATTCCTGCCCACATCCAGCCGCTGCCACGCTTTGGGGATGCACGTCCTGAGAATTCTCCCAAGATGCTGCCTGTGTAGCAGATGGAGAAATAAAATCGGGGCAATGTAGAGATTTAGAGACACGGATTAGTGCACTGGGAAGGTCCCTTCAGAGACCAAAATTTCATTTTTCTATTCCTGCTCTCATTTGCATCTCTTTGTGTACAGCATTGCGCTATTCACATCTGGCACATCCCTGCTCTGCCAAGGTTTTCCCTGGCTTCTGCTGTCACCGCTGCTACTGCCCCAGCCCTTTGAGCTGCTTTCTGCTGATTTAGCACCCCTAGAAACACGGACAGGGAAATCTGCAGGATATAGATCTCCCATCTGATATAAGATATAGATATAAATTCAGGGCTGAAGAGAGGGGACTAATGACCTCCTTCAAGCTCTTATCCATGCAGCCCTGTGTGCAGCTGTCTCTCACTGCCAGCATCTGCAGCTGAATCATGACACGCGGTAAAAGTCTAATGAACACACCAATTTTGAGGAAAGGCTTCAGTGCTATGAATAAGCTTTAAAAAGAAGATGAAAGTAAAGTGATAAGATAGAAGGAAACAATGCAATGCCATTTTCTGATGAGATGATTCAAAGCACAGTTCATGCTGCTGACGAAAAGCAGGTACAATCACATGCACCAATGAGCAGTTTCTGTAAATAAATGGAAGAAAGGAATAAGGACCAGAAGTTTAATAAGTTTTTCAAATATTTTGGGGAAATGGAGTTTTAAAGGCAAAAGTGAATCCTGGGTAAAAAGGCCAGTCCCATGAAGGGAGTAGCATTCCTGCAGAAATTAAAATCTGCAGAGAGATTTTGTCTCTCTTATTCCCTGCAGAAGCTCAACAAAGTGGACAAACTGTACAGGAAAGAAGTTTGGACACAACCATTTGCTACAAAGATAACAGTGAAGCCTTTCAAAACAAGTTTCTTTGTTTCCATTAAATATCACATCTATCTTTTGGGTGTTAGGAATGATACAAGTGAAATACAGTCCTCCATTATGCACTGGTTTTGATACTTTGCCTCCTTTGGATGAATTTTCAATGTAGTTTTATCAGAAATTCAGGGTGCCAGTGCCATTCTCCACTTTATCCCAATGGTCCTCAGACCTCAGCCAAGTCAACACAGTTCTGATGGATTAGAAGTCTCTAGCCCAATTACTACAACATGAGGCAATTCTCTATTTCTTGCCTAAAAAGCTAATGGTGTAACTACTGTGTATAGAAGTCAGCATTTTTTCCACCCCCAAGTAGGCAACAGAGAATATAAGCAGTAGTTTTTCTTTATTCCTCTCTCTTTCTGGGAAAAATAAGTGGTCACCATTTGCTAAACTAGTTCTATAATTTGCTTCATTATTTCAAAGGTGAAAAGAATTTAAAGATAATTAGAAAAAGATACAAAACAAAAAAGAAATATTTCCTTTAAAATATTGCAGAGAGATTACAGAGGTGCTAAGATGGCTCACAGGCCTAGAAAAGGGTCCTGGTGGACAACACACTGACCATGACTCAGCTGCAGACCCTGGCAGAGAAACCAGCTGCACACAGGGCTGCATTAGGAACAGCTTGGAAAAGGTTATTGGCCCACTGTTCTCAGCCCTGAATTTATATCTATCTATACAAGCTGCTCAGAATCAGAACCTAAAGTAGTAAACAAGAATAACCCCTGATTCCTTATTAGTAATAAATCAACATATTCTTCTATTCTATTGCAATCTGCATGGACTAAACCAGATTGTAATCATGACTGCCAGTGTTATTTGCTGTCTATATTAGGTAATTATCATATTATCTTTACCTGTCATAAAGGGCTCAGCTTTCAAATATTTCATTAAAACCAATAAACAAATATTATAATTTTAAAAATCCTGTAAAGTTCTTGAGAATAATTTTAATACTGCTCTTTATATCCTTAAATATACTTTCAGAAAACGCAGGGGATGGAATAGAGTCATGTCAATCTTGCTACTAGTAAAGCTGATTATAGCCATGACTAAGCTGTGATATTTATGTAGCATGAATACTGATACTTTAATGTCTGAGCCTTCTCTGGATGAAAGTATTTTTGAAAAGGCAAGAGAGACCCTCTCCACATCATGTGTACACCCAGTACCTCACCCTCACCTCCCCACTACCCTCCTAATATACACTGCTTAATTTTTTTTTTTTTTTCTTTTAATAGTCCTTGAAAATAAGCAGGACAGGGATGAAAAGTCAAAGGAATGAACAGTCATTTTGGTAAAAAGTCATTGCTTCTCTGCACTGTTAAACCACCTGGAGCTCCAAGGGCAAAGAAGCTGTTCTGATGGTCAGCTTGTCAGCCCCTATCCATCCTGTGAACAAATAGCACATTGGAAAACTATTCCTTTGGCACTGGCTTAGCTGCTCTCTAAAGAGGAGACATAATAGAATATCGTAAAAACACCCAATCTCTCCTGAAATATTGTACACTCAAAATCTACTTGCTTTTCCCTCATAGCTTTCACTCTATTTCACAGGACTCACAAAAGCATACTGATTATGACTTGATTCTTTGTACTCCCTCTTTTCACCAGATAATACCCTGTCTACAAGCAAGAGAATACAAGGCTTGGGTACACAGAGGAGCTGCTGTGCAGGGAGCCACAGGCTGCATTTATAGTGCATTAGCCATTGCCTCACGGAAGCCCAGCTTGCACTAAAGACACCTCCAGGACCTTACTTACTCCCCTTTGAAACCAGGCTGTGCTCCTCCAAGGGTTAGAGCAGACCAAAGGTCTAAATCCTTCCTCAACTTACTGGACAAGACTTACTCAGAAAGAGTAAATTCAATCTTCTTGAGATTGCCTGTGTGATGTTAATGATGGTGGTGCTCTAACACAACTTATCTTCAAAAATTGTTGCTTGCAAGGATAAGTAATTGCACTAAGGAGATTTTTTTTTTTTTCTCAGAGGTGGCAGCAAGTATTTACATGAGGGAATGAAGTGTTCCTTTGTAGTTGAGTGTTTTCCTGTGTGTGTGTGTTACATCAGTGAACTCAACCAGACTCTCCAGAAACAAATCAAAATAAGTTTGCAGTAGAAATTCTCAGCTGGGACTCTTAGACTCTGTATATTGCTTAAAGATTCTACTGGATAAAATATGCTGCAGAATATGTATGAATATAGGGCATGTTTAGGCAATAATACAGCTTATTGTTATTATTATTAACATACGTTTTCCAGGTGAAAAAGATAATAAAACTGTTCTGCCTCTCTATCCCGCAATAATAAATAACATTTTTGACCACACCTGACAGAAGGGCTACAGCCTCAAATACTTCTGTCTTGTAATGAAAATGGATGTCAAGGAAGAGAGGTGCTCTTGATGACAGAGCAACAGCCATATAAACTCAGATGCATATATATTCACACACTTTCCTTGGAAAGCAAAGAATCTCATCCTGAAGACATCCTCAGGAAACCAGGCACCCAAAGTTCTGCTTGTGGAGTTCTTTTTTTCCCAAGGCCTCAATGAGGATGGCTCTGTGACTGTACTGCCTCCATTCTTTCACTGGACAGTGATACACCTTGAAACATTGTTCTAAAAATTCCACTCATCACTCAGTTTCATAATACATGAGAAAAGGTTTGAGAATCCATGATTTGGACAATACACCCCACATACACAAACATTATGCAGACGGATACCCAAGTTTTCACTCCCTTTTTTAAAGCACTTATTTTCTTTGGGAGGCTAATTGAAAGAGTGAACCAGAGAAAACAACAGGTGCATTTCAACATCACCTGAAGAGTAGAAGAGGCAATTTTCCAGTATTAACAAATGTATGCTTATTTACAAAACAGCACAAATCTAATTCCAAATGCAGCACACAAAGCTATGTCGACAATGGATGCTGACCATCAAAATGGAAAAAGAACAATAGTACATTAACAGGCAAAATTGGTATTTGTATTCAAAAAAACCTGCTACATCATATGCACTAAATCTGTCTTAGCAATATTCAATGGAACAAAATAAAAATCATAAAGCAAGGACACCTTTATCTAATGCTTGTTACTACCATAGAAGTTCCACAAGAGAGCAGCATATACTTGAATATGAGAAAGGAATGACATAGAACTGCTCTTTTCCCATCCTTTCCCCTCTTCCATTATTATTATTCCACTGCAAAAAGATAATGAATGCAAACACGCCCAGGCTGTTGGTATGACAGCAGTCCTTGAATGTTGGGGAAATGCCATCTCGCTCCAAGCTGGTGAAGCAGGTGGCCACATGAAACATGATAACTATTAAGAAATTATATATTAAAAATTAGAAAATATGTTTCACCATGAAGCTTCTTAAGGACATAATCACTTATAGTAAAGGGATATATTTTTGTTAATGAATCACAGATATATCATGGAACACTTACATCCATCTTTAGGGATATGAATCTGAAAATATTTTAAAGTGTTAAAATGCATTATTGTTTCAAGAGCATGGGAAAAACTAAGCCTGAGTAGTAGGAAAAATATTTTTTTATCATCAATTCATAGAATTATTTTTTTTTTCCATTTTACTATGCTGGGAGTTTTACACTGGTAGCTGACAAAAGCATGGGTATTTCTATAGGCTTGTATTCCTAAAGAAAGAAGGATTTTTAACCTCTTGGACATCAGAGTTTTTTTCCTCAAAATTCCAGAAAAATCTCCACACTTTTATAGATGTCTTTAGCTGCATGCTTTCCACACTTCCATAAATCTTGTAATTCGATTGAGAACATTACTGGTCTCTACAGAAACAATCATAACATCTCCAACACCCAAGCAGAACTGCAGAAATTTCAGCTGTCACTCTGGAAAAAGAGGGAACAGAACTGTCCATGTTAAAGCAGAAATACTTGCAGAAGTATATATAAGAGGAAGAAAAGGAATATTTTGAAGGACATGTCTCTGTTTAGGTTAAAAGACTCGATTAAAACCCCTCACTTAAAGGAGGAGTTTGTGTGGAACACAGACACTTTAGCTGGTCCTGTTAGAGGGGCCATGGGCAGCATTAGGCTGAAATTCTTTCTATTTATACTAAAGAAGCCAAAATGTCTGACTGCCCCCATTAGCATCTCCTGCCAGCGAACTGTTGTGCTGAATGTGGTTTCCACCAGTATCACATTCTGTGAAAGACAGGCCCCATTCAACAGAGATTTAGAAAATGCCAGGAGACCAAGGGAACAGGAAAAACACCAGGCACATACTTAAACTCAAACAGTGCTTGGGGAAGAAGGATATTTGTCTAATTTTGAAAGTGATTTATAAAACAGCTACCACGGACATCAATTAACATGAAATCAGTTGCAAAACATCTACAGATATCACACAGGCTCTTCCTTCACTTCAGTGCATTCAGAAATCACAGTATTTATCATTATTTGGGCATGATGCTTGCTCTGCCCTCCCTCCTGGCCCTGCATCTGGGGAGACAAGCCTTCTGTTAGATATGTCTTTCAGATTCTCTCTTTGACATTAACTTACAGAGTAATGAAAAGAGCTACTAAGGGACAATCATACAGGAAACAAAACAAGGATTTCTGATCTTTTCCTCCCCAAAAGCAGCAAAGAAATTGTTCAACAAGAGGTGGGTCATCAATAAAGAAGAAGCCATCTGGACGGCCCTAGCTGTTTGACTGGCTTTTTTGTCTTTCTGAGGCTAAGTCTCAGAGCCCCAGAGACAATCCCATCAAAGAAATTTGTGGCAAGATTGATACTTGAGCAGAAAGCCTGTCACTTATAATCTTTTTAAAGAAACCAGCCATGCAAACAACTGCAATTTGCATCTTCCAGTCTAAAGATGGCATTTAACTGTGCCAGAGCAGCCTTAAAAATGAAAAAACAAATAGTCGTACGTATGATATTGTTTTCTCGGTGTATCCTAAATATTTTGGACTTCAGACTTCAATAAATGCCCACTCTCCATCAGTCCAGGATCACTGACGTGACCCAGAGGACTCCTGCTAGTCCTCAGCTCTGTGGGTGATTAGGCTGTGTCAGTCTACCAAAGATAAACAGCAGAAAAAAAACCTCATTTACCAACAAGGCCTTTGGATACAACTCCATCAGAAACTGAGATTTTTTTTTTTTCCTTATAATTGCAGACTATTTAAAACAACAATGACAAGGATATAGCAATGATTCATGCAATCAGTCTTCCTATTCCTTAAATCAATTCAAAGATGCAAAATTCAGCTGTTTTTCATGTGCAAAACAATAGGGTCCCAGAGATTTTTTTTCTTTTCCATTAGTCTTTATAATTGTAGTTTTATTAATATCTGATAAAGAAGCTCCATTTTTTATTAGCATCATTTAGATGTCCCTTTGTGCTCAAATGATTTATCTACAAATGTAATCTACTGCTCTTGGAGATCTTGTGGTTGGTGATGGTCTCTGCTCCTTATAATCCTTCTTTTTGCTGGAAAGAAAAGAGCTCCATCACAAATTCTAAGGAACTTTTTATTAAGGGTTATCATGGTTTTGCAGTCATTAGTAGTTTATCTCACTGTGCTGTTGTTCATAACAGACTGCAGGCATTTGCAAAAGACACGAGTGCAAGAGAACTTTGTTGCTTGGGAGATATATTAGGCTGGGAGGTCGAGACTCATTTCAGGACAATCTATGAACTAGACAGACTATTGTAGGACAGCACTGTGTGTTTGACACTTATGAAATTGCATTTTAGGTAATGATACACTTCCCACCTGCCTAATATCTATTTTCCAATCAATTCCAATCTGCTTCCCAGGACAGTAAAAAGGTTTGTTTCTTCCTAACACATACCTTTCTGGTTAATGACTTCTTACCTTTGTTGCACATAATAGGCTGAAGACACATTAGTAGCCATAATTTAACCATACTGGTGATCAAGTTTCTTTTTTCTTTAAAAAAATTCTCCACTACTCACAGATTGCCAGCTGTGTTGTATTACCAAAAAA